>VZRX01010267.1:12146-68965 GCA_013398075.1 Notiomystis cincta
CCGCGGGGACCCCGGTGGTGCGGGGGGCCGCTCCCGGGGTCCCGCGGCCGGTGGCGCCCAAGGGGCCGCCCACGGCCACCCTCCAGTTGCCGGCCAACTTGCAGCTGCCCCCAGGTGAGTGGTCCCTCCCGGGCTGTCCCAGCTGCGGGCACGTCCCGTGTCGCGGGCGTCGCTGCCGAGGGGCCGGTGGGCAGGACGGGGAGCCCGCCGCGCTGCCCTTGCTGCTGCGGACGAGCCGTGGCGAAGGACGGGCAGGGCGGCGGGGGTGGCCGTGATGGTAGGGGCGGTGTGTATTTCGCGGGTTGCTTGTCTACCCTAAACTTCTGGGAACCGGCGTGTGCGTCTGCCGTGCAGGGCACTGGCAATGTGACTGGGTTCAGCCTGCTAGCGCTGGGGATGTTACAGCTCGTCTGGAGGATGGCTCTGGAAGTCTCTGGATAAAGGCAACTTCTTACTTTGCTGGATAGCACGAAGAGCAGGAGAAGTAACCAAAAACTCAGCGTGCGAGTTACTCTAATATATGACTTGCAAAAGACTGCTGGAGGCTTTAGTGGCACTTGGCTAGAGGAGTATCTCGGGGAGGGGCTGTGAGCGTGGGCTGGCGGCTGCAGAGCGAGTCCCGGACCTTTCGGTGCGGGTCCGGCCGCCCGCGCTCCCCTCCGACCCGGCAGTCCCGCAGGAGCTCCTGTCACTGGCACAACCAGGCCGATGAGACTTCGTGAAACAAAACACTGCCGTGCCTAAGGAGGGCAGAGTTGAAAGTTCATTACGTGTTGCTCCTTGAAGCGCTTTTTTTCTATAAAACGTAAGGATTCTGAGAGATACTGCCCTTACAGATGTGCTTTCTATAGCAGCAGTGAAAATATTAACGTAGGAATTGCACAGCGCTGACATTGTAATACTTTGGATAGCATCAGAGGATTAGCCAGGGCTTCTACTCGCACCTTAAGAGGAAGAAGTTGCTGTTAGTTCTGAACTTCCCACTTTCCCCTGTTGGGCTGATTTTAATGCTTTTTTTTTAAAAAAGCTTTTTTTAAAAGCTTCTTTTACCTTTGCTCTATTACCTTTGCTCTTGCTCTGTTGAGACCCCAAGATATGTAATGACTTTATTGCTACTTGATGCTATAATTATTTCCTGCCAGGACAGTTCCGTTGTTGGAGCATCTGTTGCAATTACTTTCAGGTCGGATATTGCTGAAAAGGATGACTGGCTTTACAGTATCCCTGTGCTGGTAGTGCGTATTTGCCTGTTTTTTCTTTCATCTTTTTTTTTTTTTTTTAATCCCAATGTCTTTATCAAAGACATACACCTCCCAAGGAAATATATAATGCTAATTAAAAAAAGTCTTTAGTCAGTCAATTTCACTGTAGATTTCCCAGCACTCATGATGCTGTAATGTCTGGGTAGTCAGCAGTCAAGGATGAGCCTAAAGCCTTGCCAACTTTTTCTGAAATGAACCATGATGGAACTATATTAACTTCTTACAGTAGAACTTCCCAAGTATTCAGGTTTTTTATCTAGTATTTTTGCTTTCTGGAATGTATTGACCTTCAGTTAAACACCTTTCTGTGGAGGTGGATGCTCATGTGAGTTGCCTGCTCGCAGGTTTGGGAGCTACAAGTTAGCAAAACTTACCGGTTTTTTGTAGTGGCTTGGGATTGATTACATCCAGGTATGCTGTTGAATGTCATCTGACTTGTATTGTGGTAGTAGGCAGATGTAGCAAAAGTAGTATTACCCCTCAGTTGCATCAGCTGGCTTTGCTTGCTCCTGGGACAATGCAGTCTTTGTATCAGAAGTTCAGAGGTGCTGGTACTCTGCAGCATTGTAAATTAAAATAACTGTGTGGACTTTAGTGCTTCAGAAGAAACTAGATGTCAGATTTCAGATGGATCAGTGTTTCAGGGAAACTTGTCTAAGTAATTTTTGTAAGGTTATATAAAAATGCATTCTGTCTTGAGTAAGCATTAGTATTTTATCTTCTCGGTGGATTCAATTTTTAATTAGTGATAAAAAATGCAAGATGAATAGCATTAAAGCTACAAGTGTTAGCATCATTAATAAAAGAAAGTGGAATAAACCACCAAATTTGTAGGCTTGAAAAGTTTGTGTTTCAAACAAACTGCCACATCTATGCATACAGGATAAAATACAGAAGGGAGAATGCACTTAGGTTTAAAATCACGGCATTCACCTCCTGCGGCACCTGCTAAGAAAAGTGCGTACAGAAATCATCCTTCCCTTGAGTTTTGAAGGGAAATACTAGAGGTGGCTTCTTCTGAGGAAGGCTGCCCAGCACTGCCCTTAGTACTGGTCATGCTGGTTACCCGTGAGCTGCTTGTGGCCCAGGGTGGGCATTGCTTCCACAGCGCGGCGGTCTGGGGAAGGGAGGGCCCCGGTGGAGCTGCCTTTGCCGCTGTGACTTGGGCAGTGGAACTTCCCTGGGAAGTGTCTCCCCGTCCCACTTGCTCAGAATAAAGCCAGGAGGTGAGAAAGGCAGGTGACTAGATCCCACTCCTTGTGTCTCTGAGCACAGATTGCCCATCTGCCAAGTGCCTCTTTCTGTCTGCTTACCCAGGAAAGACCACTGAACTCGGCAAGTTCTTCTGGTGTTGAAGGACCCAGACTTGCTCATGAGTAGCGAGCATTTCTCATCCCCTTCCTGTGATTTCCTCTACACAGTGCTGGTTTTCAGCAGAGCAGCCAGCTTGTCAGAGCAGTGCTGCTGATACCCAAGGCCATCCTCCTGCACCAGTCCATCCCTGGCTGACCACCATGAAGGCTTTAGCACAGCAGTAGGACTCCAGCTGGTCTGGCTTCGGGGTCTGGGTTTGGTCTTCTGACCATGCATACCATCAGCTCTTAGACTGACTGACTGGGCTGTGCCCTCCCAAATGAAGGGAATGATGATCTGCCAAAGGGACCTTTCCTCAGTTGCTCTCTTTTTTGACAAGAATAGGTTAGCAGCATTCCAGAAGGCTTTGCATGTAGCAGTGTGAGTCTGCAGAGAGCAGACTGGCACGGTGAGCGCAGTGCTGCTTCAGTCCTGAGCTCTGTGTGGCCTGTGCTGATGAAAACAAACCTGCAGAAGTCTCATGTCATGGACCATCTGCTTAACAAGAAATTGTGTCCTTGGTTAACCCGAGCTTAGTGTTGGGGGGAGAAATAGATGGGCTGTGCTATTAAACAGGAGGAAATAATTGGGAAGGGGAAGAAGTGACAAGGGCCGTGACAAATGTCTGTAGTGACCTTAGTGTCTTTGGGCCCCACATTGCTTTGGAGAAGTGGAGGGTAGAAAAAGAGCAGAAAAACAATAAAAAGAATGTTGTTTATTCATTTTGTTTACTCTTCTTAAACTTAGGTTTTGTTGCTTCTGTGTCTGTACTTTCAGCCTACCCCTGGCCCTGGAATGCTCATTAATAACAGGTATTTAAAGGACAATCAGCAGATATATCTGCTTCTCTGCTGATGGGATGAAAAAGGACAGAACTGAACAGGATACCAGGGATCCTCCATTGTTACCTTCAGTCTGCTTAGAGCAGGGAAGCTCTTCAAAAACCTCACCTCATGCCACTGCTGCTGCCTACAGTGCTATGGCAGCAGCTGCCATCACCCTTCACTGTGATGTTGGCTGTCTCTAGTGTGTGTATTTCTGTTTTATGCTTTCCATTATTGCTAACACCAGTGGGCCTGATCAAGCACAGTGTCAGCAAGGAGAAGTTGCCCTGAGTGTGCTGTAATTTCTGTGGCAATATGGTGCAAGGCATGGTCCATATGAGGTTTCCCTTGCACCTGACTTAGAGGGGAACTGGCAGCAAGCACAGCTTCTTGGTTTCTCTTTGCAGCTCAGTTGTCTTTGCTTGGATGTTTTGCCTTGTCTGTGGCAGGTTTTCCACTGCCTGCATCTTATCTAGGCTGATAGTGGGTAACTTCAGAAAGCACAGCCCCTGTTTGTGTCAGGTGGCTGGGCTGTGTGGCTGAAGCAGGCAGGCAGCATGTGGACTCCTGTGGGTGGGGAGGAGAGAAGCTGTGAGGGTATTCCAGAACTGCAGTGTGATGGTGTGGAGCCTGGTCTTGTTGAGTTTCTCTTAATTGTGTGTAGAACCTAAGGTAGGTCACCTGAAGAGGTAAGGGCTGATAAACATCTGGGTGCTGCTGCCTTCTGCTTTCGAAGTTGAGCTAATATGCCTCATGCAGAGTGTTGTGAATCTCCCTCGTCATATTGTAGCTGCTGTTCTTCAGTGGTAAAACCACATGAGGAATTTGATATTTTCATGTTTGTATCTGGTCCTTTGCATTAAAATAGGAGGAAACACTGATTTTAAAACTTTTAGTTTATATTATGTTTGACTAGGAGTAGGCTATCTAAAGATTTCTTGTTTCAACAGGCAGAAAACCCTAGAAATTCCTTTAAAGTATGCAGTTTCTGGATGTTAATAATCCCATGAAGTCTGAACATAGTATTTGTGCTTAGACCAGTAGGGGCTAAATAATTGGTGCTTGTAACCTTTTGTATCCCAGTAATGTCCTTCTGGGGATGGATTCTCTGCAAACTTCTCTCTTCACATTGAGTGACACTGATCTTTTTTTTATTTTTCCCTGAGAAAGGGTGAACAAAGCTTTGGTGGTCTTGAAGAACTAAGTCATGCTTAGGTAATAGTGAGGAGATGTCTTCTCCTGTAACCAGTTGAAATTTCAGCTGCACTGTGGGACGTGATTTTGCTTTCAGGACTGAGTGTGTCTAGAAAAATAATGCCTTCATATCATTAAATGCCATGTGGGAATTAAGATTTAAATCTTGGCAGAAGATGTAAAGCTAATGTCTAGATTTATGGGTTTCCAACACACAGGAAAAAAAAGATGCATTCTGAATACTGAAGCGCAGAAATATGCTGTTCAGTAAAATTAATGTTAAATGCTGTTCAGATTTTACAGTCAATTGGAGTGTATTGCAAAGAATTACAGCTACAGTTTGGTGAATAGTAAACTTTTTTTAATCCTTAGAGAAGAGAGAACATGAGCCTGACTTGTGTTGCTTTTGCAGTATTTGAAGGACCTTTCAGCTTGTAGCAGTAAAAATAGCATCATTCACACACAAGTGACAGCTGGAAGAAACACTAATTATGTTTCAGTATTTTTTTTCCCAAAGATGCTGATAGAAACTAGGTAAGCTCATGTATTATTATTTTGAGTAGTTGTCGTACCAGCTTTTTAAAGTAATTTTAGAGAACCAGGCATTTGTTATGCCACATGATTGAAATCTGCTGTGGGTAGGACGGTATTTCAAGTTGTATATATGAGTCTTGATATAAATTGTAATGCTTCTGATGACTATCAACCATGAATAATTAGTACTGCCTTAACCAATTAGCAAAACCAAAAGGCAAGTACTTTTTTTAGAATTCTCTTTGCATGAAGCTACTTTTCTGGAAACTGATGATGTCAGAAGAAAAGCAAATATAATTTGCAAAATGGAAAAGATCACCATAGATGGTTTTAACTGTCTTACTATTCAAATTGTCAGGATTAAGGTCCTTTCTGCCATCTGGATCACCTTTAGAACAAAGTCCACTAACGGGTCATTTCCACCGGTGTCTTGAGGAAATAGACTCTGATTACAGCTGAAGCAGGGTAAAAACGGCAAGAGATGGAAGATCTGTGTTGCTAATGAGCAAATCTAGGTCTTTTAAGGCTGGAGAACTGGTGAAGCACAGTGATCTGACTGTGTTGTAAGAACAGACAGATGATATGGTAACACCTAATTTTCATACCTTGTGTTTGCAGACTTCTTCCAGTGCATGCTTCCAGTTTGGTGGAGGCAGAGGAGATGTTTTCATTAGTACTGGCTGTGCCTAGGAGTTGCCTGGGAAATCAGAGTCTTTGGGTGGATGTCCAGGCTAGGTTAACAACTGGGTGAAACAGGGTGCTCTGGTTGGCACAGCACCTGAAGGCTTTCGCTGGCAGCTTGCCCTGTGGCAGTTGCCACCGGGTCCCAGGGGAGCCCTGGCAGCCAGGCCCAGCTGACTGAGGGAAGGGTGGTGCCTGAGCAGGCAGTCTCAGTGGGGCAGCCAGTGCTGTCTGTTGGAGGGGGTAAAGTGCAGTCAGAACACCTTTATATACATGGCTCACTACTAGGCATGTGACAAATACCACACACTTCTGGTGACAGTTCCCACAATATCTGTGTAGACAGACGTTAACGCTTCCCATGAAGGTTTTGCTGTCTTCTGCAATAAGTTTTGTTTGCTCTGTCGCACTTACAGCAAGGTGGTGATCAGTGTTAAAATTCAGTGTTGATCCCTTGTGAAAGCCATCCAAATGAGGAGTGAATTTGCACTTTTAGGAGAAATGAAGTGGAATTCAACTTTCTTCTGGCCCCCAAGTGAGCAATGATGAAACAAGTGTCCTATTGTAAAATTAATCTGAATTAACTGACTTGATTCTCCTTTTATTTAAAGGAGACAGAGATTTAAAAGGGACTGATCTTGTCCTTTGTTAGAACACTACCAAGACACCAAGGATGTTTTTGGCAGCTATTGGTTTAAAGTTAAGATACGTGGTTCAACACTTCAGCTTCAGATTTCTCTGTAAGAGCTGAATGGCTGTTCCAGAATGGTAAGTGCAGGGTGTTGGCACACCTCCTGGTCCTTAGAAAGCCATGTGCTGTATATATATGGCTGCAGTGTGCCAAGCACAAAACTTGCTATTTGAAGAATTGCACTCCAGTGAATACTCGGAGGACACAAGAGGATGTGGTGTAGAGACTCGATGCTTCTTTCAGTGCAGGAGGAATTGTCTTGAGAGTAAGGAAATGTCACTTTGCTCCTTTGAGGTACTATTTCACTGCCATCAGCTGAGTCCTCTGCAAATATTTGAAGCTCCTGTATGAGGTAATTTGAGTCCCAGAGAACGCTCAAGGCAGATCATCTTAGCTGTAGACAATCCTAGAACTGTCTGATCACTCAGATAGGAAAGCAACCAAGCCTCAAGGTGCAAAGTTGCAAACCACAAAGATGCAATGGGGAAAAACTGATGGGAAATTTTCCCAGTTGCTGAAAGGCGTGGCCCAAGGACAGGAGCTAGATGTTATCACAATATCAAATAAGGCTTTGCCTTGTGGTACACAGTGTTGGCTGGGCATCCCCTATGCCTACACACAATAAAAACAACATCTCTTGGGATTCTAGTGTAATAAATACACTCTGAATCCAGACAGAAACAGTAGTGCCATCTTGTAACTATGCCCAGAAAACCTATTGGTTGTTTACATCCCCTCCAAGTATCAATGCAATATCCAGATTTTCTTTAGATGGTTAGTATAGACATCTGTTGCTTGTTTTAAAAGAAAGGTTAACTACCCTTGCAACTGGAAGTTATGCTGTTGCCTAAGAGTTCTACTATAACTGTAAAATCATGTGGATATAAATGTATTCTCAAGGAAAGAAACTCAGCTGTATGTGCAGTTGAGAACTCTTAACGCTGAAATGTGGGCCTGTATTCTGTGAAAAGGCACCAGAAAATGTGACAGCTGTGGGGGCCCAGTTGCTAGACTGTTAAACAGATATCCATCTGGGCACCAAAATGCATTGATGAGCAGCTAGTCTCCAACAGCTTGGATAAGACTTGCTGGTTGAGCAGTGTGTGAAACTTGGCTTCAGATTTTTGCAGTTTTAGCACTTCGTGTCTAGTTCTTGGAGAAAGGGAGGGAGAGGGGACTTCATTTACACTCTTGAGAAAGATGTGTGGTGTCTATTATTCCAGACTGTTTTAAACAATAAGATATCAGTCTGCTCCATCCTGCCTAGAAGAGGACAGCATCATCCCTTGGAAAGCCTATGTCTGTGCTGGGTGTCTCAGGCACTGGTGCCTGCTGTTAGCACAGAAAGGTGCTCAGCCAGAGAAGGGATGGAGTTACTGGAGGCAGCAGCCTTTGCTGGGATTGTGTACATGGTGTGGTGGTTTAAAACACTGCTCACAGCAACCCAGCCAGTCTGGGAAACATTAATTCTGGTGGACCTGTGCTGTCAGCTGGACAGTGATGACTGCAAGGAAAGCTGGTCACTGGCTTTGAAAAGGTGACATGTCAGACATCAGCCTTGAAAGTTGTAGGCCAAAGTCTGCATGAATCTGCAGTGCTGTTTGTGCAGTTGGCAAAGATGCAGTCGACAACTTTAAAGAGCTGAAGGGTATAACATAGTATTGTATTTTATTTATACTGTGTTCTGTTGTAGCATGAAATAATATGGGGATGATACCCTTTGAATTTTTCTGATATGGAAATTAATGATTTCCATCTCCGTGGGCAAAACAAGGTGTCTTTCACTGGAATTCAAAATCTGACATCTCATTGTGACTTTGCAATATCTACATGCTAGTCACTGGTCCTGAGCCATTGCTATAAAGACCCATTAGTTTAGAAGCTTCCCTGAACAAAGGGAAAGAGCACAGAGGGTGATTTCTGAGATAGGTAATTACTTAGTTTCTGAAACAAAATGTGAATGGAATTAATTGGTTGAAAGCCTGCATGTGTGGTGGGTGATTCTGGTTGCTCCAATAGCAGTGCTTGATTGTGTGTTGGGCATTGCTGAATTCTTACATCTGTTAGAGTTGACTTCCAAAGGCTGGAATGATTTGTTGTGTGGAATACAATGTTTTGTGGCTGTAGTGTAGATGCTGAACAGCTTACCTTGACCCCATACCGTGTAGATGAGCCCTCTGCCCTGCTTATCTGGGAAATATGAGAACAATCACAGGTGTTTTTCCCAAGAAAAGCCTAAAACAGGCAATCTTTGTGACTTAGCAAAAGATCTGTTGTCTGAAGTCAATTACATTTAAAAATAGAAGTTAGAGATCATTTTTGGGAGCCTGTGGTGAGGTAACTTGGTGTGGCTTCTACATCTTTGTTGTAGCTTCATTCCTAAGACAGTGAAGAGCACAGCTAGATGTTGCCTCCAAATTGGGCTGTTGTCCTTGTTTCTTCATCTCCACTACAGAAATTTGCAGTAGACATCTAGGAAAACTCAAGTACCGAGTGAGGTTCATAGGGAATAAGTAGTTCTTCTGCTTGCACTACAGACCATACTTCATCTGGAAACATTACAGCTCCATCATATTAGAAGGATTATGTAAGTCATGTAAAAGTTAGTTACTGTCTTTCACAGTATTTCATTAACACTTTGTGCTTCTAAAGCAGTCTTTTTCAGCTACTCTAAGATGCAGTGCACCTTGATACAATCACTGCCTGAACAGTCTGTGTCTCTAATAATGCCTTCTTTTGGTCTGTCTTATTCAGTCCTGTGATGTATTTTTAAAACTTTTAAGTGACCTATTCTGTGGGGCTCAATAAATGGAATTGAAAAGGAAAGAACAGGCTTTTTTTTTCTAAAGGATGGCTTTAGAGAGAAAAACCGCATTCAAATCGGTTGCATGAATTAATAGAGTTTGATATTTTACTTTCCAAATTTTGAATGGTCCTAAATAGTCAAAGAAACTTAAAATGAATATTCCTTTCTAATTGCCACTTAGTTTCCTGTGAAAACATCCCTTTTAAAGCTTGATCTTAGCTTGAAATAACTGCCTTAAAAGCTATCATTTTGTTTTGAGTAGCTCAGTGAAAGAATGGGATTTGTTTAGGAACAGAAAGCTCTGACACATTACTGTTGTTTTAAAACATTTTTGTTGTTCAATTACTGATATGAGACCTGGAAGTCCCATTTATCTTTGTTTTTATTATTGGGTTAAAGTGTACTTTACTAAGATTGGCAGCATACCTGATGCAGGGCACTCCTTGTTTTGAAATAAGCTAAATTTACCCTTCTTTGAAAGCAGCTTTTGTGACTTGTGTTCTGTTAAGTGAGTTTGGTCTCATTGTGGTTGGTTCTTACTTGTATTTCATTTTAGGAACAGAAGACTTCCTTTCATTTCCTCACGTTATTCCCTAGCCAGCAGCTCCCAAGAGCTGTTTGGTGAGCAGTTGGGTTAGAAACCGTGTAGTCCAAGTGGTGCCTTAACCTGACAACTTCAGCTTCACCTGTAGTAACAGCATGAGATGTATCTCCAGTGGAGCACAAATGCCAGCTGGTTCACCTCAGGAAATTCCTGGGTGAAGTTCCCCTTCAGAACTGGCCTCAGGCTTGTCTTAGGTGGTGAAAGTTGCCCTTGTGGTGAGATGCTTTCAGCGTATATTGGTGTTCAGCGTTGCAGGATGAAGCCCAGAGCTTCAGTTGGCAGCACAGGTTTATGTTAACAACACTGTGGTTTCCTTAACACTATTCCCTGAAATACAGCGAGGCCCATGCAGGTGGCATTGCAGACAGTGGCATAAACAGATCTCTGCCGTTATCCCACAGCTTCTTGCTCGTGTCTCCAGTGAGGTTTTGGTGCTTTCTACTTAAAATGCAGAGCTATCTGGAAGCTGCTCCTCCTGCTAACCCGTGTTTCTTGATTCCTGGGTTGGGTGCTAAACCAAGTTCAGAATAGGATGGGATTCCTTCAGCGATGGTGTTGGGACAGTGAAAATTTGTATCAGAGGGATATCAAGTTTGAGAAATGAAATTAGATTTCCTTAGAAGCCCTCTGATTTTCCATTGCTCACACTGCTGGCATGTCTAGGTAGAGGCTGATCTGGGTGGTGACTGCCTGAGCTTTGCAGGACTGTTGCCAGGTGCTCCTCCTGAAGGCAGGGTAACTGCAGCCCCACTTCCAGGAGAAGGCAGGGCACTGGGTGTAGGTCTCAATGAGACCTCTTCAAGGTGAGAAGGTATAGCATGGCTCCTTCTGTGTAGCTTTGGAGGAAACTGAGCTGGGTTTTGTTTGTCAGGTACTTCCCCTGCAGCCCTCTCACAGGGTTGCAGCTGAAGAAAGGTGTGCAGAGAACAAATGGCTGAAGTAGCTGATTGTATTTTAACTGTCTTCTCTGGCAGTGTAGGAGAACCAAATAACCTTCCAAAGGATGTTTTTGGCAGGACAGGCAGAATATGTAAGGACTGAAGTCTCAATTCATTGCAAAAAGGGCTTTTTTTTTTAATCTGCAAGAGACATCTGAGTCCTCCAGTGAAGCATGTAAGAAATAATCCCTGATGGTAGCTGGTCACTTTGGTTTGAAAATAGGAACAGCTTTGTAGCCCCAAAGGGATTGTGCCTTGCTCTTACTACCAAAGTGCCTGAATAGTGAGAAAGTCGTTCCTGTTCTCAGCAACAACTCCAGTAAAACTATCAGAGTGTTCTTGGAAGTGCAGCCCAAGAGAGGGCATCTCTCTAGTGTTATGAGGATGCTTTATTGCTTTTCATTTACTACCATTGGTGCTGATATTTTGCTCAGATTGCTAATACCTTTTCTGTTTTTAAATGCAGTGCTGAGAGGTCTTAGCTGAAACTTCATGTTTCACTTGTTCAGAGGTCCTGTGTTGTTCCATGTGTTGTCTCTTCCTTCTCCCCATTTTCTTGTGGAGTTGCAGTGGCTGCAAGACATGATCTGTTTTCACATTTAGTTTGTTAGTATTTGCCTTCTAGTGAATGTGAAAACAGCTCCTGATAAGAAGTACTGTCTTTCCCCCCCACCAAGTGAAGAATGTGGATTCTTGCACTTATCTTCGTTTTTGTTAGGAGCTGCACGAGTCTGTTTATGTGACCTTTCTGTTGAGAACCTCAAGGTTACTCTCACCTGCTGTTCCCTCATTTCACACTTGTTCAGCTGTATAAAGTGTATGAGAATTCAGGTGTTGGTTTTGAGAGCCATGGAGAGCCTCTTCTTCTGGCATAAGGGACCTCCTGTGCCACCTCTTGGATCTGTGCTATTGGCTGCAGCATTGGGTTGTTGCTTTTGTTTCCAGGCAGAAAGGGAGTATCAAAGTTGTGAAAAACTGTAATTAAATTGCGGCAACCAGAGGTAAAAAGTAAGTGCTGTTCTCAACAGCTTTCAAAGCGTTTCAGGCAATCCATGTGTCAGTTTACTGTCCCTTTGTGACATTAGGTTGTAACTGCCCAGAACTGTGTCTCTTGTGCTTGGACAAGATGTGGCTCTTCAGTGTGTGGACCAGTTCTAGCAGCTGTTTCAAATTTGCCTTCAGCTTGATCTGTGCTAGCATCAGGCATTAATAGCATTAAGCCTACAGAAGCAGGAGTTAGTAGATTACCATAATACTGGTTTGGAGTTACAATTTTGCCAGTGTCACAGAGAGCTGCTGCCATGAAAAGGCTACCATGCTTTATTAAAAATTCTGCCAAATGGAACAAAGATAGTGAAATTATTGTTTGTTCTGAGGGGAACAGTTTCTTGCTCTAACTTATGTGCAAGTAACAGGCATTATCATAGTTGAATGTTCCAATCAAGGCTAGGACCCCTGGAGTGGCCTTAGGTAACTTCTGTGAATGCTCTCACCAAGTTATTTTACAGTGTTCTGATTCAGTATGGATGTCCCTTGTGTTGCCTCATCCTTTGCTAGGGAGAAAGTTGATTTATATTTTCAGTTACATCTTTTTAGGGATCATTGCTGTCCTGCTCAAATGGAAAGGGGCTACTTTGACTTGTTAATACTCATGGTAGTTGTTTTTTGTTTACCTTTTCTTTTTTGGAGATGTTAATGAATTTGCCTGTGAACTGTATTGTATTTGCTTAAACTTTCTAGCTGTGTCCTCTTGGGGTAATTTCCTGTCAAGCAAATAGATTGTGCTGGAAACTCCCTCATTCAGGTGACTGGAGGATGGAATACATTTTTAGCAGGGTCTCCACCTCTGGTGAATACCAACTGAAAATTCAGAACAGTAGTGCAAAACCAGCCCAACAGTCAAGGTAACTGGTATCAATGTGGTTTCTCAAAGGCAGAAGTAGAAAATGCACTTCTGATAATTTGACTTAACAGACAAATGTAATGAGTGCTGAAAAAAATATCCAAATACATGAAAACTAACTACTAATGCATTCCAAACCTCTAAAGGAATGAAATGATAAGTTTATATGTGCCTTCTCAAAGACTAGAGCTGTCAGTGATGTTTTAAACCAGGCTTATGAAAGAAAAGCCTAAAATCTTCAGTAGCAACACTTCGGCCATCCTGAATGTAGACCTAGAGTGGAGAGAAATGCTATTGCTAGCAAAATGTGGTCAGCTTCCTCTCTTCCAGTGAAATCTGCATAAGCATGTGGTGTGAACAAGGAAAAAAATGCCCTTTTTCTGGCTGATGATAAATTGTTTGCCATGAATCACTGTCTAAATAAGCTGTCATTAAAAAATGAGAAATCTAATATGTTTTCTATAATTCTGGCTATTCGCTGATTAAATTAAGTGATCCATCTGTACCTAAATATAATTATAGTCAAGTCATCAGTGGAGGAGTAGAAAACTGAGTTGTCAGATGGAGTAACTGTTTTTCTGAATTTGCAACTGTCTTGTGCATCTGCCCCATCTAGTAAAGGCTGCTTCAGAAAGGAAGGGATCATGTAGATGCTGCTCTTGCAGTTCTCAGTTTGTGTCTGCTATGTAAATGGCAATATGTTGATGTTACAGAATTTTATAACAGTTTTGTGTTGTCTTGCAATATCCTCTTATGCTTTTAGATCTGGAGGATGAAAAGCTGTTTCTAAGCATGTAGTTGTAGCTTGATGGGTTTTTTAAAAAAACCCCAAAACATACCCAGCAAAACCCAACACACAGAGCTTGTGGCTTTTCCTGTTGTATGCATTTAAACTGAGACAGAAGCAGTGTTTTAGGCTGTATTGTATGGTAATATTTTGACAGCTTTCAGAGTAACCAAGGAGTAAAAAGGCTTTCATTGCAGTCTTGTTTTACACTAGGAAAGATCATAAGTGCATAGAAGATCTGGGTTTCAGATACTGGATAACTTGCAAGAAAGTTTAATGCAGCCCTCCAGAAACGTTGAGATACTCTTATTTATGTATCTGGATTCTCCTGTACCTCCTCCTTCCTTTTATTTGAGATGTCAGTGTTAAGAGAGGATGTTTGAGGATGGTGTTTTCAGTGGTGGACTTTGCAGCAGCTGCTGTTGGAGGCAAAGGAGGTGAGACAGCAGAAAGGTGGGTGCTCTGTAGCTCCCTTGGAGGATCTGACGTGGTACAGACCAGGTATCCAGCTGGCATTTTGTATTTGTGATTGTTTTGAATCCTCTGAATTTTTCAGAGATGAGCCCTTAGGGTAGGAGGCTTTAGTAGCTGAAAGGTCTTTTTTTTTTTTCCTGTTTATTTTTTGTTTTTAATTCTTACCCATTTGAATCTCCCTATTTGGCTTCAAACTGCTTCAATAAAACCCTGTGTTTTAATGCTTTTGAACAAACCTTTGACAGAGGGACAAATAGCTCAGTGACCTTGATTTTCATGAGAGACCACTGCCTTCTTAACTGGGGAGGATGGTCTTGGTACAGGCAGGTGAGCTCATGCTAATCAGGCTGCAGTTTTCTCTAAGCTGTGCTTTCACCTCTAAGTATGTACCTAAATGTTCAGAAACTGAAGAGGCAGGCAAGTGTGATAGTGGTGATGAATTTTGCAGGTTGAAGAACTGCTTAAAATTAATGTTGAAGTAATCCCAGTGCGTGTATATGTTGTGTGTTTGTCTTTTTAATGCTCAAAATACCTTTTTGACTCAAATGATGAACTGCTTTGCAATTTGCATCTTGTATGCCCACCGTGTTTCAATGTGACCAGTGGTTAAGTTTTTCTCTTGAATTTAGGAATTCTTTTCTGTCATTAGATGCATAGGGAATCTGATGTGCACTTAATTCTTACGTTTCCTGGCAGCTGTTCCTTGAAGTAATAAACTCAGTATTACATTATCAGTGTGATCTAGTTATTTCTTGCACAGAAATATAGGAAAGCCATAATATAACTTAATTTCTAACGGTGTGAATATTTTGTGTTTTTCAACAGGAACAGTTCTCATCAGAAGCAGTAATGGCCACCTAATGCTGGTATCTCAACAAGCAATAGCACGAGCACAGAACCAGACACAAAATAACACAAGTGTGAGACCATCTGTGCCAACCAGCACACCTGCAATCAGAATATGTGCTGTGCAGGTAACTTCTCTCATAACTTCAGTTTGATGTAGCTGTATGTTGTGTAGTTACAACAAGATTTGCAAATAAGTTAAACAGGCATTTTAACCCGTCCTGAACAGGATGATGGTGTTTGGTTTTGCACCAATAAACATCACTGTGTGCTTTGCTTTCTCACTTGGGAAAAATCTTGCTAGCTGTTACATATGGTAAAGTTCAAATTAATGAGCCGCTCTCTGATGATGATGATGTAAACCATTTTAAGAAAAAAAATGCCAGCCAAAACTGCCTAAATGGTTACTGCTAGTATCTAAACCTTGTGATCCTCTGGTGGGATATTTCTCCAATGCTGAGTAAAACTGAGGACCTTTCCCATGTCCCTGGGATGTTCCTCCTTCCCTGAGCTCTGCTGGTTTTTTGCTTCCATCTCTTGTAGTGTGGTCAGCGTACAAGAGTAAGGAGATACGTAAAAGTAACAATTTATGTATTTCTTTAACCATTTTATTCTGATTATGCATTATCTCTAAATGTTGTTGGATATTAATCTGTTACTGAATATTGAAATGGTAGACAAAGAGCTTTGTTGAGCAGTGTTTAAACTGTATGGACTGTGTGAATGATGCCTGTATTGCTACTGTAAGATGTGTCTCTGTATCTGAGCCCAGCTTCAATTTCTGTTTTGTCATTGACTTGTCTGACAACTGTTCTCTGCCCATGTGTAATTATTTTTTATTTTATTTTTTCAAAGAATTCTGGCACACAGTTAGTAAAGAAAATAACAGCTGCTCCTGTGAAAACGTTATCTCAAACAACAAATGCTGTGGTTTCTACTGTTCAGACACCTGCTGTAATACAGGTACCTTGCAAGCTTTATTGTATGGTGGAATAAGTGACAGAAAGAACTAGAGAAAATATGGATTCATTCTTGTTATTTCTAACTGTAATCTTGTTTTCAGTAAGCTTGGTAACCTTTGTCTTCATAATAAATTATTTCCCAAATCTGTTTTTTTAAATGCATAATTTAATTAGGCTTCTGTCAATGTGTATCAGATAATCTTATCTCACTACAATTGAAAGCACATGAACAATGAATAAAATAAATAGTTCAGAGAGCCATTTCCAGTGCTTTTGTAAGCTGTGACACAGCTCCTTCAATCTTTTCTGGGAGATGTGCTCCTGTTGGCTTTCCCTGATTCCTTAGGGTGGGAAAAGGGTACACCTGAGATGATGTTGAGGGGAAAATGAGCTGTCTGCACCAGTCAAGCTGTTTTCCATGTGCATGATTTTTCCCCCTCATTATAAACCGAAGGAAGGTCATAGCTGAAGACCTGCTCTCTAATTGAGTGTGGCAGATGGGTTCCACAGGTACAACTGTAAGCAGGCTGTGGTTGAAAATGCCTCATTAGTTTTAGATAGTATTTTTTGTCTTACTGCCTAGATCTTATTTTGCTTTTTCTAGAGAAAAATATCGTAGTCCTCTTCTGAAGAGGCTTTTATCACCTGTAGAGTGTGAGATTTCTCCTATGTATGGTTCATCCTCTGTTCTTGGGGACCAGACTTCAGGATAAGCATATGGGATGAAAAGAAAGCTGTATTTTTCTGCAGATAATATGTTCTGTTCTCATAATCTGGAGGAGAAATCATGAAGAAGTCTGGCTTGTACCTGTATTTTGTGACAAGAGTCTGAAGGAGACTGAGCTGTAGCAGTTGACAAAACACTCAGTAAATGAGCAGGATCAGTCATTCAAAAAAACATGCTGGATGTATGTCCTTGACCCTCAGGGTGTTTGAAGGATAGGGGAATGTGTTTGCTGACAGTGGTAACAGTCTGACTTACAAGTTCATCCTCCTGCTGTTCTTCTGTAGCAGCAACTGAACACTACTCACACTCTGTGCTCTTTTTTCACTTCCCTCTCAGTACAGATGGATAATGTTGGGGCTAAAGTGGAAAACCCAGAGGCCTCTCTTAATACATTTTCTAGTTAGCTTAGACTGGAAACAGTGTATGGTTTGTGTCTAAAAATAGTAATGGATACTCCTTACTTTTATTTTGGAGTACTAGCATGCACACCTGGTGTTTGTGATCTCTGCATAGAGATCTTTAGGATATAAAAACAATCGTCACCTACTATACTACCCTTGCACTGAGTAAAAGAGATGAAGGTCATCCATCATCTGATGGATAAAGTTGCATGCATCCTCACACTCTCATGTGGATAAACACTGAGATTCATCATGCTATTAACTTCTCTTTTTTTATCTTACATCTGCCTTTGGCTTGGTTCTTCTGTACTTTAATTCAGTTTTGATGTAGTTTATTGAATTTGTGTACTTCTGAGATATTTAAAGAAATAGACATGCAGTAGTTTTTGTAAGCTGGTTTCCCCCCCCCAAGAAACTGGAACACTTGTAATGAGCTGTAGGGCTGGATTTAAACAGCAGGAATAATGATTCTAGGAAAAACTAGTAGTGCTGTTTGGAGTGGCTTCCTTGCAGCCTCTCTGTTTTGCAGGGGAATGCAAAGCCCTCTGTACAAGCTCCTTGTACAAGGAAGAGTAAATAGGTGCAATGTGGATACATTTGCCATCACATGGTAACTTTACTCCTCACACTGGGGTGGACAAGAGAAGAGTGCTGAAAAGGGAGTCAGTGCGAAAAGTTGATGGAACCATCTGGGAAGAGGAAGGCAGAGCCCTTGGGTCCGAATTCCTTGGCAGCAATTCATTCATTCATTAGTCTTAAAAGAACTTCCTGATCTTAGTCTTGACATTTTTTTGAGGTCACAGGAGAGAAGTGTTGTTGTGGAAGTATGATGTCATCACAAAGTGGTGGAGAGTGGAGGGGAAATAATCCTTGGGTGGGTTGTGCATCTTCTGTCTTGCACAGAATACAACTTGGAATGCTCTCTGCAAAACTCTCTAGGTACTGACTGCAGGATTATTCTCCTCATCAACAAAAATATTTCCCTTTTTAGACATTCCTGAATGCTTTTAAGCTCTGAGGTTAGACAAAATTACCTGCACACTCTTATTTTTCACCTGTTTTCCAGATGGGGTAACGAAGCTGCAAAGTGTCTAATTAGCATCATGCTGGGGCACTTTCATTTAAATGCAGAGCACTTCTTCTCTTGAAACGACTTCAAAATATGCAGGATTAATGCCATTTTTTTGTGGTGACTGTTTCTCTGTTGCTCAAAGTGAGAATGAGAATTGTCAGTAGCGAAAAAGGTTGACGGCAGATGACAGAAGTTAATTCCCATACATTCATTTTCCTGGGAAAAGGGTCCAGCAGACTTCCTGTTGTTTCCTCCCTCAGCTGATAAAATGCTGTTCTAGGCTTGATGCATAAGTGTGCTGGAATTTGCAAGAGATCAGCTCCTGTTTGTGACTTTTAAAAGCCCAGGGCATTGCAACTTGGCAGATCTGCACTGTGTCCCCTTCCGTCTTCCTCCTGCCCATCTGTTAGTGGGATTCTTGTGCCCAGTTTGCCTCCCTGTGGTCTTAGAGCTGTTGAGCCTCATCCTTGGAAGAGGCAGTGGTGGTGGCAAAGATCCTGCAGAGAGCTATTAAAGTGTTACCAACAGTGGGAGCCTAAGCTAGAAAGCTTTTTTGCCTGCTGCTTTCATGTCAAGCTGGCAGCAGCTTGGGGAGGGGAGGACACCCACCCAGGAAAAAATTGCAAATATATGACAAAAGTGTTACAGTTTTGCTTTAGCTTTAAGTGGTTGTTCATTAATTTTCCCTATTCTGAAAGACTTAAAAGTCCTTTGATATACTACATGTCTGTCCCACTTTTGATTAGTTTTTGTTTTATCCATGGTAGGGTAAGTTAGACTGCTGTCTGTCTTATGATTGAAGCAATTAGCAAGTATTAGTTGTGCCTGTTTGACTAAACTGGGGTGCTTAAATGTGTTAAGAGTCAGTGAAAGCGATTACATTATGCACCTCTGAACCCAGAATTTGGGATACAAAACCAGACTTTCCCATCCTCTTCAGAGGCTTAGAGGAAAGACAATACCCAGCTTTAGGTTTCAGGTGTTAACCTGGATCTCTTTCTCTTCTGTAACCTGTGGGTTCACTCTGGCTTTTCAGTTTTCAAGTTGAGAAATCAAAAGTAGTGGTTTTTTGTATGGGCGGAGTCTTTTATTCTGGATATGAGTTGTTTGTTCTCTTTAAAATCTGAACTAGAAATACTTCAGTTTGTTTTAGATTTAGCCTAATTTGCAAAGAAAGGAGGTATTTTTTCCTAAACCTTAATTATTCTCCTGTTGCTGGAGTTTCTGAATCTGTTGGTAAATTATAGTGAGATTTTAAAAAGAGGTCTCAAAATAACTGAATTTTGTGAGGGTTTCAGTCCAGGCAGAGGAAAAAGAGATCCAAATTGCTGCCCATGAGGAAAAGGCAGGAAGAACTTGTTAGGTCCGTTTGCTGAGCTGGCTGCTTCTGCTGGCACATGCATCCTTCCAAGGTGGACATGATGTCTTTTGCCTACTCTGTGTGTGATAGGAAAAGCAAAGGGTGTTGCAATTGGGAGAGGAGCTTCAGGGCAGGATGGGAAGATAAATAATCATTTATGGTTCTGTTTGTTTTCAGAATAGTATCACCTGGCTTAGCATTGTGCAAAATTTATTAGTCTTAGACTGCAGGAGCCTGGCAAAGTTAATATATTGGTTTCTTCAAGACAATTTTACCTTTCTCTCTTCCTTCAAAGTTGCAGGCAGTGCTTTGGTCTGGATGTGCCTTTGTAATTTCTTCCCCCCACCCTTGCTTTGTAAATAGAATTATGGCTGTGAGGGTTCTGTCACTTACTGTATTAAATAGAGCCTCTCAAGGCAAATGAATCTAAACTCTTAATAACAAAGAGAAGAATAGTTTCTTTATGTTTTAAATAGTAGTGTGGGTGGAGGTTGCCATCTGATACGCTGGCAGAATCCAGTATGTTTGTCACGTTGTTCTTTGGTTAAAAAGTGTTAATTTTTCTCTTCAGCCAGCAGCTGCAACAGCTAGTGTTACTACAGTTACTGCTGTAAAGCCTTTGAGTACTGGAACACCTGTAAAACTTCCAGTTACAGGACCACCTGCACAAGCTATCTCCCAAAAGGCAGTCTCTGTGAAAGCAGAGGGCACAACAGTAGCACAGACCAGCGCTTCTACAGTAAGGAAAAAAAAGTTTTTAATTAAAAATTAACATTCTGTATGTTCATCGGAGGTTGAAGAGACAGTGCAACATCTAACAGTCTTCTCTTTATTTCCACACTAGGAGATGCTAGAGAATGTGAAGAAATGCAAGAATTTTCTTGCTACGCTAATAAAATTGGCGTCTAGTGGACCTCAAGCCCCTGAGATGGGGCAGAATGTGAAGAATCTGGTGCAAAATCTACTGGTGAGACTTCTTTTTCAAAACAAAATTTGCATCATTTGTGTATAGTTTTTTTGATGTTTACTTTATCATAGTTTTGTTCCTTGTCCTTTTTTTTTTTAAACAGCTGAGGACTTGGATTTGTGGCTGTGTACATCTGACCCTCATTAAGTTTTACATTGTAATTCTTATTTTAACTGAATCCCATGCTGTCCTATTTCCCCCCCCTCACATTTCTGTTTCATTTAATGCACACAGGTAACTGATAGCAGGAGGAGCTGGTAGTGTTAACACAGCTTCTGGGTCTTTTTTTTCATGTTAGTGTAGTTTTGAGTGCTCAGTAGCAAGAATTTGATGTGGCGGTTACAGTGCTGTGCTAAGTCCGTACTACTGCTTTACTCCAAGACAGAGCTGAGCAGTGGAGCAAGAATGACATTATCAATAGCTTTAAACAGTAGGATGGAGAAAACAATGTGGTGGCTGCCAAGCTCTCTCTCTTTGCAGGTGGCTTCCGTATGGTGCTTCGTGCTGTATCCCAGCACAGCTGGGTTTTCCTGGTAACGATTTCTCCTGCCACTTCTTGTCATGGCATTTGACCGCTGCTGCTGTGTTGTTGTTCCACTGTAGCAGAAGGCTGTGTGCTGGTGGAGGGGGGTGGCTTTGCAAGTGGTACCAAAGGGCTTTTCAGTCTAGGAAGGTGTGATGTAGACAGGTGTAATTTCAGAGAGCAGATTGTTTGAAGGTGCAGCCCTGAAAAAAATTTGACTCCTTAGCCTCTGTCCCTGCTGGACTATACACCTTTCTTCTGTGGGAAAAATAGAGTTGTTCTTTCTTGTGCTTGCAGTACTTTTTTTTTCCTTTTTTAAGAGCAGTTAAGAGACATTAATAAATTGTGAACTGCACAGTTGTTTGCATTTCGTAGCAGTTTTTAAAAATCTGCCGTTCAGTATGTGTATGATTTAAATGCAAAATTAAGTGAGGTTTTGTGTGTATGAGAGAAATGAGAACTTGCAGCTGAGCAGTAAAGTGATCCTTAAGGCAGTCTTTCATGAAGTGGGTGTCAAGCAGGCTGTATGCACTGAGCCTTGGTGTGCCAGACCACTTGCATCTGTTTCAGTGGGACCTCGGTGCCCAGTATCTGCATCTCTGTGAGATCTAACAGGCAACAGGTCAAGTGGCTGAATGGGAGAGCTGCTGTAAGCTCTGTTTGCCTGCAAGTACACACAGTCTTTAAAATTTCTCTTCTGGTTAGGTAGCAACTTGGAACAGTTGCTCCAGAGGTGAATATGGATGAGAGGAGTAATTTCTCAGCAGAAACAAGAGATTGGTGCTGCTCTTTGTGTGTCTGTACTTTCTTGGAGGAGGTGATGTTCTTGATGACTCTGGGAGGGTGAGGAGGCAGCAAGGTCTGGAGCTTAGCCCTGCTGTACAAGTGAGGGGTCTCAGAAGTTTGCTGCAGCTTCCTAACCCTCCCAAGCCCCCTTAAGTCAGGTGTTTGTGTTGGGACAGGGTGGAAAGCATTAAGAAAGGAAACAGTACTCTGCAATTCAGAGGACTGTTACCGTGGGGGTATGCAAAAATGAAGTTTTGATTGCTTCTGAAAGACTGTGTTAAGTATTCTGTTTTATTATGCTGTGTATGCATTAGTCTGGAATTGTCTTACAAAAACTGCTAAGTTGTCATTAGTCTTTGATGCCTCTAAGTTTACTTTTATGCAGATAAACTACCTTTACTGACAGAAGTACTAGTAGTTAATTTAAAATACATCTACATAACAAATGATCAGTGCTCTAAAGGATCAGTGCTGCTTATAAACTTTTTTCTATCCCTTCACTTCAGTGATTGGGTGTGAACACCTATCCCTAAGGGTGTCAACTGCCTGTAGTTGAAGAAAGCATAAACAACTTGGATAGTACTACATGAAAATTGCATTATTCTATCCTAACTCCCCTTTCTTTCTTTTATAAATAAAGCAGGAAAAAAGTACTGAAATTGAACAATGCCATGGTATTATAAGTTTCCATGACCTTTTGATATATCTTGGAAAAAAACTGGGGTAGATTAATTTATAACTTACTGTTGTAATTATATTTTCCTCTTAGGAAGCAAAAATTGAACCAGAAGAATTTACAAAAAAGCTGTACATAGAGCTTAAGTCATCTCCACAACCATATTTAGTTCCTTTTCTCAAGGTAAGTGTCTGATTATGGATATGTAGTTTTAAAGAGGGAAGGGAGGAGGACCAGAAAAGAAGAGAAAAGAGGTGGGGCATTCAAACAGGTATTTGTTCAGGTCAGTTGAAGAATGGTGCTTAACATACCTCTGTGTGACTTGGAAAGACAATTTTGAAGGGGAAGGAGAATGAGAATTTCTGAGGAGTAATTCATGCTTGTGTTCTTAACATTGTAGAGTAATTGCTCTCTGGGTGTTAGTGGAGACTAGTGATTTGGAAGCTGTGCATCTATCTACAGTAGAGCAGCTATGTTAAGATGACCTCTTACTTTCTCATCCAAATTGTAGCTATTCTGAGTTCTAACACAGAAGCTGGCAACAGTGGTGATGCACAGCTTATGCCATGTTAAAGATCAAAGAATCTGCATAAAGCTGTTCATCTTCTGCTGGTTTATGTTTAGTTGGAGACAGAAAAAAAAATGTCTACCCCTTTCTCCAGAAAGGGTCTGACAAGACTACTGCAGCTTAGGGAAAGAATCCCTGGAACTCTACTTCCATTCAAGCAAATACTAATATAAAGGGAAAAAAATACTTCCTTGAGACTTTAATCATATGGTAGAATGGTATTAACAAAATAAAAATCAATTATACAGCAAGCATTGAATCCCTGTGAAAACATGAAAACCTATGTTAAATTTACTAAATTGCAATGTACTCTACAGCCATACTCTTAGGCTTGTTAGATCTGTACATTTGTTGTAGGCATGATGGAGAATAAAGGAAGAGTAGTTAAGTGGTAAAGCTGGGACAGAGTTCTTCTGGAGTTTGTCCTTTTCTTTGTTATTTGGTTATATGACAGGCCATAAAACACTGCAATGTGATAATGTTGATACTGCTCTAGATGACTGGTATTAATCTGCTCAAATGTGGGATAAATTTTTTTTCTTACAATGGCAACTTTTGAATGCCTTGCTATCAAGTTTACCATCAGTTTGAAAGACTACAGTCATCCCTGCAGGACATTAAGCTGAGATGGGAGATTCAGATTTGATATTAGAAAAAAAAAAAAATCACTGCTAGGGTGGTCAGGCACTATAATAGGTTGCCCAGGGAGGTGGTGCTGTCACCATCCCTGGACGTGTTTAAGAGGATCTGGATCTGATGCTGGATGGTGAGGTTTAGTGGTTTAGGTAGTAGAACAGTGGTAGTGCTGAGCTGATGGTTGTACTTAATGATCTTAAGGTATAAAGTCTCTTCCAACCTGGTCACTTATTACCTGTTTAATTTCCTGGAGGCTTCTTAAATCCCATGCAAAAGCCAGAAGAATAAACAGCTCTGAGAATGGATTTTCTGCATCCAGTGTGGCTCTGGCTGCAGAAGGACCAGGCTGTGAGTACAGGGTCAGTGTGAGTGGCACTCACAGAAGTGCTCAGCTGTTACAAGAAGCCATCCAACAATGTGAAGAGCTGCTACACTTGATGCAGAGGACTGGAGGCAATTCTGCAGGGGTTAAATTGGGTTCATCAGCATGGGTCAGACTCTGGGTTCTTGCAGCAGAGCCCTCATGTGTTTCTTCTGCAGCGCACTGCCAGGTGCTGGTGTCATCTGGGCTTCTGTTTTGGGCAGTGTCCATGCTACATAATCCTTGACATGGTGCTATATTAACAAAGATAGACTGTGACTTCAGAAGTGTTGTTCAGACATGGTCAGAGTTAGCTGACTTTGCAGTGTTGCCAGTCCTTTAAAATGTCTTGCACCCAGATTGCCTTTTCCTGAAGTACTGTCCTTACAGTGTGTGGCTGATACACAGAATTAGGTTGATCTGTAACTGTGAGCAGCTGTGACAGGACTGAGTGCCAAATGGAGGATGACTTCAGGAGCACTTCTCTAAGGTGCTAAGAGGATCAGCGCTGGCCTTGTTTGTGGGGGAAATGTTTGCAGCTTGAGCCTGGAAAGAAATGTGAGACGGCTTTTTGCCAATCCACTTTTAGCTAGTGAAGTGGAATTTTAGGGAGGACTCTCTGGAGTCAGCTCTTATCTTTGAGCTGCAGGTTTTTGATGAAGTTGTGCATGTGTTCTGTTTTGTCTGTTCCAAGGGGTGGAAAAGTACAGTGGCTTTGGCTATGAAGCCTGCTTGATTTTCAAGTCTGCTGGATGCTTTTGGTACATAAATTGCATTAGGAGCTAAGCAGACTTTTAAAAGACAAAGAAGTGAATGTTGAAAAACAGATGGGCTGCAAAAGGTCTGGTTGTGCAAACAGTATGATTACTTGGTACATGAGCATGTGAGACATCTCCTTTTGCACAAAGTCCAAAGTGGCAGCACCTGTGGTAGGAGCTCTTACAAACTTTAGCAACTGTTAAGGGGGGACAAAAAAAAAATGTTTTTCAAGAGTGTACAGGTAGCTGCAGAACTGATTTCCCCTGGTTCAGAGCCATAGCAGATTATACACAGTCAAGGAGAAAAATCTGCAGAGAGCTTAAAGATTATTTTGTCCATTAACCTTCTCAAACACAGCTGTAGTAAAAATGAGATGTTGCCAGATTCCTTTACTTTTGTTCTCCTGTTGCAGAGAAGTAGCTGGCTGAAGTTGTGTTGCTGCAGCTCTACAGACATTATTAAAGTGGTATCCCCCCCTAGTGTAGATACAGCTGTATTGGTATAAAAGTGTTCGTGTCTTCAGAGCTTGTTTCTGACTTTATTGGATAATTCCTAGTTCCCTGTCAGGCTCCATGAAATAAACACAGCTGTTCCAGTATAGCAGGGTTTTTTGGCAAAACAGAATTCTTTAAGCAGTTAAAATCATCTTACTCTGAAACATAAATTCCAAACTGAAAAATCTAAACAGAAGAACAAAGTTGTATGTGAGTTTCTCCATAGATAGGGATTTGCTATGTGTAGGGTAGCTGTGGTGATGGTTGACCTTTGCTCAACTGGTGTGTTTCTTGTAACCTTCACTGAACAAGATTGTCATCAGTTTAAGAGTGCCTGAAATTTAGCAAAACTTGTTTGGCATTTATTGTCTCGTGAAAAATTTAATTGGTAAATGAGGAAGAGGATTCAGTTACAAATGTATCATTATTGTGGAAAACTCTGCTGATACTACATCCAGTGTTTTTTCATTTTTCTTTTAGAAAAGCATGCTTGCCTTACGGCAACTAATGCCTGATGCTCAGAGCTTTATCCAGCAGTGTATGGAGCAGCCAGCTCCACCCCAAGAAGTGATTCCAGCTTGCACCTCTGCAGTACCAGCTCCTCCGACAGGAGTGGCAGCCTCGGCTGCAGCAACAGCTGCTCTCCCAGTTGCAAAGCCCGTGCCTGCCTCTGCAGCAGTCACAGCCCCTCTGGTTCTCACACCAGTCCTCGCCAGCACGTCGGCAGCAGCCCCTCTGCAGAGCGGGAAGGCCGCTCCTTCCTCCGCAGCGGTCGCGGCGCCTCTCGGGCCCGCAGCTCCCGTCCGCGGCACAGCCGCGGTGTCGGCCGGGCTGGCCGCTGTCCACCCGGGCAAGCCAGGCTTCACCTCTGCACTGCCAGCACCTTCTCTCCAGTCTGCAAAGCCAGTGCTGGTCTCTACAGTGGCGTCTGCAGCAGCAGCCCCGCTCCAGCCTCTGAAACCGGTCATCGGAACCCCAGTTGGTATTAAAATCTCACAGCCCAACCCCATCGTTGCACGGTCAGTGGGCACTCAGCAGGTGGTTAAAGTGAAACAGCTGGTAAGATGGATTCTCTGCTTCTCTGAACTAACCAGGCTCCTTTGGCTCTTGCCATTTAGTAAAGAGGATACCAGTTTGGGCCTCTATTTGTTTGTTTTTTTCTTTTAGTATATGAAGCTAGTCTGTCTTGAGCTCATCAGTTGTTTGTCATAGTCTAGAAATACTGAGCCCTTGCCGGAAAGGTGAATCTAAAGCCAAGTTGTCAGCTTGGTCTCTTGCAAGATATGTCAACCACCACTTCAGCAGAGTGAACATCCATCTTGAGACACAAGGAGATATGAGGTCTAAACCTCACTACACACACAGCCAGGCTAGGTTGGCACCTGGAAGAAAAGGTAGGAAATGCCAGTGTCAGAAACAGAAACTGCTGATGAGATACTTAGATTAATTGCTCTGGGATGCCCTGTTAGGGCTGTGCCTCAGCTAGCCACCAGGGATGCCAGTCTCTCCCCTGGTAGTTCCTGCCCTGGATGCTTTGCAGGCACAGATGGCTCAGTGATGTTCGGTGATGGGTTATCTGAAATGTATGAACCACCTACCTCAAGGAGCTTTTCCGAGCTGAGTTCTGACCTCCACATTTACCAAGATGTGTTAATTGCGAAGTCGTCCAAAAGTGAGGTTTTTCTATCAGGCCTCATTAGCTAACAAATTCCAGGAGGAATAACTGTCTTATTAAAACAATACCCTCAAAAGCAATGTGTTAACATTTTTTACTCTTGGCACAGGTTAACTTCTTGCTAACGTTAATGTTAAATACCAAGAAACTGTGGATCGCACGTATACCCGAAAGAGCAACTTCATGAAAGAAATTAGGTTTGGCTTATAGGTGTTTAAGATAGCAAGTAGAATGGTGTCTAGCTGATCTACCTGTAAGTAATGCTCTCAAGTATTTTGAGAGAATAGTCTCCCTTTGGCAGATAAAGAACTCAATTTTTGCAAAGGAATTCCTTGTAAAGATTATTTTTTCTTTAAAGAGTGGGGAAAACATTAGACTTCCTGTGAAGCTAGATTTACTTTGCACAGGTATAGTAGGATATCTGCTGTATGAGTTTTCTTTTTAGCTTAGATATTGTGTATACTTGATTTAACAATGTTCTGACCCCTAAAATGTTTTGCTTTTTTAGTTTCCTTCCTTTCAAAGGGCATAAGGTAGATGTAATACAAGAATCCTGTGTTCTAAATAAAGAGTTTATGCTATGTAGCATAAGCTACCATAAGCATGAGCTTTTCATCTTTCCAGACTTGCTTAAAAAGAACAAAATACTCAACTGGATGGGGAGGATGGGGAGTCCTTTTTCTGAACAAATTTGTTTAAAAATTTAAAAAAGGCAAAAAAAACCCAACCCCAAAACTCCAAAGAAGAGTTATCAAGCATATGCACTGACAATCTTGGCTAGTAGTAGCTAAAGCCAAATTGGAAAAGGAGTTTGTACTCATATTGTCTTCGAGGACTAAGTTTGAAATTCCAGCCAGAAGAAAAGGAGAATTTCTTAGGTAGTACAAGGGCAGGAGAGCAGTTTGTTGGCTACACAGCAAGTCTTGTAATCCAGGGGAAAGGTTGTCCATCTGTACAAATAGGTGAGGAAGCTTAGCTCTACACAGGGGACTCAAAACACTTCTTGAATTTGATATTGATGAACTCAAGAAACGGCTTCTGCCTCTACACAGCTGCAGTGTGGCAGTCAGCTGCAATTTCGTTGCTTTGCTGTGCCTTACGTATGTTGCATTGCATACAAAACATGTATTTATCCTCATTTGGGTAGTTCCCAGGCACAGTGATTAAAATACTTGCTTTTCTCAGATACAGTTGAAGGTCTGAGTTGACTGCCTCACAGCTTTAGCTGTATCAGGAGCTTGGTGTTTGTTCAGATAACTTATTAGCACAAAGGGCAAGTTAGTAGGAGTGGCTGTATTGCCTACAGCTTCCCTGATGCCTTCCCTAGAAAGGGCAGAGGGTCTATTTTCTCCCATAAGAAAACAAATCTGGACCTGCCCTCCCTAAACAGAAGGGTCCTACTGCCAACTGAAAAAGGAAGCACACTGCCAGCTGTGCAAATCTGTCCATACAATGCTGCCAGCAATTTTTTTCCCCTTTTCAGCCCACAGGGATGTCTGATGCCATACACTCCCTCTGCATAGCCCTTTCTAATTTTGGCCTCTTGTGCTTGAGAGAATTTAAAGCAAACTTTCATGTGCCAGTTCCATTGTAATGTTGGTGGTGCTGAAGAATGCAGTACTGCTCTATTTTAATCAGTCAAATTTGTGACTGAAGTGATGAAACATGAAACTTTTAATTTCTGTAACACAATTATCAAAACTCTGTGTGGACACTGAAGGACCTGCTTTTCAGGGATGCTGTTGGAATTGATTGCACTCCTGTGCTGTGAGAGTTGCACATTTTGAAGGATTTCCTCCTGTGACTTTCTTCTACCACCTCATTTCAGGATGCTGGTTTACAAAGAAGCTTCATCTTGGAAATAAAGTTTGTCGTGCTCTAGCATTGCTTTGTCTCTTGTTAAAGCACAATAAATTAAAATTTATATTACCAGATGCTGGCATCCAATGGTAAGAAATCTGCTGTGAGATTAGAGCTTTATGTCAGGCACAACCAGCTAGGGGTAACCAGCTAGGGGTTTATGGTGTAGTCCCCACAGTTACCAGTGAGACACACATTATTAATTATTGAACCAAGGAGTGAAGTGTTTATGCTGTTGCAACTGCTTGTTCTTAGTGAGTTGTTACTGTCAAGTCCCCTCAGAGCTGAGCTTTCATGAACAGTCTCCTCTGGTTTTTTTTTTTGTCCTGGATGTTGCTTTTGCATTCAGTTAGTGAGGCTTCCTTCATGAAGCAGTACTGCTTGTGTGTCACGATACCTCAGCATCCCTCTGCTGATCTCCAACCTTTGCTTTATGAATGTAAAACACGTTCAAGTGGGGCTAACCAAAGTCTCTCTCAGGCAGCTGTCCCTCTGTTGTCAGCTGAATGTTGCATTGCCTTTTTTTACTTAAGAGTGTTGGTGATTTTATTCTGATGGATGTGTCAACCTGCTTAACAGGGCACAAAGGAGTAGTCCCTTTTCTTTATTACTTCTTGCAGCTAACCTGAAGAGACAATAAGTCCTTCTCACAGATATTACCAATTTTTGTAATGCTTTGTCCTGGCATTGGATCCTTGTTCTTTCTCATTGCAACTCCCAAGGACTTCCAGCTTTTGTTAGTCTGGAGCTAGAATGGCAAACATAAAACAGGCTGTATTGCCAGCACATCCTTTCTGTTTCTTGGCAATGTGGCCTCCTCAGTTACTTGACTTACATCCCAGTCTCCACTTAGACTGTTGTAACATTGCCTATCTCTGTTCTTTTGTCTGCTGTACCTCAGTCTGGAATGCTTATGTTTCCTCCTGTGCTGTCCCACTGTTTTGCATGCTGAAGATGAAGCATCCTTCTTCCTGGTGGTAAGGAGGATCTCTAGGTGTGTGTAAGGTAGTGGAGGCTGTGAGTAGTGTGTCCAGGCTGGTTGGCTCCTCATTAATTATCTGAACTCACAAAAGACACTGTTAACTTTGCAGCTTTGGAAGTTGGATCTTCCTGAGAGATCAAACTGAGCTTTGGGGAAAAACCCAGGGAAGTAAACCTTAGCGTCTGTTCTACTCCATGAGAAAGTGCTCCATATTGTGAGTCTTGTCTCTGTCCACAGTCTGTCCCTGTACTCCTGTAGTTCCTTCCTCCTCTGGATCTTAATGTTTCCACTAAACTCTCTGTCAGGTTTTCAGATGCCATTTCACATCAGTTATTCTGTGTTACTGCTGCCTTGGTGCTACTGATACGGAGATGGTTGAGGGGGTATCTTTTTGTACCTCTTTTTGTGAATTTGTGATGCTTATGTTGTTGATATTTATTAATAAAGGAGAAGTTAGATGACAGTAGAAAACCTAATTCTCAAGTATTGTAAATGTCAATTCTTTAATTTCACTTGTGCAGTCTTGCTGTACAAGCGCTCTTTAGACTTTCTGAAGTAAGAATAAAAGATGTTGAGGAGAAAAATGGCTTCTTGACCATGACATTTTCTTTGTTAGTTTTTTGCTGCTAAAAAAATAGGATTCAGTCTGAAGATACTGATTTTATGCTTTGGTGAAGTAACATCTTTCTACTACCTCTAATCAAGAACTTTTAAAAAGATGTATCAAAACTGAAGCCCATGTTCTGCTAGCTAGGAGGTTTAGAAGTGAGATTTTTGGGGATGCTGCAAACTTTTTACTTTCTTGCATTTTACTAGCTACCCCTGAAGAGGAAGGATTTGTTTTTATGGGCTGTGCCTGTAGGTAGGTCTGTCTTGTGATGACATCCTGCTGTCTGGTTTTGTTTCTTTGAAGAGTCTCTTTAAACAAAACTATGAACTGCCTTCCTTTTCACCCTTCAGCTGTGTACTGATGTTTTTGTGTAGAGGCTCTACCCACTATAGGTGTTGCTGCTTAGTACTTCATGTTCCTGGTAACTGATGTGTTCAGTGTACTTTAACTTAACGCTTTGAAACTCAGCGTCTAAATTAACAACCAATGTTGCAATTCCAAAAACACCTCAGTAATTTTAGAGTGTGTACTCTTTAATTCTTAGCAGGAAAAGTATTTCGTGCAAGACTTTGGTTGTTTTGGTGTTCTCCCTTTTTCACTAGGTGTTAGTGATACATAAAAAAGTTACTGGCAGGCAGACTCACAGTTTAATAGTTGCCCTGCTGAGCAAGATGTAGGTAGAAGAAAGCCTCCTAGTGCAATGGATTGTGTAATAATTAGTGAAACTTGTCTGATGGAGTTACCAGTAGAGAACAAGAGTGAAGTGTCTGTTAGAGCTCACTGAGTGAGCTTAAAGCTCACTACCACTTGTTGAGATTTCTTGACATGAAGTTTTTTTTAAAAAAGTCTTTTCTGAGCATGCTGTTTGCTTTAACCTGAAAACTAGACAAGCATACCTGCCCAGTGGCACTTCTGGCTAAATGCAAACATTGATACTGTTTACCTCTCTGTATTTTTAGCTCTTCTCACTCTTGATATTGGATATTCCACTTCCAGGTAGTCCAGCAACCATCGGGAACCCTTGTCAAGCAAGTATCCACGCTCCCACAGCCCTCAGTGCTCACCCTGCAGACTTCTGCTGAGAAGAAGATGCCGCTCAATACACTTGTTCAAACCAGCCAGTTTCCTGCAGGTAAAGTGGAACCTCTTTCATGGAGAAGGGGGAGGACTGCTGAGGTACAGAAGTAAGTGCAGGCTGTTGGTAGATTGTAGGAATGTGTGAAGGTGTCTGTTGGGAGCAGCCAGCTCTGTGAGTTAAGTTGAACATCTTGTCTGCTTGGAGCTCTGATGAGAAAATCAGTATTACACCTATTTTGGCACTTACGAGCATGCCAGTCAAACATTTGTACTTGTTAAAATACTATGACTGAGCTTCTTGCAGTGAACTTCCTCTAACCTGATGCTGTTGAGAGTTGTTTTGTGAGACCTTGCTTGTTCAACAGGTTGAGGTCAGTGCACAAATAAGAGTTTGTCTCAGCCAGCCAGTTTTCACTAAAACCTTTCCCTGGCCAGCACAGAGGGGAGCGTGTTTGCTGAGAGTGTGTGAGGCTTTGGGCCATACAGAACATGTAGAATGCAAGATTCTAGAGTGTCTGATTTTCCAATGGACCTAATAGTTGTTACTGAGTCTGCAGAAGCCTTACCTAGAAGAATGAACTGACTAAACAGTTATAGCATTTTGCTTCCTACTACAGCAGGTTCTTTGTTTTGTTTTAGGTTCCATTTTGAAGCAAATTACCCTGCCAAGAAATAAAATTCTGTCGCTTCAAGCATCTCCTGTTCAGAAAGCAAAAATGAAAGAGAATGGAGCAACATCCTTCAGGTAAAAATGAAAAATATCAGAAGTTAAGTACAGAAAGGAACAAAAGGAAGAGACAAGTATAGAGGCAGGAATGGAGCCCAAATAAAAGCAACTTCTTCAGAAGGTTTTTTCCAATACTGTTTTTCACATTACAGTACTCATTGGCAATGGGTAACCTTAAAAGTTTTACACAGATGTTAATTATTCTTAGTGTAAGAAAACTGCCCTGGTGAGGTTGGATTTTGTGTGAGTTTTTCACTCATAGAGGAGGCATACTGATCTCCATCCTATGAATACAATTACTGATCTGGTTATCTTGTATTGAAGTCTCTCAACAGGATTAAAGCAGACAGAACCTCTGCCTTTTGCAGATGGTTTGATAGCATTGAACTGTTACTTGGGATGCCTTGTAACCTGTCTAAAGCTCTGTGCTGCATTTCAGAATCTTCTCTTAGCTCCTCTTACAAGCTTGTTTCTGTGTGTAGTACAGGTGAAAGTCTGACTACATCTCTGATCATGATTTCTGACATACTCTCTAGGCCTTTAGATTGAAAGAGTGCTTAAAGGTTTTAGTTATGGCAACTGATTAACTTTTCAAAAGCAGAAATTATTTTTCCAGCTATGAAGTGTGATGTTGGAACAGAAGTACAGACTGCCATAAGCATTATGAGTCTTACCACTTCAGGGCAAGTTTGACATTGCTCTTCCAGAGGAAAAAAGCAGACATGGTGACACCTCTGTCTTGTTGAGCAGTTGACTTTTGAGATCTTTTGAAAGCTGCAGCTTTGAATGCACTGGTATAGAGAGAAGGGTGCTGCTGTTTACAGTGACATACAGTATATGATGAACACTTAAAAACAGTGCTTGCCAGAAGTTGAAATGAAAGGCTCATATTAAAGCAATATTCTGTTCAGCTCTGTTCAGCTGCCTCAAGCTCTTATGAAATATACTTACTATGAATGAATGAAATATACTTATTATTACTCTTGTGAAATATAATGTGGGATGTAATTTTGGGTAGTGATGTTTAAAAAAACCCTTCATAAATATAATAAAAAAAAGCAACAACAAATAAACTTATACACAAAAATAAAAAAAAGGAAAAGGAAACATTTTTTCTGTGATCTTCCAAATGGAATATATTAACTGTCTTACAGGAAAAATTTGAAGTCTTGGAAGTCATTTCCTGAATCGTTAAATTCTTAGTGTAGGAAAAAACCTATTTTACAATGTGATTCAATAGAGATTTCTCTTCTTGCTCTTGGACTGTGATTTTCAAAGTAGCCTAAGTCCATGAGAATTTAGATAGGAAATCTCTAACTCAGCTTAAATTTTGACTGTGAAGAATTTGGTTTTGAATACACCCTTGGTGTTTTTTCTGTTCACTGCTATAATTAAACTTTCTGACCTATGATCCATCAACTGCTGATCATGTGTGAGGCAGAGAGAGGCACCATGGGCTGCTTTCAGATTTTGTGATGGAATTTGTTACAAGCAGAGAGCGTGTCTTGTAATTGATGTGATTGTACGTGTGGCACTCCGGAGAGTGCTCTTACTGTGCACTCACATTGCAGTGCCATCAACTCTGCCATTGTGTGACTGGGTTAGGTGGGGATTTGAGAATGTCCTGCTCACTAAGATGTACTTAATTAGCTACAATTTGACCTTGTCTGTGCTTTAACGGGCTGGTTTAGGTTGCTCGAGATAAGCAGTAGAAAAAGTGATTTCCTGCCCTCCAAGCAAACAAACAGAAAAAGAACCAAAAAACACAAAGCATTCCAGCATTCTAGATGTTGTTTCAGCTAAGCATGGACGTTGCACCATGGCATGCTAAGAGATAGTTTGTTTTAAAAAAAATCAAGATTTTTTTGTAAACTGATCTACGTGTTTCTGTAAAGTATATGCTAAAGCACTCTGGAAAAAAAAAGTTACATATTTCATCCTCAAATATTTGTTTGGAATTTACTCTGTTTAATAGAGTTGTTCTTCAAAGCACATGCAACTTTCTGGCTTGGCTGGAATTGTTCTGGCTTGGGTAGTTATCAGGGTTGGTGTGCAGAGGTTTGGGTTCAGTGTCCCTTTCTAGTTTTCCCTTTTAGAGGGATTCAGGAAACAAATGCGGTCGTCAGACACCAGAGGGTGCCACAGACTCACTTTTCAGGCAGCAGGCAAATCCGTAGATGTGAGGTGCATCTGCATTGCTTGGGCTTTTTTGCAGTGAATATTCAGTATAAATGTCAAACCTGACTTCCTGCAGTGTATTGCTCAGAATTCTTGAGTTCTGTTTTCCACCTTGTTCTAGTAAGCTTAACTCACTGGAGACTTACAACAGCTGGGTGAGTTTTTCCTGTTGATTTCTGAGTGTGACAAAATCAAATGCAAAGAGCATTAAAGGAAGTGGTGCAGAAAAGGGGCTTTACAGAGTGATTGCTGAAAGTGAAAGCAAGTCAATATCCATCAGAAACACCTTCGTGTACACTCTGTAATATTTTAAATTTATCACCTTAGTAGAATCATTTCTATAGCTCACTCAAAGTACCTGATACCTTACTTAAAATGAGTGATGTTTGAACAACAAAAAATAAAGAGTAGTGAAAGGTATGAATTTAGCATGGCTTCTGAAACTTCCATTAGTCTTTAGTTAGCACTTCTCTACAGAAATGTAGTGGTAATTTCTTTGGGTTAAGTAAAATAAGTGCAGCAGTGTTTTCATATCTTTTGTCGAAGCTAATGACTCAGTGACTTAATGCAAACTTGTGTCTCACAGTGAAAAAGTAAATATTGGTCCTGAAGATCAGTACAGGTAGAGATGTCTGCTTGCATATAAATTCTTGTATTTATACACACTAGAGAGACTTTGTGCATGGAAATAATCAAGAAAAAAGTAACCTGGTAAAGGCAGGTTACAGAGAAATGAAACTTCTCTATGTAGAAAAATGGATAGATGTATATTGTAGAAGTTTATCTGTTCTTTGCTTGAGCATTTTGAGTATGTGGCCAGATTAAAAATTAAAATTATTTCCTGAAAACTGCATGCTATGCAATTGTACCTGGGATGCAAGCATCCTTCCTGGGATTCCATAAACAGTTCCAGTGGGGTAATGTCAGGTTCAATAGCTTGTGGTGTGTGTTCCTGTGCTAGTTGTGCTGATTTTATCAGCAGATCTGTGGCAGTCACTGTGCTTCAGTGGGATTCTTGTCTCTGCCATCAGCAGAGACTCCTCTGTAGTGGTCACTAAGAAGAGGAAACTGGAATGTACTTGTGAAGACCAGTTAGCACTCAATTATCATCCTGTGAAGCTTCATTGACATGCTTGTTGAAAGTTCAGGGTCTGTTAGGCTGATAGAGCTGGAGAATACGTTTGGAGCTGCTCAGTTGCTGGTTGTGAAGGAGTAGGAGGAGCAAAGCTGTTCTGGCACTGTTGGCTTCAGCTTTAAATTGTAGCTATGGACATCTAACCACTCTGACAGTCCTGGGGTCTGACACCTTTCTTAGCATGATGGATTTGGGGCACAAGCCTGGTTGGGAAGCTGTTGTGTCTAGTTAGACCTAAAGAGCTGGAAACCCAAAGGAGAAAATACATCTATAATTCAGGAAAAATATCCCAACATTTTCTTGTATCTTTGACTATTGCTTAACCTCAACCCCAATTCGTTCTAATAACTTCAGCTTCTACCTCTAGTCAGTCAAAAGACAGCCTCCAAGAAATATCATTTCACCTTAGAACAGGAAATCTCTGGCTAACCCCTTGTTCAAAAGTTATTTAGACCACACAGTGTTTTCTGAAGGTGAACTTTATCAAACCTTGCCAGAGACTAGTTTTCAAGAGGGGTATGTGTGTTGGTTTTGTTTTCTTTGCTTTGCAAATAAAAAGATGTTCAGGTTGAGTGATTTGATTTTACTTATCTCTCCTAATACTGTGGACATCTGTTTTGGATTGGTCCTAAATCCCTGAAGCCACCATTAGGGTCTTTGTCACACTGTGAAGTAAAAATGCTTTCTCTTGATGATCTGAACTTACTTGATAATAACTTGGATTGTTCCGCTGCCAAAGTAGCACAAAAACTTTTTCCATGTAAGATTCATTCAGTATTTTAACTTAAATGATCTCTAAAAAAATTTCATCTGAAGCACACAGGCTATTATAGCTAGTCTGAGTGATGTTCACCCTAAATACACCAGATTTGAGTTTTTATTTTAAACATGCAGTCCAAAGCTGCTACATGAGAATCCAGCTAGTGGTGTTACCAGCTAGAGCTGTGGCATGGTGTTTCAGAAGCAGTGGCATCTTCCCCTCTGTGTATGGTAGGACTGATCCAAAGGACGAGGTCTGGATTGGTTTTAATATATAATCAATGAGTGTTTGTATCCTGTGTTTTAAGGAAACTCGCTAAATAAAATTGTAGATCAGGTCTGTGCTAATAAGTTTGTGCTTAAAGCTTTGGTTTGCAAGATATGCATCTTGGTTAGAAAATGGGCTTGTTTATAGTGCAGTGAGTCAACATTCAGCTTCATTCCACACTTGGTTCTACCTGGTGAATTAGTTTTAGAACAAATGTCAGGCTTCAAGAGTGGTGGTGCAGGGTTAGGGGTTGTGGGAACTTTTAATCTGGGTTTACCTCAGTCCTAGGTTTCTAAGCTTGCTCAAAATTTCAGTTTCATACAAAGGATTTGCATGCCTAGCAACTGAGGCATTAGCCAAATTAATATTTCAGAGACACTTTGCAGAAGTGTGAGAGCTTTGAGGAGCTCCCTGTCCACACCCACACCAAACATCTGTTGTATATAGGGATATGTGAATGTGGCTCCTTGTTCATAGTTGAGACTTTTTCTTTGTGTCTGTTCTGAACAAAGCATAAAATGTTGGTCTCCTCTTTTGTAGAGATGAAGATGACCTGAATGATGTGACTTCTATGGCTGGGGTTAATCTCAGTGAGGAGAATGCCTGCATTTTGGCAGCAAACTCTGAGCTCATTGGAGCAGTGATTCACTCGTGCGCAGATGAACCATTTCTCTCTTCGGAAGTTCTTCAGAGTAAGATCTTGAACATAGGTGAGAGCAAAGCACACAGCAGATATGTATGGATGTAGTTTCCTTGCCTCTTTCACCAGCCAGCCTCCAAGCTTTGAAGAAGGACATGGAACTATTAAGATCTGCCATCTCAATTCATGTGTTGCTAGCAAACAATACTAAGTTTTCACTTCCCTGTCTAGGAAACAACTGCCCTTTAAGGTTTTCTTTACACGGAAACAGTCTGAAGCACAACCAGAAAAAAGAAACTGATGCCACTTTAACAAGTGAGAAGTGAGCAACTTTATTACTCTTAAACCTAGTGCAACACTTAACAACCATCAAGACGCTAGTGCCAAAACACTTGAATGTGCTTTTCTATCTCAGCAGCTTCTAACTTGATGCATTACACTGCCTTCCCTAACAGTTTTTTCATTCCTCAGCCTGTTCAGGTATATGTATTCTATCGACTAACATTAGGAACAACTTTCAAACTTCCAATACACACAGAGCAGACCTTTGTTTATGACTCCCTGCATGGAAAAAACATGTTAATTTTATACAAAGAGACTCTGAAGCTGTTTGCCTGTATAGTGAATAATACAGTGGAATGTACATTGAATGCCTGTGTTACAAGAAGTTTCTAGTGTAGGTATCATTTCAACTGTTACCTTCTGAGCAGAATAATAATTGTTGCTTAGCAATGCTGTGTTATGTCAGAGCAGGGAGCAGCAGCACGCTGGCTGGTCCCACTGCCCTTGACAGCAGACTCTGTTGCTCAGCTCCTTGGCTCGTGCCCTCTGCCTGGTACTTGCTGTACTGGATCACTGAGTTTTACAGCTGAGCATCCAGGAAAGCCTGAATGTGCAGCCACAGTTCTGTCACAGTGGCTTAACCACGTGTTCACAAAGTCTTTCTGTGTCCACACACAACTGGTTCTTAGTCCAGAGTAAGAAGCTAGCCCGTGACAAGCACGTAGCCTGCAAGTGCTACCTGTGACCTCGGTGCTCCTGCCCCAGTCAGCCAGATGTGTCATGTTGAGCTGTATGGGGCATGGTAAATGCTGTGTTACTAGAGGCAAAGGAAAATAAATACACATCAGAACTGGTGCCTAGAAGATTTTCTCAGAAGTCAGTAAAAGATTAATCAGTCAGTCGTGGGAAGTGAATATAAGGAAAAATAAAGAGCTCTGCAAAAACAGAGAGAGTATTCCTAGAATAATTTGCTGGTTGTGGGTGTAAAGACAATTAGTTGAAAGATGGAAAATAGAAGCCTGGCTATTTCATAGCTAGAATAGTAGTTGTTCCAAATTAATAATAATAATAGCAGTAATTCATGTCATAAATGAAAAGTGCTTGTTTGCAAGGAAAGGAATGCTGCCAGGGAGTAAAGCAATTCAGAAAGTTAACATCTGCTTTTGAACTTAGAAATGTGTGTGTGTAGGGAGGTCTTGAGGTTTGGGGGGATTTTATTTTGTCTTTAAGTTGGTATTTCAGTAATATGATAGTATAGTGAGAAGCTGCAGAGGAAATATTGGAAGGTGCTTGAGCAAAATGAGCTTTGCACTCAGTTAAGTTACAGGCCAGTGCTTACTGATCAAACGGGGAATGCTTTGATTGTAGCTGGGAAAACATTCTAAGTTCTCCCTATCTTGTGAGATTGTCATTCATTTTCAGTTACAGTAGCGAAAGCAAATGAAATAGGTGATTAGTTTTTTACAGTGCGCTGTTTATCCATTCTTAACACTTCGCTTGGCAGTAAATACTGAAATGGCTTTTGAAGGCGTGCTGTATATTGCATCATAAAGTATTACAGCAGCTCTAAGTGCAGTGCAGGGCAAGGAAAAGTGCTTCTGACAGGTACAGCGTACGAGGCACGTGGAACTGCTGCCTGCCGTGCCCGCCAGGGAGAAGCCGCTGCCGCCCAGGTGTCTCGACGGAGCCGCGCTGGGCGATCGGCGGTGTCACCCACGGCAAGGCTCCTCCGTCGGCAGCCGCGTGAAGGTCACGGAGGTGGTGCCCAGCTCTGGCTGCAGGGCCAGCACGGCCTCGCCCGGAGCCCTCACAGCCGCGGTCGCAGCTGCTGAAAGGGAGAGTCAGCGTCGGCCCGAGCCGATGGAGAGGTCGAGGTGACGCGGGATGACCGGGCAGGATGACCGGGCAGGATGACCCGGCGGGGCTGGACGGCGCCGCGCGAGCGGCTGCCGTGGGTCGGTGGGTCTGCCCGCCCCGCCGCGGTTGGTCGGGGCGCTTCTGCCGGGGTGCTGGAGCGCGCCGCAGAGCCCACTGCTGCTCGTCAGATAAATGTCATGAGTTGTTAACAAGCACGGTGTCAAGCAGGGCAAAATGTAATTCTGTATTTTTTTAATTACTGGAATTAACAGAATATGGCACTAATTTCTACAGCTACCGCTTCTCCCCCTCCCTGAACATGAAGCTTGATTTGTGTTCTTATTAACTTTGTCCTATAAATGACCTTGCAAGGAGAGTGGTTCTGGAGGCTAAGTGAAACAATGTCTATATTTTCTGAAGCTCCAGGCTAAGTTTTATTAATGTAATGTCTAAGATCTTTGAAGTTGTGACTTTACCAGGAAAATCATAATCTCCAAACCTTTATTCATAATGGGTATGACTTCCAGGGGGAACAGAATACCTGCTGTGCTAATTATTTCAATTATCAGCTACTACTAAAACACGTAATGGATTTTCTCTGCTTCCACAGGTAAAAGGCATGACATTATGGAACTTAACTCTGATGTTGTGAACTTGATCTCCCACGCTACACAGGAGAGATTACGAGGGCTCCTAGAAAAACTAACTGTAATTGCTCAGCACAGAGTATCAACCCACAAGGTAAAGGAAATCATTAGCAAGTTTTGCACAAAGTTTTCCTGCTTTGCAGCCTTGAAGGTAAACCTCTTCCAAGTGTGGGCTCATCACAGGCAACATTTGCGTTTTCTATATCTACCAAAGCCTGGGTTTAGCTGTGTCTAGCCCAGCAAATAACTGGTTGTTTTGATTCGTTGGACAGGTGTTCTTAAAACCCAGCATAAGACTAAATGCAAGTGTTTCTTCTCTTCCATAGCAGTGGTGGCTGTTAACACAGAGTCTCTTGCATGGTGAATGTAAAGCTAACTTTGAATGCTCTTGGTGGTGAGTTGATTTAGGGGCTTTGTGTTTTCCTTATGCATTTACTGTTGGTGGAACTGCAGTATTGGCTCAGTAAAAAGCCTTGGGAAACTGAATTGCTTATTTTACTTTTAGAAAGTGCTCTTTGTGAAGGCAGAGGCTCTCTTCGTCTTAAGATTTTTTTTTTCATCCCCATGATACCTCATATTCCCTCTCCTCCCTCATATATTAGTTTCATTGAGTATGAAGTATATTGTGTCCCAGTGAGCCAGTATCCCTTAAGATGTTTATATGGTGCAAATGGGAAGTGATAATTTACTGGCCAAACCAGCTCTTTTTTTTCTCTTGTCATTCAATAGCAAGATGCTAATCTTTACTTCTTTCAATGTGAAGCTGTTTTAGAAAAAAAAAGAAGTGAGAAGCAAATTTATCTGTCAACTCTTAGTTTCCTGTTAGTTCAGGTTTTGAGTTTTTGTACAAGAACTTTATACTCAATGAAATTTAACAAGAGCAACCAACTGATGGAATAGGAGTTACTTCTGTATTGAACACTTTTAATAGACTTTTCAGCACTGGAGCAGCAATAGTAAAGAGGAGCAACTATTTGGAAACTTCTGAGTGTTTATGGTGTTGTCTGGAGCAGTTGAAGTATTCTGTTCCTTGGCAGAAGAAGATGTAATAGAAAAGGAAATCAATACAGAACAAGTACAGAGTTTTGTATGAAAAGGCTTCAGAAATCTGCACATGTTGTATGTTGTTTCTCCAAAGTGGGAGGTGCAACTGAGCTTGTGAGTAAAAGTGAGGAGGAAGATGAAGTCCTGAGTAACCAGTAGGACTTAATGTCTTGCAGACACCAAGAACAGAAGGAAATGTTTTTGGACAGTAGGCTGGATAGGGCTGGTTTCTTTCTCATTGAACTAAAGCAATAGAAAAACAGATAGGATTTTGTCTGATTGAATTGCCAGAAGCAATGATAAGATTATAAGATTGCAATAAGCTGGCTTTCTTTTCCTCTTTTCTCAGAAGCAAAACAAACAAAAAAAAATCAGAAGTAAGGGGCACAGTAATCTTAGAGGCAGAGATACCCTCTTTTGTTAGGAAGATGGTATTACACTGCAGAGGAGTGTCCTACAGGATTACCTTTGTGAGTAATGTTATTGTGAGAGATGCTGACAGGCTTTTAGGAATCTTAAGTTCAAGAAGAGAACACTGCAGGGTGTTGGAGTCCCGTTATGTATTAATATAGGTATTTATACAGCCCTGTATTCCATCTCCCCCAGTGCTTAACCCCAGTTCTCTTTTTGCTCATGGCTGTGCATTGGTACCCCTGCATGATGGGGGCTGCTTGAATTTCAGATAATTTCCCAGAGCCTTTCAAGGAGGTCAGGTAGTTGCTCCAGAAGGCTTTGTATTGGCCTATCTTCATTACAATAAGACAGTAATAGGGATAGGTGTGGTGAAACCAAAGTAACTGTTGTTAGGGTAGGAGTTGGTGTAAAAAGGCCAGTAATTCATGGGATCATACTCAGGAAACTCTTTCCAGTTTGCTCAGCTTTCATCTGATAGATAGCTCTGCAGAAAGAGAGAATTGGCAGGGTAAAAGCTTCATGCCATCATGTAGACTTGTCAACTTTTGTCTTTTTTTTTTCTAAACTTAAGAAAAAAAAAATGGAAGTCACTAACTTAATAGGAATAAAACTAGGATGGTGGTCTCTTTATGTGAAGTAGGAATAGCCTTTCAGATGGCTGAGAGCTGCTCTCTGAGATGCTCTCTGCAGTGCTCATATAGAGCCTTTGGAAGACCATAAAGGCAAAGGGTTTTTATGTGGATTCATCCCAGCATGAAAGAGCTGCCATGCTCCTGTGGTTGGAGCCCCTGAGCTCATGGTTCTGAGAGGCATGGCATGGCATTTATAGCTAGCTATAAATGGTGCTCCATGGTAACATTTTCCCCTCATGCAGTAGCACTGAAACACCACAACACTAAACTGCATTGTCTGTAGGGCCATGGGATGTGGGTTATAATGCTTCATCATAACAGCACCGGCTACAAGTCGTGAACAGGGGTAGCATGTAAAGTTTTCTTCCTCAGCAGTTCCCTGCCAAATGACCACAGAGAAGTTTATTAATTAGGACAAAATACAACTGCAGGTTTTCCTCTTTTAAAAGTTCCTGAAATAAGCTATCTTTAAACAGGTGATGGGCTGAAATACTGTTACAGATGCACCTATTTCTTGTCCCATGTAAGCTCATGGTATGCATCAGGGAGCTTCTGGTTGAGAGACTTACATTGCTGATTGGTATAGGGTCATGGATTTTTATTGAAATGTGTAAATTTCTGGGTATTCCAAAGTGAAACACTTCTAAACTTTGGAAAAAATAATCTTCCGGTACTACAGCTTTCTTCTTTGTCCTTTTAAAAGGATTGTGGCATGGTGGTGGATTATTATAAACTGCTGCTTGAAAACAAGTTGTATTGATGTACTGAGAGTGACTCAAGAACAGTGTATGCTTTTGGGGAACAGTTAGAAAAAACTTAAACAGTGACAGAAGAGTGGGAAAAGGTTTGTTGGACTTTTTTGCAGAGCTCCAGATGCTTCTTGGGAAAGTCTCTGGTTGCAGCATATGGTGTGTTTTGAGTCACAGTTGGTAATACATGACAGTGAGGTGGCTCATTGAAAAGGACCAAACATAATACCAGAAAAGGGATTAATTTCATGCTCTGACTCAGTTGTGAAAATTCAGATTAGGAGACAGCAGTGTCCCACAAGAAAACTTTTACGTTTCTGCTGTCTTTTCATAGTGCGCGACTGGGTATGAGAAGAAGAGACTGAGTATAGTACACTTGAAAACTAAAAATTGAGTTACTGAAGTCACTGATAGTCCATATACTTCATATATAACCTTGGCTAAAATACAGCTGTAAAATATCTGGTGCTTATTTCAGAATAGTTGGATGTCAGAGTTGTTTCATTGCAATGTGAGATTGGGGTAAGGTAGAACAAAGAGTTGCTGAAAGTACATAGTGTGTTTGGCTGATAAAAGCCCCAAGATAAATTTCTCAGGGAAAAAAACAAGTTCACAAAGTAGGAGAGAAAGAAGACAACTGTAGGACATGCACTAAAAAGTGGTAGAAACAGGTGGCACAGACATGCCTCATGTAGAATGGGCTCCTTGTCTTGTGTTGCCTGAATGCCCTCTGGCCAGTGCATGGCTCAAGAAGCCTCTCTTTGGAAGAGCAGCATAGTAAAACCAAGCTTTTCATTGCCAGTTGACCATGTTTTGAATCTTTCTTTTCTCTGCCTTTCTGAGCTTATGTAAAAGTAAATGTCAACTGAGGCTTTCCACTAGGGGCAAAAATAGAACATAAAATAAACTACTAATTGCTATTGTTTAGGCCAAAAGGACCTCAGTCCTGTTTCAACACCTGTGTCCAGGGATTGTTGGACTAATACCAATCATTAGTATTCACTGGCCCGGGTCTGTACAGGTGGCTGGACCAGGTGACTTCCCTAGGTTACCTTTCAACATAACCTATCCTGTGACTCCAAAGCATTCACTGAGGCAAATGTTTTCTTAAAGCTATAATAAACCATATATAATATATTTCAGTTTTTTCACCCCTAAGATTCATTAGAACTAAACCATTCCTCCAATACATAGGACTTCTTTTTGGAAATACCAGGTGATGCTTGTTTCAGCTTCTCCATTAAATGGTTGAAACTAGAACACAAAACACTAGAAACTTAAAATGTCAAATTCTAATTTTTTTTCCTCTTCAAAGGAGAAAAGATATTATGCCCTGCTGCTTTAAAGCCTGATTGTCTATAACAGACTTCTTTTTTCCAGGGGAGTGATAAGTACATCGTGTGTAGTGACACCAGAGCACAACTGAGATTTCTTGAAAAGCTCGATCACCTGGAAAAGCAGAGAAAAGATGAAGAGGAACGTGAAATGTTGCTTCGAGCAGCCAAGGTAAGATTCTCGCTTTCCAAGGAAGGAGTCATGTCCTCTAGATTGGTGAACATCTTCAGGTTCCTCCTATTTCTGCTTTAAATGTAGTAACCATTAACCCTGTCACTGGAAATTCATAATGTTTAGGACAATTGAGGCTATACAGAAAAGGATTTAACCTATCCACATTTTAAAAAATGTAAACAAGAGTTTTCTGAAATGTGTGGTGGGATGAGATTATTCCTACTGGTCAAAATGAAGTGAAAAGCCATAGATGTCCTTCCTGGATTGTTTTTTGCCTCTGAAACTGAGGTCTGGTGAGATCCACCACCCTTCCATGTATATCTGTTTCCTGTAGTCAGGTTCAGAGGGCTAGCCTTGGAGCTGGTACCACAGCATCCATGAACCTCTGATGAAGCTCTTGTTAGTACAGAGTAAGTTTCTTCTTTCTTCCCTCCCTCAAAAAGAGGAGAAGAAAAACCCCAACAGTAGATGTTACTTTGTCAGCTGTGACTTGACCATCTTCTGTTTATTCTTTTCCTCTGCTTTTGTTTCAAGCCGAATTCTGGAGCCACTAATCTAGAATTGAAAGAACTGTGTTGCGTTTGCGTGAATACAACTCCCTTTCTTTTCTATACTTCCTGTCCTTTTTAAGTGTCTGCTGCTGACATGAACAACATCATGCCTAGACTGGACCTGACTGACAGTGTTAGCATCATTTTCAGCTTAATCTTGCCTGAGGCTAGAGCAGAGGCAGCCGGCCCAGATGAGGAGGAGTGTGCACGTATGTGCGTGGAGGGGGATGGAAGCCAGTCTGGATTGAGGCAGTCACCCCTGGAGCTAAATCTTTCAATCACCAGAGAAAACTGTCATTTATTAAATATTTAACGGCTAGGATGGTGTTTGGACGCCAGTAATTTCTGTTCAATCTTTCTCCTCTTCCTTTGGTAGAGCCGTTCCAATAAAGAAGACCCCGAGCAACTGCGGTTAAAGCAGAAAGCGAAAGAGGTAGGACTTTCCAGCTACCATGCTTGCCTTTGTGTGTTGAGAGAAGGTTGGCAGCCCTGTCCTGGCAATTAGGTCAGGGTTTATTTTGCTGCTGCATACCATTTGCAGAGGCCTTGGGGAAGGACAGGAACTGCCACAGGCAAGGGCAGTGCTTCAAATGAGGTCAATGAATTATGAGCTCTCTTTTTTTAACATTTTATTTTTGCAGTTTCAGTCCTGTCTAGAAACAGTCCTTTGTAAACTGCAGCAGTACACTTGGTAGGAATATAATGTGGGATTAGAAAAAAAAAAAAAAGAAACTTTGAGATTTAGCATCTGGGACTGTACAATAGGCTACATTTTTCCAGGGTAATTGTTCGTTTTGTAAATCTGATACTGCTTATAATTCTTTGGCTGGGAGGCGGTACTGGGATTTAGTTTTAAATGGAAAACGCCTCTGGCTTTTAATTTTCTGGGCCCAGCAGTTTTCTGTTCTGGAATGGAGCCCTTGTTTCACACAGTTCATGTTTAGCTGCAGGGGTTTTAGTTTATAGCTTAGACTGGTTAAGCTTTTACTCCCAGAGGCCTCTGCATAGCAACTGTAGAAATCAACAAATAAGTTCATTTATGTCTGCAGCCTCCTCTCAGTAGCTGACTTTTTACATTTCCCAATATCCATTTCCTGACTTTTCTAGCCTGAGAGAAAAAAGCTCCACTAATTGGAGCTTATTTTAATTGAGCCTTAATATTGGATCTCACTGGAGTTGCCCCCAGAGCTACTGGGAACAGAATGAAATGAAAGTACCTAAGGTTGAAGATGTGTGTGTGTGTGTGTATGTGTGTGTGAAATTTTTCACTTGACCTACAGATTCTTTTCCCTGCTGAATAAATCATCAAGCCTGTTCACATTTCTGATTAAGGATCTGACAGCAGACGATAATAAAGACAATTGAGGTGTGAGACATGTGATACAGAGCTGAAGAAATTGGTTTCTATAGTTACTTGACTGATTTCATGCAATTTTTAAGGATCTTTGTGCTAAATGAGAGTGATTTTCTGAGCAACCTTTTTCCTTAACTGTGCCTCTTGAACTATGAAATTTGTTGTTGCTTAACGTTGCTGCACTTGGCTCCTAGGTGCCAGCAGCAGCAGGTTATTTATGAATGCTTTAAAGGCCCTTATTGTTTGGATTAATGTAGGGGCCCAGGCAAAACAAATGGAAATCCAGTAAAATAGTGTTAGAATCGATGCTCTGGATTTGCACCATAGTAGAAATTTGTAAAATGAGAGAGAAGGTGTTTGCTTTATTATCTATCTTTTAATTCTTTGTTTCGGCTTACAACTCACCTCTTTCTTCATTCCTACAATCTGTGAGTACAAAGTTGCCCTAAAGCTCTTCCCAGTTTGCCTCTAGTGCCACCAGGATCAACAATCAGTGGGTGATGCTAATGTGTCTTATTTTGTAGGTGACTTTACCTCTGCATCATCTGATCATTTCTAAATGTACTTTCTTTTAATAAAGACTGCAAAGTAATTCATTTATACAGCTTCTTTTCTCTTGTTTTTTGAACAACAATATGTTACATCATGAAAAATAATCTGTAGTTTGCATATTTATAACACAAAGAAAGTTAGGTTAGATTCATTGATATGGTTCAGGAGATTTTAAAAGTGGCATAGTGGTGTACAAAAAAAGGAGCCAACAGAGCAGAGAAGGTATCTAAGTTTAGTGTTTGGTGTTCTAATGTGTCTTGAGCTCCCCTCCTTCAGTGCATCCCATCTTGTGCCAGACTAACACAACCTGCATCACTCTTTGTCCTGTGTGTTTCTCTGTGCTGTGCTGCTCCCAGAGTGACAGTCTGCAATTGCTCCACCAAGAGAAGAGGAGGCAGATGTGCCTCTTGGGGCAACACTGATCTTTGTGTTGGTAGTCACTTGCCCTCTGCCCTGCTGTTTGTTCTCCAGAGAATGAGGCAGCCAGAAGCTCCTCCAAGCTTCACATGGAGAATGGGGGCACCCACCTTCTGTGCCAAGTGGTGCTTTTTCATCTGAGACCATCTCAAGATTGAGTGGAAATACGAGCAAATGCAGCTGGAAAAAATTAGCACTTTATTGACAGTTTGGAGAAAACTGGTCAGCACACATTTGCATTGAAAAAATGCAAGCATGAATAGGACTGGAATAAGATCAAAATAAAAATCAGCAAATATCCCAAGACTGAAACTGGTAACACAGAAGCATGGTGTACACTGGGATGAAGGCTTGAAGTGGCTTAGCCTTGTCAGTCTTGTCATGTTGTGGTTATAGTCTGCTCCTAAGGAACCAAACATGGAAACTTTGATAACTTTGCTGGAATCAGATCCTTTCCAGGTCACTCCAGTCGAGTATCTGCTGGAAAGCCTGATGTGATTATCTGCTTATAGTTCTCTAAGAATGACTTTGGACCTGCCTTTCTCAAAGCTGTCTTTTATATGTTGATGGTGACCCCCTGGGAGAAGGGAGAGGATGTGGGGTAATGGCACTGTAGCATGTTCTAAAGCAAAGTTTCCCAAAATGCAGGGTGTACATCCTGACAATGAATACTTATAAATCCAGGATGTGCTGTCATCCAGTAGCTGGAAGCAATATCTCAGCATTGCTGGAAGTACATCCAGAGACTCTGCAGTGGATTCTTTTATCCAAAAGGCTATACATAATTGCTGTGACCTTTTCATCCCTTTTTGCATGACCTATCGCCTCAAACTTCCCCTATGCTAAGTCATTTACTTTCCTATATTCTTAGCCTATGTAGCTTGCCATGAATTAAGTCTGTATTTACTTCCCTCTTTCACCTATTTCAGCAGATTTTAATACCTATGGAAAGTGCACATTCCTTCTGAGACAGCTGCAAGGCTTGCCCCAAGCTGCTGCTTTGTGCACTCAGGAATTTTGTCCTTGCTCTCCTCATGGACCAGCTCTTTGTGCAGTGGCATTCCTGCAGTCTGGGTAAATTACCCCTGTTTTTCATTCTGCCTTATCTGCCTCTTCAAACTGAGAGGATACAGTCCTCTCATTGTCCCTGATGTTTGCACTATTAAACCATAACTTTTTTTACATGGTTGCTGCTATTTCCTCTTCTACTTTCTACAATGCTTCCAGTTACAAAGAAAATGTTTTGTCAATGTGATTCTTGTTGCTGTATTTATAGTTTATCTGTGGCTTCATCCCCTTTCCTGAAATGAGCTTTCCTAAATTGAGTAGGTGTAGGGATACTGTCCAATGTGCAAGCCAGCCATATGAACAGTTCATCCCAGAAGACCTGTAAAAATGTCAGTATTAAACAGTGTGTACTATAATTCTAAATATACACTCTCATCCCTTAGAATTGTTTAGGTTGAAAAAGACCTCTAAGATTATTGAGCCCAACTGTTAACCCAGCACTGCCAAGCCTTAGACTAAACTAAACTCTGTCCCTAAGTGCCATATCTAAATATTTTTTAAATACATCCAAGGAGGGTGACTCAACTGCTTCCTAGGGCAGCCTGTTCAACTGCTTGACAACACTTCTGGTAAAGAAATTTTTCCCAGTTTCTTTGTCCTTCTGTCCATCCTCTTCAAAAACGAGTGTGCTTTTGTAGAATGGCTTCAGGAAGCTTAAGGCTGAGCCTGGGCAAACTTTCCAGAATGTATCTGGGCAAGATTGCTGGTTGGGGTTGAGCAGGTGAACAGGTATTTTACTGATGAGAGCATCTTTGCTTATTTCCATGGTAGCCACCTTTATCCCTGCTTTACCTCGTGTCACCTTGCAGCATCTGTCAGTGGATAAAGGGGAGCAGCTGCATCTGGAGCTGGGATTAGGAGTGTGTGGAGCAAGCACCTGATGGCAGCAGATCTGCCTGCCCCAGTCCTTGCTCTCCCAGCAGCTCTGTTGTGACTGCACAGATCTTCCCGCTCCCTTGTTCCTGCCTGCTTGATGTACTCGTGCATTTTTTTGACACAGATACAAGATGGCAGTAGATGAGATGCTGAGAAAATTCAATACCTTTAGTATCAGCTGACTGGGAGGAAAATGGCAAACCCTAGGTTTTTGTAGGGACAAAACAACTCCTATCGGAAGCATCAAATGAAGAGCCAGCACGATTCATTCCAGTGCATTCTGGGTCTTACATAGTAATGACTGAATTTTAATTGTTCTGCAGTATCTTTCCAATAATTACCATCTTTTTTTCCTGTTTCATATAACCTTCTAACTCCCTTATTTCCTCTCATGTTCTCAGGTAACAAGTGACTGTAAACTGTTTCTTTGCTGCTTTAGCTACCACCTCTAACTCACATTTTCAAACTGTTTGTTTTCTTTTTCCTCTTGTGCTGCTTTTCTATCTAGCCTTCTGGACCCAATGGTTCAAATTATTTAAGGCCACTCTTATGGCAGGGCAGAAATTAATCAGAAACTCTCAAAAAAGCAAGCACAAGATGCTGCAAGCAAAATAAGACCTCATTGTGATCAATTGGCTTTTTTTATGAGCCTTCAGTGACATCCTAAGATTTTCTGCTTATTACCTGATTTATATTATCTTTATTGTTCTGTAGTGTTTCTTACCTGCTTCTGCATGTTGATTTGATAATGTTGCAAGTCTTGCAGAAAGTCAGGAATGGAAATTCCATGAATTGTTATATTACTGGGCAAGCTAAAAAGTGTACTAAATACCTGTTTGTGACACTCATGTTGGTGTTTTGAAGGAATGTGCGAAAAGAGCAGCTGAGACACTGCATTGAATACCCTAAAACCATCTGGTTGAAAGATGATAACAACTGTCTTTAGTGAAAAACAGCCCCCTCCCACCAAACTTCATTAAGTGTGTTCTTGGATTTGCAAATAGCCTTTTCTCAGTTTGTCTGAGGGACAGAGAATGGACATATAACCAGCTGCAAGTATGGCCTTAGATCAGGAATTTGCTAATAGAGGAAATTTTAGGGCTAAAAGTACAAAAAGAAAGTGGTAATGAAGATCCAGAGAGTTCTCTGCCAAGAATTGTTGGGTGGACTGCATGATGAGATGGAGACACCTGCTGATGGTCACTGAACAGTCTTCTCCTAAGTGACAGCACCTGAAACAAAACCTGTGGAATACGTTGCAGTGGTGTGGGGTGCTGTAGCCTATTTCTTGTTCTTGCAGCAAAATTATTCACAGCTAAAAAAAGTGTGTCTGAAAGCACATAGAGAGCCTGATGCTTGATGCCAGATACCCAAGAACTATCCTGGGCCTCCAAGTAAGGCAAGCTGATGGGACTGCACAGGGGAAAGCATGTGCTAGTGTCCTAGAAAACACAGAAATTTATCAGTAATGGTTAAGCAAACCAAAAGGCTGGTAGAATTTCCAACACATTAGAAATTCTTAACAAGAATGGGCAGAATAAGGAGTCAGGAAGTCACCATGCCCTGGATTTTTCCCTTGTGTGGAGTTAATTATATATTAGGAAATGTGAAATATCAACTCAAAATATCATATTTTTTCCCTCCTCCTGTGGGTAAATTATTTCATGGCTATCCTGGAAAAATATTCTGTTGTTCTCCTAAATGTTTTATTGCACCCTTTTAGACAGACAAAGCATCTGGTCTTGGGGCCCACAGCCACGGTAGGGCCTGTTTGGCCACTGAGGCAGGTATGTGGAATATTAACCTGAAAGAAATCTACAGTGTTACATACAGCTCTGTTATAAGTCAGGACTGCATTTCAAACCAGTGCATGCTATTCTGCCTTTCTGCTGTTAAATCTAAATTACAACAGAGGGAAAAGTCAGTGGAAACTAATTGTATGGCTAATTAAAACAGTTTGAAAGGAAGCAATTGCAAGAAGAGAAATTGCATTATAGACAAGAGGAGATGATGGTAAATGTTTAAATATGCAGCCTCCAAGTGTCAGTTTTCCTCAGAGAATGTCCCCCATATGAGAAGTCTGCTATTCAGCTGCATTCAACCTGTAGGGCAGAAAATTTTGTATAGGAAAGGTAGAGGCTGGAGGCAGTAATGCTCATTGAGCTTTATGACAACCAGTGTGAGAGGCTTGGGATTGAAAGCAGATTTTAAGGTTTATTTTTCATTTTCTTCTCAAGTTCCTTAAAATGCTTAAAGGGAATATGAAAAAAATTGCAGCTCTTTCTTCCAAAGACAATGAAGGGAGAAGTGACTGAGAGCAGTAGACAACTTTCAAAGCACTGAACAGAAGACACAATGAAACCCAGTGAAACCTCGCTTGAAAAAGCTGGTCAGAAAAAGAGAATGGATACAAAAAAACGAAAATTCATTTCAGTGGGATAAGTGGACCCACTGAAAAGGTACTTCAGTATTTAGTTCTTTAAAAATACACGGTAAAGGACAATAAAAGGCTCAGATAGGTCCTGAGGTTTCTTTTTCACAGATGCGAGCTAGAAAAAGGTAGACATTGAAATTTGGTCAGAGTTTCTTTGCCTTACTTTGAATTTGACTATTTGTTAATTTATTGTTTAGTTTCTTTATTGTGGAAGCTGATAGAATTGGGAGCTTCTGTCTCTTTTGAATGCCTACATTCCTTTTCTTCCCCCCCGCAAGTCTTATACAAATTCTTGTTCATCTACTTTAGTGCTTTTATTACTCCTGATGTACTTATTGCTGGATAGCACACATAACCCTTAGGCATACATTAAGTTGTCTTCAGCCTTCCCTGGTTTCCTTTCCTGCCAGTTCTTCTGTTAGTTTAAATATTTATTTAATCTGTTCTGTACTCTATCTGCCTATAATGTCATATGTGGAGACATCCCCACTTTTTACTTAATATTAAACCCAGTATCTTGTACATTCTCTTATATTAATTATAACCAAGTCCAGAATTGTGGTGCTTAGCCACATCTGTCTTGCCAGCATTTCTTCTGAGCCCATTTACATCCATGAGGCTGTATTTATTTGTTATTGCATTGCCAAGACAATTTTTTGACTTTTTTTCCCCTAGGCATAAGTTCCTAGTATTCAAATGAAGAAAGATTTCTTTTCTCTAGTCCTCAGATTTGTTTCCTAGTACTTTATATATTGAAGTGCCTGCAGAAGCAGACAGTGGTATGAATTTCTCATGCCAGCACAATGCTGGCATGTCATCTGCTGGACAAGGGCTGCCTGTCTGGCTTTCCTTTGACCTCAGTCCTGTTACTGCTCTGTGAGCCCTGACTAAGACAGGTGATCTCATCTCTACCTGTAGAAAAACTTTCCTTGGTAAAACTGATTTTGAGGGTCTAGAGAGTAAGTGTTTCTTGTACTTTGTCTTCTAGGAAAGCTTATTCCAAATACCTGAATCCTGTGCTGGGTACTTTGTGGCCAGACACAAAGGCTTTCATTTACTCCTTTTCTAAGGTGAACTTGTATTCAGCTAGGTAACACTCTTTCTTCCCCCACCTTTGATACTACAGCCACCCTCTGCTGTACACATCATGGATTACCTGCTGTGAATTAGTTGACTTTATTTGTAGCAGTGTATACTTTTCATCAGTTGTGTTGAAAGGATTCTTCCTCTTCAGGGAAAACCTCGAGGTTTGCATAACTTGCATTACTGAGGCTCTGATAAGGCAGGCAACCACATTATCACATACTTCGTAACCAAAAGAGTTTAAAACCAATCTGCAGTATTGCTTTCAGTAAAAGTTTCAGCAGCTTGTAGCTGAAGCGCTTCTTGTCTTCTTACACAACTTGAAATTTATTTTTTAATGTTAAAGTGCCTGAAAAATGTCGTTGGTGTAATAGTAAAAATAGACTTTGCGTATTTTCTGAAATGTGGGGTATGAGACATAAGTGAGAGAATTTCTGTGAGCAGGAAAAGAAATATTTTTCTCAGAGGATTGAGTGAAGAACAGAGAGGTCAATTTTAAAACCTTTCATTTTGTGTGATTACAGCCATGCTGCAAATGCCATTTCACTATAAGGAAGGACTTTAAAACATACCTTATTTCCTGATTTCTGCTGCAGGTCAGATTAACTAAAATGGTTATTGTGTCACCCTAGAGATTCTTGCTTGCTGCAAGACCAGACTTTAAACCCTATTTTTATTATTAAAAAGGCCAGCAGCAACAAAGACTATTTTACAAGTTCTGAGACGTTTTCATAGCAATTTGATCTTTATACACAGGTTTTAGAACTCTTTGTACTGCAATTCTTAGCATATGTGAAAATCAGAAAGCGGGGGGAAAAGAAGCATGAACATTGATTTGCCACTTGCCTGGAACCCATCCCCTCTTAATGCCCTTCCTGGGGACTGAATTTTGAATAGAGCATGTGTTGGGTTCTTGTGTTGTGGTGGAAGAGCAGCATCTTTCAGCAGATGAAGTAGGTCAGGTTGAGGGGCAGCCTGCTAGTTGGGGGGTTCAGTGTATGGTCCAGCTCCTCTGGAATTGCCGTCACACACTTTGTCTTCAAGGAAAAAGATTAATCAGTTGTCAAGATGAGTATGATGGTATGATTTCACCTGGGTGTGACAGTTTCTCTTTGTATCCTATTGTACTCAAAGACATCAGTGTTAATAAAACTGACCTCAAGAAGGGAAACTATGCAGCTTCTCCATGTTATATTTTAATAAAGTGTATATACTACTTCTACTGATTCTTGCTGCAGTGATCTATCTTCCCTAACTTATGTGCTGCCAAACTAGCTGTTAAAGCAAGATTTGAGTCCACATAGTCACCTCTTGCTCTTTCCTAATCTTGTTTAGGAAAATCTGGCAGTAGTTAGCCAGCCAGTATCCTCGGGTATCCCTTGACATTATCTGCCTGTCGTCTCTTTATCCTGTGCTTTTAACTGCGCACACAATGTTTGGACATTTAATCTGCTATTTTTAATGGAACAAAACTTGATGAAAAGATGATTTTGCTGGCTTCAGCAGGGTAATTTGGATGCCTGCCCGTATCACTTAATGGGGATCTGTTGAGTCCATTATAGAAATTGAGTGTTTAAATTCATTTGTCTTAATTATGTTCTGAGAAAAATCCCTGAGATGTGTAGAATGCAACAAGACTGTGATTTCTTTTTTTTTTTTTCCTTCTGATCCAAACCCCTGGTGAGATTCTCTATGATTTGAAAAATCCTTTGACTAGCTAGGAGGTGGAAAATGTATTGGAGAGTGCAGATGTTGGTAATGACGTGTGATTCCAGCATTGTCTTGGGAACTGCCTGGTCAAAGATGAATCATTCTGCTTCTAGAAAGCACATCTTTTTCACACAGTCCCCCAAGTGTTGTCCTCTCCTTTGTTATTGGTAGGTTCTCTGCCAGCACTGCCCTCCAGCAGCAGTGCTCCTTCCTGCAGTGTGCCTGTGCCAGCAGCACGTTTGGCCTGCTTGAATTCCATGTGGTAAATGGTGATGGTGCCAAGGCACTGCCCAGTTCTCTACCAGGGCAGCATCCTGATGCTCCACCATGAGAGCCTCAACCCACCCAGTCCCCTCCACCACATGCTGATACCACCCCAAAGCCCTCTTGGTATTTAATTCATAGCTCTGCCTCTTGTCCTCACACTTGACCATGGCTGCCCATCCACAGCAGCTGTAAAAAGGAGAGAGGGGCTTATTTCAATGCTGCTTCAAGCCAGAGGTGTTCAGCAGCCCCACGTTTTTGACAAGTCTAACTGCAGTAAAGCTGTTTGGTGTGTGTTTTGTAGGGTTCAGAGAGAAAGGGAATACATTTCCAGTGATTCCCAGGGATGGAAGCACAAAGTTAGACCAATAAAGGCTTCTGTTTTGTTTTGCTTTGTCTTAAGTTTAATGGTTTTAAAACTTTTACTCTGAGTGTAATGGTTCCTAAATTAAAGCAAATCATCTTTCCCCTTCTGGTTTTCTTTTTCACTGGAGCCTTTAGGAATTTAATCTTTCCCCAGAGGGGTCCTGTGTGCATGGCATGTTACAACGCCCCTTCTCAGGGCAAGAAGACTGTGGTGTATGTGTGACCATCATGATGGCTGAACTACAGTGCTGGCAGGAAAAAGCACTTCTGCAGGGATGCTCCATAGCTGCCTGTAAGGAGGGCTGGCTCCAGGTGTTGGAGGCCTGGGCAGCTGAGGGTGGAAGTCAGTACCTGCCTCTGCCAAAAAATCTCACCATTTTATTGCTGAGATTTAGCACTTACTCTAAGCATTTTATTACTCCTGCTTAAGTAGTTTCTAAACTTCAATCTTTCACAGTTTGCAAAGTTTCAAATTTCTTTTTTGATTTAGTTTCACTTTCCCCCATCTCTGATTGGCTCCAGTGTGTTCCTGAATATAAAGATACATATTCAAGACTGAGATTAAAGGAAAGCTTATCTTAAATGTTTTATGCAAGTAGGCTGGCTGCAGTTAACCTTAGACAATTGCAAAATACTAGTAATTTGAAAGTTTATAGTCTGTAAAGTATTCTTGAAATCAATACTGTATCCTTGGATAAAAACCAAGCTGACTGAATTGAGTGAATTTTGGTAATTAAGGTTTTAAGTGTTTACACTGCACACAAAAGCAAGAATAGTGTGTGTGGTAAGTGAATGATGGTATCTAGCATTGAAGAAGTGCTACTGTGTGAAGAAGTACTACTGTAATAAAAGCCTGCACACAGTGCTCAAAGCTGACTTGCAAATAGTGTTGTTTTCAAAACTGAAACATTTGTCCCATCCTAAAAAAAAGAAAAACAAAAGCGAACAAACCCCACAAAAACTCTGTTCTCAACATATTCATTAAAATCTTGTTTTCCCTGATTTCTTATTAAAAACCTTGAGCCTGTGAATAGTTTGTTTTCCAGGGAACATTGTCCTCTTAGGAATCTTGCCCTGAAATACTGTTTTATTTAAGTAACTTAGTTGCTGCAGTTCTTGATATGAAGCTGCCATCATCACCAAAGTGTATCTATATGAAGTAAAATAAGGCTTATAACAACAACCACCATCCAGAAACCATCTATCTAGCTCTCTTCCCCAAAACACTCCCCCTGAGTGGATTTTGTTGTGGATTCATATTTATTTAAGTGGTAGCAAGTGGGGGACTTACTCCATGTAGGTGCTGCAAGCTCAGTTGCTATCAGCTGCTCTTTTCTCTCCCAGTGGGATCTCTGAGAGCTGAAAAGGAAGCAGAATTACAGAGTGTTGCAAGCTTGGCAAGCAAGATCTCTGTATTGACTGGTGAGGAAGTCCAAGTAATTCACTGGGTTTATGATGGGGGTGGGGAGGAGATTTGGATGCTTTGCAACTCATGGTATGGTTGTACTTTAATTTTATAAGACATGCACATACATCCATACAGAGAATCCCTATCTGAACGATCTCCCAAGTCCTGGGAATGGGGAGGGTGTGGGCTACAGAGCTATGTTAGTTGCAGGTCAGATCATCCCAGGGTTGACATCAAACCAGAGGTTTATGTTTGGGAAGCCTTCCTTCTCTACCTGTGCTCCAGGTTGGACAGCTGGTGGATCTGGAAGCAGTGGGGTTGTAATAGCAAGGTGGCTGATCCAAGACATTAAGTCTATCATCAGACTTGACTGGCTTGAGCTCCAGAGCAGCTGACATCTATAATTATTGAATAGAATGTATGTTGAAATGCAGGGATAAAACTTCTTTTTTTTTTTTTTTTTTTTTTTTTTTTTAAATTTTAACCCCTTTTCTTGTGGGTT
>VZRX01010267.1:68999-82439 GCA_013398075.1 Notiomystis cincta
TTTAAATGCAGGGGGTAAAGTTTTTTTTTTTTTTTTTTTTTTTTTTTTTTAAATTTTAATCCTCTTTACTGTGGGTTTCTATCCCATCCCAAGTTTACCTAACCTAGGTGAAGGTTGTTTCTAATGATTTCTTAGTGCTTAACAGTTTTGGAGGTGAGTGAAAATAAGCATAAAGTGTAACTCTGCCTTGCTTCAGATGTTCCTGAATATTCAAATATGTGCTGGGAAAATAAAGACTAGCAGTCAAGTGGCAGCATCCTGTTAAGTTGAGTAGTACAATGCTTCACAGTGGCAATATTGAGTGCAGGCTCAGGTGATACAGCATGAGGAAATTTGGTATCTTGCTTGTGCAGTCAGGAATTGAGATTTTGAAATAAGAATAAACCCAGGTCACAGAACCTGGTAACTTTGATTTTTAAATAGTAATCCAGTTTCATAAACCAGATTAAGATTTAATCAGAAACTACAAAGGTTATGAGATAAGGAGCCAGATCTGAGGCTCCTGTTAAGGCTGCATCGATACTGCAGTGTGGTCTCCATTAAAGGTATTATTTACACAGTGCTGTCCATAGGGCTCCAAGCATGACTGAGCATTGGAATTTGTGAAGAGTGTCCAGAAAGATGAGGAAAGATGCTGTGAAACACATTGTTTCTGTAGGAACTGCAGAGCTGTCTGCTATAAAGAGAACAAGTCCTTTAAGATAATGTAGAGCATAATTAATGTTGGCGTTTTCTTTTTAAATTAGATGCAACAGTTGGAATTAGCACAGATGCAACAAAGAGAAGCCAACCTCACAGCTTTGGCAGCCATTGGACCAAGGAAGAAAAGACCACTGGATTCATCAAACGTTGGATCTGGGCTCGAGGTACAGACGTGGTTTGCAATGACTTGCATGGTGTTATGTCTTCATCCTGAATCACATTTTTCTCTTCCTGTAGGAAGAAGTGAGAGTTCTCTCACACAAAATGGTTTGTTGCATTCTGTAAGAAACCAAGTTTGTGTGTTAGGTGCTTGAAAGGATTGTTTCTGGTAGATTTGATGGGGGTGTGTACTTGTATGTTAAAGGAAAGACTGTGCATAAGAGCACTGTGTGTAAAGGACTGAGTCAAATGATGACTCAGAGACATTTCCATCTGCAGTGGAGGGTAACCAAGCTGTGGTGGCCTTCCACAGCAGGTAGTTGTCATGGCCCCTCAGTTGAACTCACAGTGGCTTTTGAAATGGCTCTTGATTTGACATTTGACTGTGGGTATTTATCCATGCACAGGGCATAGGGACTCTTCTCAAATATTCTATGAGTTCACCTTGGCTAGGTTCTCCCAAAAAGCAGTAAATAGGTCAGTAAAGCTAGACCATTCACTACCTGCAATGAGCCAGCATAACTCTTTCTGGTACCTGGGAAGCTTTTGTGGCTGCAGAAGTCCTTTCTGAGGAGACTGACAGCCTGCTTCTCTTAGAGGTCATCATCTTTGCTGGAGATGGGAGAAGTTAGTGTTACTGCCTGTTTTGCTTCTCTATCATGAAGCCTCAATATTGCTTAAGCAAAAGACTGGTTGGCCTGACATAATCACAATGAGCAGGAGCCTGGAAAGTAACTCTTGTGTGGAGGCAGTGGTGGTAAAGTTGTCCTTTCTGATGAACCTTAAGTCTTTTTCATTCTCATTGTCTGGGAAGGTTAAATAGATGGTAGGATTGAAAATACTCTGTCATTTTTCTATAGCAGAGTCTGGGAGGACCTTGTCCTCAGTTATTTGTAGCGTAACTGAGACAGTGGTGGCATCTGTCCAGTAGTTTTTTCTTCATCTGGACTGTGACAAGAGGCCTTGCTAAGCAGGTGAGATAAACTTGTTTCAGTGAATTTTTAATTTATTTTTCCCTGACATGGATACAGAGTTAGGTCTTTGAATACTCCCTGTTAACCACAAGTGAAGGGAAGCAATCTGTCTCTAAACAAGCTGCAGAAAGCAGCATTCACAGCTTTTGAGCAGCTTTTCTTCTCTTCTTTGAAGTTTTTTAATGCACTTTCACATGAAGCTAAAGGTATGGTTATTTTTTTTTAATAATACCACTGGAAAAACTTGAAAAAATCAGTCTAGTACAAGAACAGTTTTCCCCATCCTTTTCTCATCTTCCCCCAAGCTTCTATCGGGTAACTATTCCTGTTCTTCGTAGTGGTTTTCTGTAATTATTGCCATATTTGTTTCTGAATATTTAACAAGTCTGCCTGTTAAGTACTTTTCAGTTATTTCTCATCATCTGTGGTATGTCTGCTTTATTAAAAGCTTCATGAGATTATGCCAAAGCAAGACAGATAACAGTGTTGCTGTTGAAAGCTGATGATCCATTATTGACTTTGCCACTTTAAAAGAATGTGGACGTGACACGCCTAAAACTGACCATAAACCTTGATAACATTCCATTGTCACAAATTTACCTGCTGTATTTTAAGCAGCTTCTCATATAGGTTGCCATACTAGACTGATTTGTAAGGGCAGTAGGTGAAACTCATTCTGACAGTGAAACTATTTTTGTTTCTTGCATGCAAGCTTGCATTCCTTCTCCTAGGTTTTAGGCTTTGTGCTACTGGAAAGCATTTCTGTGCAGACTGGTTTTTTTTTTCTTCTATTTTGTGAAATTATGCAGGATAGTAATCCTTGAGAAGGATGTTTAGATTTAAATGTTTTTAAGTGTCCCAATATATCTGAGCAGGATTTATAAAAGGCTTAAGACTTCTCATGTAGAATAAAGAATGGTTTTGACAAACACTCTCTAGTTCAAGAAGCAGAACATTTGTAATACATTCATGATAACATGGCAAAACATCCTGAGCAGTAAACAACATTCCATTCTTCAGAGATGAAAGGAGGTCTTTGAAACTGAAAGCAAGTACAATATGGCCTTAGGCTGATACACATTTGGGCATCTTTAAAATCATCTTTTTGGGCAACCTGTCTGAGAATAATTTAAACAGGCAGGATGTGCTCTCTCATTTCAAATTGCAAACACAGACGAAATACAGACAGCTTTACTCTCAAATAATCTTAAATGTCAGAACTTCTAGACTGTGCAATGGCAAGGAGTAAATCTGTGTGTAATACTCCTGTGACCTTTTTTTTACGATGATTATTTTTAAAGCCTAGTAACTTTGTAGACAGGAAGGATGGAGGAAGTTACTCCTGAATAGGAATGATATTTAACATTATTGAGTTAAATCACTGCTAACTGGATTAAGATTTTTAACTAAAACTTTAACTTTCTTTGGATAATGTTCTTTGCACAATGTTTGTGTCTCTTATGGCCATGTCAACTCTGTACAGCTCCTTTTTATGGTTGCCTACTGCAATAATTAAAGGGAAGGAATTGTTTCAAGCAATTACTGGTGCAAACTGAAGCCCTAAGGTATTTGGGCAGACGGGGAAGAAATAATCAGTTACAATATGTATTAAAAAAGTGGAACTCTGTAAGCAAATTCGTCGTATATTTCCCTTTCTTTATTCAGTACCAAAATATAAGGGATACCGGGAAAGTTCTGTTCAGCAGACTGGGTTGGTTGGATCTGCTGCCTACTGTTGCAATAAATGTGAAGGGCTAAAATCAGCATTTTAGGGAGCATAGTATGCTAACTTATCCATGAATGAGTACCTGTGTTTAACTGGGATGATTCTTCAGCCTGAGGTTTTCTCTTTCTCCACACTCCAGCACTGGGCTTTGCTCCTCTTCTGAAAAGTCTTCTTCCCAAGGTAGTTGAGCACATAATTCCTGCATATTGATCTTACTTTGATCTCTGAAATTGTGCTTTACTTGGTCTTTCCAGGAGACCTATTATGGGTCATTTTAATGTGGTGACTAGAACATGTGGTGACACAAGCATGTGCTTTCCAGCTAGAAGCCTGCTTGCCAGGAGCCTCATCACCCCATAGTGTAACAAGTACAGATAGAGGCTCTTGTCCTGAAGTGTGCCTGTCAACTAATTTGGACCTAAAAGCAATATAAAAAGAATAAACTATATCTTGCCATGATTGCTTATGTATCTTTAAAGCTGAAAGAGCAGTAGGGATGAATCCATGATGATCATGGAAAGAAAAATCAGGCTAATGCTTTAGGACTAATTAAGAAAAAAGAAAGAAAAGGCATCAGTATAATGGGAATTCTTTTTCCTTTCTTGTTGGAACCACTAGTTTGGGTAGTTTTGCATGTTCTCTTCATTGCAACTTAACATTTAAATGGTATTGTTCAGAAAGAGTAATTTGAGAAAGCCCTGGTAAGAAAATCCCTCTATTGTGAAAATGTGTTAATTGGTGCTACTTGTAATCCAGAGGTGGCAATATCTTCATCTCTCTCATTCTTATCCCTCTGGACACTTTTGGATACAATGAAGGGGAGAGGCCTTTGGATTCAATTTATATGTGTCTTGGGGTTTGTGCATTTGTTACCCACCTCTCCTCCTCCCCTAGTTTGAGGGCATGTGGAAAGCAGTAATGAATTAAAGGGTAGGAAGAATTGAAAACTTAACTCATCTTGGGAAGGGAGGACACTTCTAAAACAAAGAAGAAAAAAGTAAACTTGAAACCACAGACTCATTTTCCCAATTCTTTGTTCTGTTTCATAGCTTTTATTGGTTGGTAACACGCCCCATAATGTTTTCAATGCTGATAAATAGTCAAGGATTTTTTTATATTTTTTTAAGTTTTACTGCTTTTCTGTTGACAAAGCCATTTTGGAAAGAGCTTTGTCTCATTCCCACTGTAACTGGAATCTTAGAAATTTGGAGACTACAGTTCTGAGTCTTTAAACTTTCTTTCCTTCTATTCAGAGGTGTCTTGGGTGCAAGGTCATCTTTGGCCTTGAACCAAGAGCTGTATGTTTGTGCAGAATCATACAACAGAAACAGATGTTTCTGAAAGTAGACTCAGAAAGAAGACTGGTTGTTACACTTATGGTTGTCATCTGAATACTGTGGTTGGGCCCTTCCTCTACTTTGTTCAGGAAAACTTAGTTGGATGCTTGTACTTCCGTGTAATTTTTTGGGGTAGACTACTTGCTTTGCATGAATTTTGTGGCTCCATGATAACACACTAAGTACTTGGAAGTGATGCAGTCTCTCCTGGCCCAGAGAGCTATTGGTGCTGAGTTCTTCACTTGCTTTCTTCCAAGTTAGTTCTACTGACTGACTCAGGGGTGTATATCTTGTCTTTTCTTTCTTTTTGCTAGATCAAATGGCAAAGGAAATTCCTCCTTCCAGACACTGCTTGTGTCTGGTCTGTCCCCTGCCAAGACTGGCTGCTCTGTTATTAAGTGTGGGTCTTGCCTTGTCACAAATAGTCTGACTTTGCTGTGGAAACTTAAGCTACTGCAAGTACTTACTACATAAGTAAATCATGCAGCTGATATGCTGTGGTCAGTGCAGAGCCATTCAAGACTTCATTTCTGTCAAACTCCTAGCCCTGGCCAACATACTTAAAATAATGTGATACTTCCAGGGTTGTGCACATCTAATACAGCAGTCCACTCACAAGCTTGCATTCTCCTTCTGCAAAGAAGTTTGGCAAGCAAAAATGGGAGAAATGCCTTGTTTACCACAGTGGTCATGGTTCCATTTTTAGTATTGACTGTGGGTGGAGGAAATGAGCTTGTCATCTTCTCTTGTGTCTGCCACATCTGATCATTGTTAGCAGAACTTAAACTTACCCTTCTTGCTTTACAGCTTTGGGATGCTGGTATGCATGTTGATTAAAGATATTCTGTACACGGTGCTTATTTAAGTTTTGGAAGTGTTCTTTAGGTTGGCTGAGGAAGAACTAAACCTTTGAGCAACAAGTCCTTTCTGCAGAATGGAAGTAAACCCAACACTTCCAAATCACTGGGAAAAGACATTGTTTTTTTCTGGTGTGTGACAGTCAAATGGCTTTTTTTCTATTTTCTTCTGCATTTCCAGAAGGGGTTTATGCTCTTCTAAGTGGTAACTGTAGAAGATATTGCCACCTTTTTGGCTATAAGCTTTTCTGATGAGGGAACACACTAGCATGATTCATCAGCTTCAGTATTGGTGTTAAGGACATGACTGTATCTAAGTGTGAATTTAAAGACATGAATTGGCTCTGTAGCAAATGATAGGTTTGCTGCTCCCTGTGCAATGAGGCCACTGCCTGGTCTTTGGCACTGGTACATGATAGTCTGCTAAAGTATTTTCTTAGAAGCTGCATAAAATTAATTTAAAAGCAATCACTTCAAATTGGACTACTTACATATAAGTAGGTGTTCATAACCAGGCTACAAAATCTGTTTCTACACTTCAACGGTTTCCCTCACTTTCTCTGTGTCTCTTTCTGCCTCCATCACCCCTTCCCCCAGCCCATAGGTTTAAAGTGATACTGGAGGGTGAGGTTTTTTTCTACTTTGCATATGCTTAATGTATGCAGACTCTTGATTTCAATTTCTGGTTCTTATTTAAGCTCTTGGACAACTGAAGTGTCTATGACGTGGTCATACCTTTGGGGAAGAAGGGAGCTAAAAGTTACTGCAATTATAAAATGTCTGCAGCATCTTAGTTATCTGTTTAAAGACCTAACAAAGCATAGCTCTGTCAGCTAGAGAGTTTCAGTTTCTGTACTGAATTTCCTGGCTCCTGTCAGTCTGGGCCATACACTTGATCTGAATTTTTTCCCCATGTAAATAGGCAAAAATATTCTCAACTGCCATTCACACACTTCAGAAATACAGTTCATTGGCCCGTATCTTGTGCCTTCTCTGTGCTAGAGATGAACTTAATTCTTCTTATATGTGAAAGATATCTGCAATTTAAATGACTAATTGCATTGTAGCTTTAGGCTGAACATATTGGTAATGCACAAATGTTGATGACATGTGAAGGGTCAAGAGATTCATAATTTAGTTGACAATACATTGCTTAAAATGATGTGGCAAAGAGCCAGAAAATTTCAGCTTAATAATTGTCTATTAACTAACATGACATATTTGTATAGGATTCATTACCTCCAGGTACAGATTAAGCATCCGATGTACCCACACGAAGTGACATGCGTACATGAATCTTGGGCATAATAGTGAATAAACTGACATTGCATTCACAGTAATTTGTTTCAATATGTAAAACATGTTGTTGCCTACATTTGAAAGGACTTGTAGGAATGTTGCAATGAAATCTGAAGAAAAAATGTGTAGTTGAATGGAGTTTTCTATTATATAGATCTGACAGCTTTGCGAGGCTTTTTTTGTAGGCTGCAGATAACATCATAAATACACATTTGTTTTCAGCTGCATGAGAAGCAGCCTGGATGTAGAGATCTTTCAGCCATTGAGCTACCCTAATGGTCTGTAAGGTTAAAAAATAAAATAAAATCCCCAGACCCCAACCTAACACAACCAACTTTATTTTTTAAAAAGAATTATATAAATACTGAGTCATGTAATATTTTGATGTTGTGAATGTGGGAGAATTTCTGTCAGACCGAGGTTTGTTAGAATAGGCAGCATCAGTGGGCTGGCTTGTCACCAAACTACTATCAACTTCTTTCACTTTGTTTTCTCTGGCCTACATTAAGCACTTGTTTGTATGAGCAAAAATGTCACAATTTTGACAGGGTCTGTTCCTTTCCCCCTGGCTGCTGGGGGAGACTCAGGTAAGTGCTTGAACACAATGTGTTAATGGTTTTTTCACCCTTGTTTCCTGCTATGAGACAGGAATGTGTTCTATGTTTTACAACCAGGAAACCAAGTACAGCATACACTAGATATCACTGACCTCAGTGTGACCACACGTGACAACAGAGGGGGGTTGAACCTGGATGCTTTTGCTTCAATTCACTAGGTGCTCTTACCACCTTTCAGCAACATCTCTGCTGCACACAGCTGTCAATTTTCAGTGTTTGGAGATGTCATTGAAAAGTGTCTCATGACTTTGCTTCCTTCTGCTGTTGGTATTTTTACAATGTGCAGCAGAGCTGCAATAACAGTTCGCTCTCTTGGGATCTTGGCTCTGGGACTGTGATGTGTTTATGCCACACCAAAAATTGAAATGAGAACTCTTGGCTTGACTTATAACATTTGACTGAACACACTTCTCCCTTAAAGTGTCTCCCTCCCAAGGGTTTAAAATTTTGAATTTTGGTTGTGTGAAGTCATTGAATTTGGGAAGGGAGCGAGTACTCCACCAGGAACAGCACACTGAACCCGACCAGATCTTGGTGGCAAGGAGGATGTCTGCAGACCTCCCTGAGCTTTGTATCAGGGCCTGTAGAATAGCTCTGAGCAGTTTTGAAATTCTTGTTGGTGTCAATGATCCAAACTTGCAGATGCCATGCTCCAGATACCTTGCAGACTAGAAGTAAGGTGGTAATGGTGGCTCTGTTTTAACTTCACTCTTGCCTTTTCAGAGAGTTGGTATTTAATTCTCCATCCAGCCACTGGAGAGAGCTCTAGAGATCTTAAAACAGGTTTCCAGAGTAACCTCTGAACAAAACTGGCTGCTCAACAGCTTGGAACTACAGCAGGAGCTCCACAATGCGTTCTGCTGCCAAGATCAGTGAGTGTAATTGATCTCTGTCAGGTGTGTATAAAAGGCTCTAAGGGTGACAGTGCGCTGCTGTGGAAAAGCTGCTGATCTGGCTCAATTCTGAGGATAGTTCAAAAGCAGGACTGCTGCTGTTGTGACCTCCTGGGGCTCATTTTAAGCCAGCTGGTGGTCTCAGTACTGGGAAGGGTGGTTTACAGTGGTGCAGTTACACTGCTGCAGTACCTTACCTGGCTTACAAACATGGTCTGTCAGCTGTGATACCCAGGCTGACTGGTACAATCTACACTGGTTGTTGGCCCTCCTGGGCTGCATGTCTCTGTGTCATTTCCCTTTTGGAAGGAAGGCAGGGTGGTGAGGGTTTACTGACAGGCAGGAACTTCAAGGTAACAAAAAAAGAGAGAGAGAAGAAAAGAAGTTGCTAGTTAAAGCACTAATAATGAGATGTTGCAGAAGGGGGATGCAGGCTGGTTGCAATATAGGAATGCATTTTCTATTTGCTTATCTTTGTACTTGTCTGTGACCTGGTTGAAAAAGAGCACTTTTCCCCTCAAAATAGACAAAAGCTGTCTTGGGGTATGCTGAAGACTAGCACTGAAGAATCCCCCAAAACAGAGGACACAAGTGGTTGCCGCCTGAATGAGAGGAACATAATAGAGATGTCTGGGAGCAAGGAGTGGGCTGGCGTTTTTCAGGTCTCAGAAGCTTTGTGCTTTTGAGGAACGAGTATGTGAGACCTAAAGGAGAGGATTATTGACTGTTGCCTAGAGCCAGACAAAGTCAACCTCCTGCCCAACAGGAATTTGCTCAAGTGGAGCAGCAGAGGACCCTTCCTCAAAGCATCCCTTGTGTCAGCTTGAGAGCTCAGAGTTGGGCATTTCTTAAGTAAAGTCTTGGACACTACCAGAGGCATCTGTGATGGTTGTTTGGGGTGTGCAGATTTTGAACCACTGCTTGGTCCAAATTCCAAAACAAAACCATGAAAAAACAGTGTTTCAATACAACTGTGGAAGACAGTAGCTAAAAGGAAATAGTGCTCAGCACTGTATAAATTTACTTTAAAGTGGGTTCCCCAGCATGGTCCCTATCTGGACTGAAATGACCTAGGCTGTCTGTTGGCTGCTTTAATTTTAAACCATCATGTACTTTGAGAGAAGGACTCTTTCTTTTAACTTGTGGTAGCAGCTGTTGGTTGTCAGAGAGCTCCTGGCCCCTGAAATGCTGTGCTCAGTAGCTTTAATAAGCCAGAGTGATGCTATGGGAAACTTAGAACTGTGAGCTGGCTGTGTTAGCAAACAGGGGCCCAGGATAAGCTTTGGCTTTGCATGTGGTATTACAGCATAATACCGCTTTATGTCTCTGCACTGGGCATGATGGGTAAGAATTTAAGAATAAACAAATCCATAACTCTGTCTCAAATGCAGGCAGCTTGGTGCTTCTGCCCTGTTGTAGCATCTTGCAGCTACAACAGCTTCCAAAGCGGGCTGGGGGATTTGTGCCGTCTGTCTCCTTTTTGTAAGAGTGAACAGGATTGAGGTGGCTTTGTTTGGTGTCTTTTTAAAGGTAAGACTTCTGGTCTAATGACTTATTTAGAGAGAAAATACTTTCACCTCAGTAAAGTTCTTTGAATTGTAAAGGACATTGCTGTTGGGTTACTGAAAACCCTTGGGGTTTGTTTCATTTATAACATTGCCTCGGGCCTTCTGCTGCATCCTGTTGGACTGACCTCCTTTTCAACCCGTGCTGGCAGCTGCATTGCAGAGCTATCTTTTCCCTGGATCCTTCAGGGTTGTCATATGACAAACTTGAACTGTGACCCTTTTGTGTCTTACCAGGACAGCAGTGCCCTATGTGCAATGTGGCCAGCAGTCTTCCCCACGCACATATTTGTTCCAAGCCATTTAACAAACTGAAAGTTTCAAATGATGGCATTTCATAGTGTTTAATAGTATTGACTGTAAAGCAAATGAAATGGTGCTGAATACCCTGCGTGCTGCCTGTAAAAAATACAGCTTCCATTTCTGCAATGTGCCCTGGGTTTTCTGTGGCTAGCGTGTGCTCTCTGGTGAATCTCTTTATATTTTTAATAAATTTCAATGCTTCCACCCTAACAACAGTAGCATTCACTGCTATATGTAGCCCAGCACTGGTACTCATTTCTAATAAATGAGGGGTTTAAACAGATTTCTCTCAGCAAAGTGGGCAAAGTCATTTTGCTGAAGTCTTGCAGAGAGTGTTAGGGTAAGAATTGATATAGTTAACACTGCATCCAAGCAACACCATCTCCAAGTGGTGTTGATGCTGGCAGGCATTGCCTTGCTGAAGTTACAGAGACTGAGCACTCGTATTTGTACAAATTACATTCATTACCAAGAACCCTCCAGTAGTGATAAGAGACTGGCTGTGCAGCACAGATTGGCTCCAAGATAAGTAGCCAGTCTATTGTGCAGCTCATGGTAATCTTCCTCTTCCCCACCCCTAATAATAAATCTTGGGGCATTTTGGAAAGCATGGGGGTTGCTCGTTCCAGTAGCTTGAATGTAAAACTACTAAACATCATCTCTACCAATTGTATTTTCATAACCAAGCAAGGTAGCTGACTGAGATGGATAGGCTCAGATACAGTGTTCTGAATATCTGGATGCTTTCACTGAGTTGCTCCCTTAAAGGACAGAGCACAGGTGACGGCTGGGATGAGTCTCTCCTGGCCACGTTCCAAAGCTAGGGCGCAGTCACAGTGACAGTTTGCTTCATGAAGAGATGGAAATCTCTGGAGCAAGTGCTAGTAAGAGCTGTGCACAACCTAGAGCTCTGCATAGGTACTGTGTTAGTACCTTCTTCATAGTTGGCTGGTCCTTTCTCAGTGCAAGTCTGTTTAGCAGGCTTCAGTGAAATGGCAGTTATTTATCTTACCATATTAATATAATTTTAAAGGAAGAAAGAACTTTGTGGTTGCTTTGACTGAAATAAGCCATCAGCTGGCAAAGCACTTGCTTTGTCTTTTTCAATATCTAATGTGCAAGGATTTTTGGATTGCTGGTTTTCAGTGTGGAAAGCTGAATGTCAGTGGATTAGTTTTATACAAGTAGGCAGTATAATCCAACCAGTTTAGTTAAAACTTGTATTGACATGAAATTCTAATGTTTCTGATGTTTTTTTCTTCCTCTCCTCCTCCATTTAGGGTTTACATGGCAATGGAATTGTTCCTGGATCATCAGGTTTTAGCCTTACAAAGCAGATGCTCTGTCCAAGAGTAACCCGTGTCTGTCTCAGGGACTTGATATTCTGCATGGAACAAGAGAGGGAGATGAAGCATTCTCTACGCTTGTACCGTGCTCTTCTGAAGTGATCTGTATCTTGCATTTCACCTTGCTGTCTACTGCCAAAGAAAACACTGAAGCACTGTTGCACTGTCTTGAAATCCCAGTTTCTGGAAAATGATCCGTTGTAAGGATAACTCTTGTTTACAGATAAACATTTTTATTAAATACCTAACTTAGCACCTGTAAGGTTTTTAATAATATTTGGCTTCAATCAGTCTGCAAACCAGTGAAAACATTGAGCTGCACACATAAGCACCTACCTGCTTGCATTTAACTGTCTTACAAGCTCTGAGGGCTTGATAAGTGTTCCTAGTTTGTCTGTCACTTGCTTCAGTACTCCAGAGTCTGCAACATCTGTTCTGTATGTAGTGCCACCTTCCAAGCCAACCTTATTTAGGGAAACAAATATCACTATAATGGCACAGCATAGCATGGCAACTGTATTTAATCCTGAAACAGCAGTCAGTAAACATGCTAATGTATTGCCTGTCTGACTCAACATCTTAAATTTTCTGGATTTAGAGTTAGTACTGGATGCTCATTTGTGGAGATCAAAGTAGCAAGTAAAAGGAATGAGGGGTCCTTTGTGCCCCACGCTTTGCTTCAATTGCCCTCAGCCTTTCCTCTGAGAAGGTGGCTGAGAGAAGGAGGACGAATCAGTCATCCTTGTGATTGAAGTACACCACACAGTGTAGTCAGGGCATACTTGGATGGTAATGGAAAATTTGGAGTTACTAAAAATACGAGGAGTGAAAGATCCTAAAAAGGGAGGGTAAACAGAAGAAACAGTTTATCTTTCTGTTGATACAAAAAATTAAGGTAGAACTTGAGCAGAGATGTGGAAAGATACTAACAAAAACAACCTATTCTGACTACAAAAAAAGGGAAAAGCTGAGATGCATTGAAACTCTGGAGCTGAAGACTCTCCTTGGAGAGGAGCAGTGTTTGCAAAGCACAGGATTCACTGCTTTAGAATATTGATTTAATATTTCAATGTGGTATAACAGGGAAACTTCTCAGATAGAAGGTATTTAGACAGTTGCTTTGTTTCCATTCAGTGAGGAGGATGATCCTGGATTATAAAGACTGTAAGAACAGATTCAAAGATTGTCTACTTGGTAAAGACTGCCTTGTGGTAGAAGGAAAACCCTTCTCCCCAGCCTCCAAACATGTTGCCTTCCATGACACAGCGCTGTATAGCATGGCTGTTTCCCAGGACTGGTGGGAAAGGCACTGACTGCTGCATTCACAGAATCACAGAATATCCTGAGTTGGAAGGGACCCCCCAAGGATCGTCAAGTCCAGCTCTTAAATGAACGGTCTGCACGGGGATCAAACACAGAACATTATTAGCACCATGCTCTAACCAACTATTGAATGGCTTCCTGCTGAAATTTTTTTCTTTGAAAGAACAAGCTTCTTATGGTTACTCAGCATGCTGCTTCAAAACTTGAAGCAACTATTCACACACTCTGCACTGTCAGAACCACTGCAGGTGGTTACCAAATTCACAAAGTTGTGAATCGGTTATGTTGGTTTTCGTTGGAACAGTAGTAAACAAATCTAGTAAATGAATGCTGTAATTT
>VZRX01010268.1:16539-52512 GCA_013398075.1 Notiomystis cincta
GGCGGGATGGGGACACGTGTGAGGGGACACTCACTCGGGACAGGGACAGGCGGCACATGGACAGGTGGCACAGGGACAGACAGGACAGGGACGGGCGGGATGGGGGCAGATGGGAGGGGAAATACGGGATGGGACACATGGACAAGTGGGGTATGGACACAGAGGATGGGGACACGTGGGACTGAGACACACAGGACAGGGACACGGGCTGGGGAGGTGCTGGGTGGGGACAGGCTGGACAGGGACACTGGGCTGGGGACACGAGGACTGGGCGTGCTGGACTGGCTTGTTCCAGTGTGAATTTACAGCAGGATTGCCATTATTTATTGAAAATGTGTGCATGAGAGAGAGGGAGCAGATTTTATTAACTCAGCTCATTTAAAAGTTTTAAAAGACCTGCAGCAAAGCAGCAGCAAGTGAAGGAGAACTGTGAGGTCTTGGTAATTAGAGCATCACCCCTTCTGGAGGAGATTTTGGGTAGAATTTGCAAAACTGGGGGGAAAAGCATTGTGAGTGACAATGCAACATGACCACACTCTCAGCATGGAGCTGAGACCCTCCAGGGAGTTGCCTCCCTCAGGTATTTTCCCTAGGAAACACCAGCAAGAGGCACACTGGGCTTACTGGTGTCTCAGGAGAAGCACTTCCTCAACACACCCAGCAGCTCTTGGTGGTTTTTATTAAATCCAAACAAATAAAAGCTCCAATATTTACACTTGTGTGATGCTTTTTGTGTTCAGCAGCTTTTACAAACTCTGCTGAGGTTTGCTGGAAGACAGAGGAAGAGTTTAGTCCATGGTTCCAATATCTGTAAATTAATGTTCTGTTTTCCCCCCTGATGATTTCATTATTCTCTCCAGCATTTCAAAGAGAGATAAGCCAGAGGAAAGAGGGATCCTGGAATTCTCAGGAGGTGTTGCTAATGTGGTGATTGAGACTGAATTTCACACCTCCCCTTAGACCTGCTGGACCCAAAGCTGCTGAGCAAGCACAGCTGCTGTATTTAGTTCCTGGAATCCCTCCTGTGCTCAGATCATGGCACAGGACCATGAACATGGATCGTGGTCCTCCCTCTGCCTCTCCAGCTCCTCCACAATGGTTTGGTCTGAAGCTTCAAACTGACACAGGGCTGCCACAGAACTGGCTGCAGACAATAATTTTGACATATCAGTCAAGCACACATCTGTTTCTCCTACTAATACAATCAGCTCTGAAGTATTTTTCATAAACTTTGCATTAGGAGCTCTTCCCAAACAGCCTGGGACATAAGGATGGGGTGACAATCATGTCCCACAAACAGAAGTCTCATCTGACCAGAAGATGGAGGAAAAAATCAGCTTGTGCTAAAGAGATGTGAGATCCAAAGAGCTACAGAAATGGGAAATTGTGTTTAGGTTTCAGTTTAGTTTCAGATGGTTTAGTTGTTCTTTTACTGTAAAGGAACTGTAAATATGTGGGGTAATGTCCAACACCACTGCCAGGAGCTGGGCTTATCTCAGTGCAAAGGTCTGTGGCTGTTAGAGATGGGAACGTGGGCAGGGGAAATCCTGCCACAAAGGGGTCCTGAAGGGCCCAGCCCTGGGACCCCCTCAGCAGGGCCCAGCCCTGGGACCCCCTCAGCAGGGACACAGCCCTGGGACCCCCTCAGCAGGGAGGGACACAGCCCTGGAACCCCCTCAGCAGGGACACAGCCCTGGGACCCCCTCAGCAGGGAGACAGCCTGGACATTTCCTGTGAGGGTCTCGAGTGCTCTGCACTGTCACACCCTCACCATCCTGCCTGTATCAGGGAGCTGGGCCACAAAAGTGGGGAGCAGAGGTGGTTTCACTTCAGTGGAACTGCTGGGCCGGTCACACCTGGCAGTGACTCCCCCCACTGACCTGGGACACCTTGTCAGGCTGGGGATTCTCTCTGCAGGTGCTTTTCTCTCCTTCCTGGAGCCCCTGGGAGCTGCCAGCCCCCAGGGACATTCCCTCCACATGGGCAGCGATTCCCACCCGAGAGGGAATCACGGCTCTCCCCTTCCCCAGCAGGAAGAGAATGTACCAGGCTGTGTTTTCATGCTCTGCTCTCCTTCCCTTGGCATCATCACAGGCATTTGTCTTGCTGCAAGCAAAGGAGACGGGGCAGGGAGACGAGGAGTGGGAAGCCTGGCTCCAGAGGAACGGCTGGATGGCTGCCAGGTGCTTTCACATCCCTGCTGCTGTGGAGAGGGGAAAACAACACTTTACCTTGCTGGCCCTTCAGAGAGGTGCTCCCTCTGGCAATTAATTTGAATAATAAATGTCTAAATACTCTCCATATATCAAACCTTCCAGTTCAGGCTGCTGGGGTTGCTTTTCTGAAGGGAGAAATCATGGAATTGTGGAATGGGCTGGGATGAAAGGGAGCTTGAAGCCCATCCAGTGCCACCCCTGCCATGGGCAGGGACACTTCCCACCATCCCAGGGTGCTCCAAGCCCTGTCCAACCTGGCCTTGGACACTTCCAGGGATCCAGGGGCAGCCACAGCTTCTCTGGACACCCTGTGCCAGGGCCTCCCCACCCTCCCAGGGAAGGATTTCTTCCCAATATCCCATCTAAATTTGCTCTGCACCAGTTTGAAGTCATTCCCCCTTGTCCTGTCACTCCAGACCCTTGCAAATAGTCTTTTTCCATCTTTTTTTCAGGCTCCCTCCAGGGACTGGAAGACCACAATTAGGTCCTTGCAGTGGTGTCAATCAGCTGAACAAGGAGACAGCCACAGACTGTGGCACTTTGCATTTTGCTCATGCAAAAATGTTCCTTTGCTCAGTGACATCCCCAAGGAGCACCAGAGATGACTCTGCACTGCTTTATTGCAGAGCAGTGAGAGCCAGCTTTTCACTGGAAACGAGGGGAGAGTTTAGCACTTGCCACACACTGGCAGAAAAAAAAAAGTGTTTAATAAGATTTCACCTTGAGTATTGCAGAGGTGAGAGGAGGAGCAGCAGAAGGGTTTCCTGCTGTGGGAGGAGATGCAATACCATCAGCAGGGAGGGACTGGAGAGGCTTCTGCTGCAGTCTCAGGCTGGTGTCCCTTCCCCAGGCAGCTCCTAGAGCACAGCAGAGGACAAAATGAGAAATATGCCCTGTTCTCTTCAAGTTTTGTAAGTGGGCATGGCAGAGACAGGGAAGGAGAGTCTGCATGGGTCATCTGCAGGAACAAAAGAGGAAGTTTTCCCCTTGATTTTAGACAATTTTTTAGCAAATGCCAGACGTGATGTAAGAAGGCTGGTGCTGCTGAAGCCTTGCTCAACCTCCTGCCCTGTAAATCCTGGTGTTAATAACGCTTTGAAAATGCTGATTTCACTGAAGTTGTGTTGTTTGCTTCCCTTTTCTTCAGGGGAAATAGAGGCTACAGCAGGAAACAGTCATCAATTCACAGCTGCTCTCACCCTTAGGCTCTGGATCAATATAGGAAAATCAGCTCATAAAGAAAAAATGCAAAATATTCTGCTTAGGCAACCCCAGAAAGGTCTGTATCACTGATAGATATTGGCTTTTCTTCCAATAAAAGCTAAAAACACAACCAGCCCCCAGGCACAGCCTGGGGGTGCACGGAGGGTTCAGAGTTGGACCCCACATGGGGGTGGCAGTGCCACCTCCTCACTGTGGCACTGCAGGGACAGCTGACTGCAGGAGTGCTGCAGGGGGGCACTCCCTGGAGGAGAGTAATTCAGGGCTGCTGCCATCCCACAAACACCACTGGCAGGGAATATGGCCAGCCTGGAAGCAGTCACTCAGCCCTAACCAGAGCAAAGGCCATCTGGGGGACTGGGGATGTTAAATGTGATGTCCTTCTCCTTTTTTCCACTGCTGCTCCCCCTCTGGATCTGATAAAAAGGTGGCTGTTTGCTACGTCAGAGAAGCTGATCGTGTTCCAGGCTGCAGGCAATGGCAGAGGACAGGACAGCACCGGCAGCCTGGCTGAGAGCCACTCGAGGTTGGCCTGCTGCTGGATAGGACAGAGATTTGGACATCAGGCAGGGATTTGGGCTCTAAGATGTTGCCTGGGAAGGGCACCAGCCTCTTGTACACAGGCAAGATCCACTAATGAATACTGGGAGTGGGAAAAACTCGCTTTGGATACTGTTGGCTGCACAGGATCTTGTGCTTCCTCCTGCTCTGTAAGTCCTAAATTAATAAAACCAGTCTGCACTCATCAGCATCATCTTAGTGGGTCACCACGTTTCCAGCCATCCAGGCAGAGAAATGGGATTTATTCACGTCCTGGACCTGCTGACAAACATGTTCCTGCCTTCCCCTGCAGTGCTTTGGAGCCCTCCCTGCCTGAGGAGCAGCAAACACGACCTGCTGCTCACAGCTTGGGAGGGCTCAGCCTTTAAATATTAACTCTGCATGGAGCTGCAAGCACCGTGGCAGAGCTCGGCTGGCAGCAGCCTGCCCCAAATCCGGGTTTGTCAGATCCAGTGCTCAGCAATTAATCAAACTCTTGGCTGCCTGCACAGAGCTGGGCAGAGGCAGCAGCCTGGCTGCACACAGGGGCAGGGACTGCTCTCCCCTCGCATCTCCCTTGGGATGTTTGGATTCCTTATCTCCGAGTCATCTGCTGCCTGTTTACTGAACCCAGGCTGAGGACTGGCTCTGCCACAGAGCATTTCACAGCCTGCAGCAGGGCTCTTGGGAATTGCAGGAGCTGCTCTTTGCAGAGACAGCGGGCAAGAGCCCCAGAGCCCAGAAAAACGCTCTTTGTGGAAGCTGCACTCCAGCTGGACCAATGTCTTGCCCCCCATGTGCATGAGAACTCCAAGGAAGAAAGCAGAGAAAGGCAATCCAAGAGCATCTGAAGTGAGGCACAAGTAACACACTACTGCAGAGCCTCCTGGGACTCGGCCCATCTGGATCCTTCTTATCAATTTAGTCAAGTAATTCCCATTTCACATACACTGAAAACAGCTCAGCTGGTGTGGAAACGAGTGGTCAGCGTAGCAGGTGGAGGGGCCAGAAGTAGCTCACTGCCATCCCCTGCCGTGTTTTAGAGGGCAAACGCAGCAGGGTCTGCGCAGAGCAGGCTCCAGGCCTGTTTCCAGCCGGATTCCCCACGGGATCTCTCTCTCCCAGCAGCCGCTCCTCAGCACTTTGCCCTCCGGGGTCACCTCTGCTCCCCGGCAGGAACAGGACCAAGGTCGGCTCCGAGCCCGGCTCTGCTGCCAGGGCAGCCAGGGCCACTTGGGGCACGGCCCCGCTGCATTTTTAATGCCTCCAGTCGGTTATTGAGCAATCGCCGAGTTCCCTGAACAGGAAGGAAGAGGCTTGAACACCCAACCTACGTTCAGCACTGCAATGAGGTGTTTTGGTAAATCAAAAGTGTTGCAAACGTGAGGAAACTTCACTTGCTCCCAAAAATCCTGGAACGTGCTCTTTTTTCCACTTCTGCTCTCCCCACCACTTCAGCCCCTGGCACATCAGTGCAGTGAGGTGATCAGAGCTCAGGATGGTCCAACACCACCAACCCACTCCTCAGGAGAGCTTCCAGAGAATCATCATGGAATGGTTTGGGTCACAAGGGACCCTGAGTCCCCATGGGCAGGGACTCCTCCCACCAGACCAGTTTGCTCAGGGCTTTAGTCCTCAAAAGCTTCACCAGGAGCCCAGGTGAAAGTGATGCAATTACACCTGTGATATTTGGATTATAAAACCCAACAAACATGACTTGTTAAGCTGAGTTCTGGATGGGTTCAGTTTGAATCCTCAGGGGGCATCTGAGGAAATAGGATGCAAAACAAAGTAAGTCTCAAAAAAAATCTGAAAAGATTTTTTACAAAGTCTGAGCAACAGCATTCAGCTGCTGTGAGTGTTCCAGAGCGAAAATGGGTCAAGAGATGAGGTGGTGATTCCTCAGAACCAGCTCTCCCTGGTTTCCCTGGAACCCAAACCACCAGGGAGTTACGATCCAGGGCATGTGGGCAGGTTTTGGACTCGTTTCAGGGAGCAGAGGTGGCTCCTGAGAACATCCAGGCTCCGACTCACCCAGGGCAACTTCCACACTGGGAATTCCTGCAGTTCCTGTGCTCCTGTCAGCAGGCCCAGCACTAATGCTGAGCTCCAGCTCTGTAAACAAGGATGACCTGGGCTCAGTATTTCCGGGGATTTAGTGTCCAGAGCACGCCAGCCAAACCCAAGGGCTCCTGTGGAAAATGAAGCATTTTAGGCCTATAAAAACTGATGAGAAATCAATGTTTTGCTGTAAAATTCTGCTTCATACTGCAGCCAGTGAGCCTCTTCTCCAGGAGGCAGAGGCTGGCTTAGTCAAAAAGAGCTAAAAAAAATATAAATAAATCAACCCTGCTATATCAAGATCCATAATTCATGGAGGTTTGTCGCAGAACACACCCGAGTGCCATCAATATTTTAAATATTGAGCACAAAACTGGCTGTCAAGTGCAAGTCAGCAATTTCCTGGTGCCTCCCTGCCGGGGACAAAGTCATCAGGCCGAGCAGAACCTGGAGGAGCCTTTTGAGCAGAAGTTTGTTTGACTCTGTTACATATTTTATTTGAAACACAAGATGTGTTTGCAGGAGCAAACCAGCCAGGCTTTGCCAACCAACAAGAAAGAGTCAGCTGGCTGCCTCTGCTCGTTAATAAACAGAAAAAATGATTTCATCACACCAGCATGAGGCTGTATATGTTTATTCATCGTCAGTAATTTTTGTACACAAGGCAAATATTAATAGCTGAAAGGCAACACTTTTGGAGAGTATGTACAGAGCAATGTACAAGCAAGTGTAAGAGGACTGAAACTATGAATTGATTTAACCGTTTTATAAAAAGGAAGTGATGCTTTTTCTTCTAAGACATCCCTTAGAAATAATTTATTGCCAATCTTAAACTAAAGCAAGGAGAGGAAAAAAAATTTACAATAAAAAGTAGTCCCTGGAAAGTTTATAAAAAGTTAAACATATAAAATTGTAAGCCACAAACATTTATACAAAGCTAATACAAATCTTGGTTTTGTTAAAGATCTATGAGGTTGTTATAAAATATATTTTTACATAAAGGCTTCACGTAAGGTAAGCTCTCACTGCTACTGAAAGCGCAGGAAAGCGGTTTTAAATAGGCTGCAATTCAACTTATTTTCAAGTACAACGCAAAGAAATTGCAAAATGGCACTGTATTGCAATGCTGTGTAATTAAAAACTACGTTAATGGTACCATCAGAGAGACAAGACCTGTAAAGTGAACTGGTGAATGATTCAGCACGGCACGAGACTTCCCCAGGGTGTGGGGCAGGAGTGGGGCTGCAAACCCAACCTTCTGCAGCCTTCCTGCAAGAGGAATTGCCAGGGGGATGTTCCACTGGGAGAGGAACTGCCAGGGGGATGCTCCACTGGGAGAGGAACTGCCAGGGGGATGCTCCACTGGGAGAGGAATTGCCAGGGGGATGCTCCACTGGGAGAGGAATTGCCAGGGAGATGCTCCATTGGGAGAGGAATTGCCAGGGGCACGTTCCACTGGGAGAGGAATTGCCAGGGCCATGTTCCACTGGGAGAGGAACTGCCAGGGCCACGTTCCACTGGCCATGTGGGACAGCTCCAGCTGGGGGCTCGGAGCTGCTCCCACACAGGCTGGGATCCACCAGCAACACCCCCCCGCCCGGGGTCAGGAAGCCAGGAACACCCACCCACCTCATCATTTTGCTGGAATAATGCTGATGGGCAAAATTTAAAGCTACCTAAAACCAAGCCCCACAAACAGCCTTTGAGATCAACTTGACTTTTTTTCCAGAGCAGCTGTTCTAGAAGAAAGCTGAAGTTTCACACAAACTGATGGCTTATGCTCCCATGTACAATACACAGAAAAAAACAGTAAAATTTTTAAAGTCCTGATGAATAGCCACAGTTTTTAGGTATCAGTCATCCCAGTTGAACACTGCAGCAGGGAACAGTTGCTAAAACACCAATTTCACCTTCAAGTACAGCTTGTACAGGACAGTGGTTTATCTCCATACAGTCAGTGATCTTTAGAACACAGCTCACTCCAGCAAAGAGAACTAAGGAATTTGGGGAAACTTGATTTTCTGGAAAACTTCACTTTCTACCTGCTTTCCCCCCTTCACTAAGGAATACATCCCAACCTTGTACCACAGACTAGTTTCCAGGAAGAAGCTTCACTCTCACCAGCAAACTGCAATTCTGGTTGCTTCAGGACAAAACTCGGTCTGTTCAGAGCATCAACCCTTCAGCTCTTGTACCAGATTTCTGTCCTGCTAGAAACAAATGATATTTAGAAACAAATCTAACAGGAAATACAACAGTCCAAGGTGTGAGCCTGAAGGTGGACAAGGGCATTGATTTGGGGTTTTTGGCTGTAGGATAACACAGGAACCATGTAAACAGGAACATCCAGGTGTGTTGCCTCACCGCTCTCAACAACTGGAGTGGGAAACTGGAGTGATTTCACTCAGTTATTTCATTCAAACAATTCATTTCTGCCTGAGATTCACATAGTGCTTTATCTACCAGGGCCTGCAAGCCACCCAGCATTGGGGTTCCCCTCGCTCTCCTACAGCCCTGGGGTTCACAGGGAGAGTGATCTGAAAGGATTCAAAACAGGGATTTTTGTGGTGGTTCTGGGGAGAAGCTGCTGAGGATTTCCCCCCCTTTAGCTAAGGCCAGAAGTGCCTTGGTGATCCTGGCTACATCCTTACACTGACATCAGTTTTGAGGATCTTCAGTACATTAACAGATTCCACTGACAAAAAATTCATCAACACTTCACATAAATTAGTTTAGACAAATCCCTGGTACTCACCCTATCATCCACTACCAGTCTTTAGTCTTTTCTGCAATCATCTGGTCTGACACCCTCCAAAACACCTACTGCTCATCTCTCCAAATCAACTGTTTTAATCAGAGAGAAGTCTCTTTTTTCAAAAGACACTTGTTCAGACAACTGTCAGCAAAGGAAAAAAAACCCAACCTAACTCCTCTTCTTGTTGGCAACCAAGGGCATGGATTTGTTTTCTGCTTTCCAAGACTGGACTTGGAGGCCACCAGAGGTTTGTGTCTGCTCACAGAGCATTTATAACCCAGCCACATAAAGCACAATCCTCCTTTGAAGAGGGAAAAGGAGAACTTCTGCTGCCATCACAGGTGTTGTCCAGTCCTTGAAAGAGCCTCACCAGCCTTGCCTGAGGTCTCTGCTTCATCCTCCTTCTTGAACTGCTCACACATAACCTGAACACACCAAATCAGAAATAATCCATGTCCAGTAGAGGCAAAATCTACATGAAATACCCCCATCCAAGATTCTATTAACCCTCCTGACATCAGTGCTGCATCCAGACTTTAGGATTATGCTTAGATTCTGCACTGTGACTTATCCCAAGCTCTTTTCAGAATTCTTTCCTCCCCAAACAGTGCCTGATCACCAGAACTGCAGACTCACCTATGACTATTCACTGGATGATATAAAAAAGTAGAGGTCTTTCAAAGCACCTAACTAAATAAAAATACTCTATTCCCCTTCTGCTGCCAGGAGAACGAGGTACAGAGATGTTAATACAACTTACAATCACAGTAAGTAAAGGCTAAGTTCAGGAGACAGGCAGCTTTCCTATGTGCTGGCAGGGCCACTGCTCCCAGCAGTGACACCACCATGTCACCCCCTGCTCGTGGGATGAGAATAAAAATGTATTCAAGGATTGGCCACCAGCATGATCCACAGGAACTGGCCAATTCCATGGGGCAAAGTGGCAGCTGAACTGCCCACACGACACTACAGCCTGAGGGAAACGTGGCAGAGACACTGATTTTTTATCACAATCTTACTCTTTTTGCAGTGTGTTGTGGGGTAGATCAGGATTCCTTTATTTTCATCATTATTATTATTATTATTATTATAATTTCGTTTTTAATCACATGGCAATGCTAACAACTCCCCATAAGAAAATTCAACAAAACTGCAATAGAACTTTGGGTAAAATACTCACAAGCAGCACTCTGGAAGATGCTGTGCAACCTATTTGGCTCAAGTACACTTAGGATTACTTAGACCCAACTGGAAAGTCTCAGAAAGAACCTCATCAGCTGAAGCACATTCTGCTGGGACACGCTCTTTCATTTTTTTCAGAAAACAACATTCATCTGCACGGTGTCAGCTACACAAGGCCTCTGCTGGGAATTCATAAGGCCACTGAAAATGCCAGAGGAGGACAGAACACAAGGAGGCACTTAGGTTTGCAAGTCCTTCTCTCCACCACCAAAGGCTCCTGACTCAGAGGAGGCACCTGGGAAGGAGGCAGGGAGTTCAGATAAACCAGTGCTGAGTTAAAGCGCTTCGAGAATAGGTGACCCACAGGTAACATCTGCTACCTGCAGGTAACATCTGCTTAGTGAAGATAAAAAACCACAAGCTGGGCTTGCTCCCCCCTTCCCACACCAGAATGCCAAGAGGATTGATCAGAGTGCTCTGTGCTTTGCTGTGGCTCCAGGACGTGCGGATGCCTCCGGAGCGAATCCGTGTACTGTGCCAGCCACTAATCCCTCGTCACTGGACTCAGCACTTCCTGACAGGTATCTCTGAAACTCCTGATTTTACAGATTTTTAAAGCATCTCCTATTCCAACCCAACGCCATGATTTATACTTCAACAGGAAGTACGTTCCACCCAGGAACCCGCACTTCAAAGAGATGATTCCAGCAAGGGATTTGATGGGATTTCTAACCAAAAATAGACCTGAGAAATCATAAGTCAGCTATGGTATCACAGTCTTTACAATGAAGTTAGATGTGAAAAATTTCTCTCTTTCCCCCCACCTTAAATTACTGCCACAGTCTAATAATTGCAACAATTTCACTGAAGTTTGGACTCGGAATTCTGGATTTTCTAGGATAATACACATGTTCGTATAAGGTCAAATTTACCACTTTACAGGTAACTTAGACATAATTCTGCTATAAAATTACAACTTGAGTCAACTTGAAGCTACACTGGAAGAGATTAAGCCTGAATTTCTGCAGAAATTGGCAATAATGTGTTCAGCAGCAGCTTTTAGCCACATATCAAGAAGTCTGACAGGATCTGGATTTCTCTACTCCTGCTGTAAACTTCTAGTTAAAAAAACAACACACAAGAGTTACTGAAATAAACCAGTCTTTTTTGCACATCACTGTAACATCAGCTGCTTGAGGTTGTCGTGCAGGATGGTATCCTTAACATCACGGAAAACTAGCCGGATGTTCTCTGTGTTAATGGCAGTGGTGAAGTGATGGTACAGGGGCTTCTGCTGCTGGTCCCGGCGTTTCGTGCGAAAACAATCCACCAGGAATTTTTGGACATCTGTTAAGCAGTGGGGATCCCCTTCAAACTCTGGGAAATAGTCTTTGATGCTGACTTTCTGTACTTTTTCCTCAAGCAAGTCCGTCTTGTTTAAGAAGAGGATGATGGAGACGTTGCTGAACACCCGGTTGTTGACTATTGTTTCAAAAATGTTCAGGGACTCGGTGAGGCGATTTGTCTGCCGGTCCTCCATGAGCACCTGGTCGAATTCACTGGAGGACACGAGGAACAGTATCGATGTGACACTGTCGAAGCACTCGAACCACCGCTTCCGTTCCGACCTCTGCCCACCCACATCGACCATCTTGAAAGGGACGTTCTTGATTTCAAAGTCGTACTCGTGAATGCCTTTGGTCGGCCTTCGTGCCAGCAGGATATCTTGCTGGGAGGGAAGGTAATCCTACAAAAACAAGGAGAGGTTTCTGATTAGGATACGAGCACGGGTATGGGCATGGCTGAGGTGCAGTGGAGAGAGCAGCCTGCACAGGAATGCCATGAGGTTTCCGATAAAAAGACAAGGCTGTGGAATTCCGTGCTAACAATGGAGCTTTTGGGAAAGAGCTGGAGTCCAAAACAGGAAACACACCCAATATCAAATCAGAACAAGTACCCCAAAGAACTTATCCTTTCCCTTTACAACGTGACAAGGATCCATTACCAACCTGGGAAGTGAACCAGCAATTCCTCATGCCAGTTTCCCTCATTCTGGATCACTTTATGCTTCCTTCATCCTCTTCCCACAGCTCTGCCAACACTGCAATGCAGCAAATGGGTTCTAAACCAGGTTTCTCAAACCAATAATTATGGGATATCCCCTGCCAGCTGTGGGCTCTCCATTCCTCCCGTGCTCTCCTGCAAACTGCATGACTGCATACAGAAACAAGCCAGCTGCTCCACTGAATAACTTTAAAGCAATCAATTTTGTCTGAAAACTAAAACCTAAGCAACTTCCTGTGTTTGTGCCAATGCACTTTGCATCCTGCTGTATCAGTGCACACTGGTGAGCTCACAGTGCCTTTGTCCAGAATTTACTGTGCAATGAGTAGAACAGGGGAAGAAACTGAGAGCTGGGGACAGCAGTATCGGGCACAGACAGCTGTATCCTGAAGTTCCCCAGCCCACCTTTCCCCAGAATTTAAGAGGCATTCAAGAGCTTATTTGGTTTTGATTGTTACATGAACATCATCAATGGATGCAGATGCTCCAGGAAGCCGAATTCTTATTAGTCAGCTTTTGACAGTATGAAATTCAACGCTGGGATGGGGATTTCTTCATTCCTAGAATTACACTTTTGTCTATGGTCCAAGTCTTTCTGCTATCTGCAAAGTGCATCTACCACACAGCTGCCTGTGCTGGACTTTAAAACCTTGTTGTTCACTTGTTATGGAAACTCTTCCTCACATTTTTCCAGCATTTCTCACAACTTCAGAGAGCACGATTTAGGTTTTGGAATTTCAGTCTCTTTTTAAGAAGTGAATGATCTATGATCTTCCTTTGACAGTGCCAGTTCCCACACTTGGAGCTTTTATAAAGATGTGTGAGACCATGGTCCAGAAAGTCTGATTCAACCAGTCAGCTGGGTGGGGGAACACAGCACCATGGCTATTTCAGTACTTGTATCCCAAGTTTAAGGCAGCTGGGCAAGTTCAAGTCACAAAACTAAAATTTAAAAATCATGAAGTGAGTGCAACATTCCAAAAACTCGAGGATGGCTTTGCTTTACCCTCTAAGTTCCAAAGTGAAACTAGAGGGAGACAGCTTTGTCTGAACTCTGGGTTCCTTTTTTCCGAGCTGCCCATGACTAAGGCACTGATTTTTATCGTGGCACGAATTACAAAGCAGCTCTAAAGCTCCCCACCCTGCAGCCTTTGCTGCAGCACTGTTACATATGCAAACCCTGCTCCACCAAAATCTGGAGGAGAATAGAATTGCTAAAGCAACACTTGAGTTCTCTCCAAACTGAGCAAAAGAGGTGCTGCCACCCCCTTGTCTGATTAATGAACAACTTTAAAGGGTGGTAAGACTTTTCCCTTTATTAAAAGACTATTCCCTTTATTATCTTGGGTCTTTTCTACTGAAATTATAGAGAGGAAAATAATCAGCAAAACCAGTGCAGAGACTGTGAAATGTCACTGGGCACATGTGAAGGGATTTTGAGCAAAGCTGACTGTCAATATGTAGGGCAAGAGTGTCACAGGTTCAACACTTGTTCCAGTTTCCAAATGGGAATGTATATTCTTTTGTTTTCCAGGAAGTTAGTCCAGACTTCTCAGAACAAAACCAAAAAGTCTTTGGAAAACTCAGTAGTGACTGAAATGATTAAATTATTTAAATAAATAAAACCAACTAATATAATAGGCAAAGCCATAAGCACCTTCAATATTGAAACAAGGGTACAAAGCAAACTCTCCTGGGATTTGGCCTGTAATGTTTATTCAGTAAAGCTTTCAAGAACAAGGAGCTTATCCCTAGAATTCCTGACAAATTCCCTCTCGAGTACTATTACTCATTGAAAATTCCTTCCACACTTGCAGCCACAAAGAGAATCCTTTCAAGTGCTTTCAACTTCTAAAGGCACAGAAGACCTCCCATGAACTAGGTGTCTTTAGGGTCCCTTCCAACCCAAACCATTCCATGTTTTATCCTGGATATTGGCTACTCTGATGCAACAGGCAGCAAATGAGGGCTCTGTGAGTTCAGTGCTGGTATCCAGCCATCACCTGGCTACAGGAAACCAAACACATTGACTCCTAGGAACTCTCTCAGTATTTCAGTTATCTTTTTAAAGGACAATTATGTCTCCTCCCTCATGCCAGATCCTTGGAATATAAGCAGCTTGTCCTTTTCTCAGTGTTGATCCCATTTTCCGTATCTGAAGACTATAGCATCAGGTGAGTATTTTCCTTGGATGGCACTATTATTTCCAAAGTTCTTTCAATGTTTTGCCATTGTCAGTAAGTGCTTTTTTCCCTCAAGCATCCTCACATTGGTACTGATTGGAACATGTGCTTTCCTCCTGATTTTCCTATCTCCCTTCCTCAAATTCACTGCAGTCTGATTCTTCTAAAGGAGTTCTTTTGGTTATCAGTAGCTCTTTTGGCTATCACATCACTGCTTGCCTAGTTCAAATTACAATTTAAGGCATGACTAAGATCCAATCACAAGATGGAAAGCCAAGTCTCTCTGTGAGGTATTTTGGATATATACAGTCTGCACTGGCACTTGGAATAGCAACACACAGTTGCAGGGAATCCAGGAGATCCCACGCATGTCTGCCTGTCAGATACTCTTATTTTGCTGATCTGATTAAATCTGAACATTAAGTTCTTTTCCCTCAGTGCTGTTATCAGCTCCCTTTTGGCAAGAGGCACATGAATTGCAGATCTATGTGTTTATAAGCAATTTAGATGGCAAGTCAGCCCACTTGCATCAGATAAAAACAAATACTCTTATTTACAACTTGGGGAAACAATCATTAGACAATCTTGCATATAGATAATAATAAACCAGACAAACCTATCAAATCTTTTACTAACAAAACGTAGCTCGTGCTTTTTTCCCCTCAAAGATTTAACATTTTCTACAACAGCAGATCCTGATGAGTCCCTCTGATTCTCAACACCAGCTGGTCCAACTTGAAGCCAGAAAAGCTGTAATTCAGAGCACTCCCACAGCAATATCAGACCTGCAGTAAGTGTGTGTATGTATAAAAATATTTCAAAAACCCAACTACTGTCTAAGTTTCACATTTTAATCAAAGAATGGACCAAAGTTTCTCCATGAAGAACTTTGAAATGGAGCTGCAAAACCCTACCCAATATTGTTGGGGAAAAACCCAAGCCCTTTGAAACTCAAAGGCACTGGATTCAAAAACGGTGAGAAATCCACCACTGGCAGAGATTTAGGGGTTTATTAGAGTAAATGCAGTTCTCCTCCTAAGTGCAAGTCTTATATATAACTTGAGACCAAATGCAAACTCAGAGACCAAGTGCTGGAATTCTCAAGGCAGAGATCTGGGAAGCACAATGACCCCAGTGCTTTAGTTAGAACAATGACAGTTCAAAGCAGAAAAATAGTCTGGCTTAAAATTTAATCTGTTAAAAAGAAAAATGAAATTAAGCATGATGTAACAAGGTTTCACTGAAGTGGTTTGGATTCCTTTATTTGTTACTATCAGCTAGGAATGACCATGGAGAAACTGCCTCCCCACAGAGTTCACACACCATATCCCATTTTACAGGCAGTTTTTCCACATGCCATTCCTGCAATCCACAACTCATAAGCATCAGCATATACCTTCATTATTCAAGTGCTAATTAACAGTTCTATTAGAAAAGTATTCTACAGAAATTTCAGGTTTTTTCCCCAGAGAAAACAGACATTATTCTTTACTGAGATTATTTTAAAGCAGATATTCCTGGAAGGTACCACTGACCTGTGACTGATTTAACTCAGAGTTCCTAACTGGACACGTAAGTCCAAACCCAGACATTTTTGGATGTCATCTAGCCTTGAAAAGCTACTTTAAACAGTCTCCTGACTGGCCAAGCATTCGTAACTTGTTTTTTGTTCAATTTTGACAGAAGGTTTATTTCCAGAAAGTCTCCCAGCCCTGGCATTGCCCCGTGTTTTTGAGATGTCAGTGATGAACTGCTGACATAATGCAACAGTCCGAGTTAACTAAAGATAAAGTTATTGGAGTAGACACTAATTACATTTCATCTATTTAAAACCCAGAGATCACAAAGACTACTTAAAACTCAAGACTGGAAAGAAAATAAAAAAGGACTTACTTGTTCTCCAAGTTTATCCAAGTTGTCCAAGAAATACTTTACAGATTCCCCCTAAAAACAAATCAAACAGTTATTTAAATAAGCGACGTCCTTGATCCCAATAGTTTACATTCTGAAGTCCAGATAATTTATTGAAACCTACATTTAAGTGTTGTAAGCTTTAATCACTGTCATTTTTAAAAGCAGCTATCCTAAGAACACAACTGATGATTTATTCTTAGGCCACTTAATATTTAAGCTTAAAAGCATAAAAGGGCACATTTATAATAGTCACATTCTTTCCAAGTTTAGACTTGATAAATAAATCCAAGTGTTATCCACAGGGAGCATCAATGAAGCAGCCACACCTTCATTATGAAAAGAAACATTCAATTGCTCTGAGGCTTTGCAGAGTGTACACACACAGGCATTCAGGTACAGGGATTAATCGCTGGAGAAAGTTAATTTACACTGCAGTGCCACAGGACTCATTCCCACAGGTACTTCCCCGGAGCACAGTGAATGATGAGCAGAACAGAGGATGAGAAACCACAAAAGATGAAGCATTTTACTCAAATTTCCCACCAGACACCAAGCTGGACCAGGCTGCTGTGCATGGTATCACATTTACTATCCAGGTTATCTTCTGGATTCAAGTCATCCCTGTCCTGGCAAAGGGTAACTGCAGCTTTTAATCCCTCCAGTAATGCGGAACTAAAGATTTTTTCATGGTAAACCTGATTCACAGTCAACCCTGCAGAAGTCCATCAGGGTGCTGGGATTAAGGAGGAATTCTTCCACAGATACTGTTACACCTGAGTTCACTTTCAATAGGAATGTACTGGTGGAATTCACTGCAGAGGAAAGCACCTTTTAAAGGTTCTCAGCATCCTCACAGAAGCACAAATCTGCTTCCCCTTGGAAGCTCCTAATTACCAGCTGCAACTTATTCATTCTACAGTAAGTGCAGAAGAGAAACCACCTGTGTTTTCACTCTGCAGGTGGAAGAGCTGGAATTCTGACTGGGTTTTCTTGATGAGAAAATCAAGCAGCATCTGAGGCCAGGGTGACTACACCTAACCCAGACAAGTGAATTAGGACAGGAGCTACACCCTGATAATGACTTCCCCTCACTTCAATCTGAACTCTGCAAATTTATCTAGGAAGAATATCAAACCTCACTGTTCAACTGTGTCACCTAAGCATCTACTCTGAGCAGAGCAGGGTAAATAACAGGCCAAAAAAGGTTCTGGCAGACACATCAGCAAGGTACCTTTGCAAGTTTTCCAGGCACTAAAATAAGTTACATAACACAAGTTAGATACCACACCTTTAAGGGTGCAATTTGAGCATCAACATTTAATGAGGCAAGACTGGGGCTCTGGTTGGAACATGCCTCGTGCTAGACACACCTGCAGAGAGAGAGCCCAACACACCTCTACTACCTTATTTTACCTCCTGCTTGGCTCAGCTGTCCTGATTTTCTCTGGGGTGACAAACTGCAGCAGTAACACCATTTTAGTGGCACACAGCAGCAACTGCTTGCAGTCATAGCAGTATTGTATCTTTTCCAGCATCTGTTCTAGCCTCAATCCTCTAAGGGAGGTGTACAGGGAAGAGCATTCCTATTTCACAGAAAATAAACAACCCTGATGCACAAATCCAGCAAACTTCCCAAGAAGGAGTAACAGGATCAGAATCCAGGCCTTCCAAGTGCTAAAACCACTGTCTGTAGTCGAACATTAAGGCAAAATAAAATGTAAGGTCAAATTTAATTTCTTTTTTAGGTGCCAATAGGACCTGGCAACTTTCCCTTCCCCACGGGGCTGGCTGCATACCAATCAGCCAGATTTAAGACTCAGTAAGTGCAGGTATTTATTTTAGATTACCTGGGCCTCAGAGGCTGAATTTGTGTGTGTGTGCATACAAACATGCATTTTAATCTTAGACAGCTTTTTTATACTACTTACAGCAATACCTACTCCCTAAAGAAGCATTAACTCTGCAGTTAACGTGTAAGTTACTACCTCTCCTTTAAGTCCCAGGGCTTGCTGCTACTGCAATGAATTGAGCAGTTGGAGCAGACAAGCAAACCACAGCCTGGAAAGGTCACAAACCATCTCCACAAGCAGCTTTCCAAAAGAGGGGATTTCCTGAAATCACAAATGCAAAATATATAAACCTGCAGTGACAGCAACACTCCAGAGCCACGCATCCAACAGCAAAGTCACCGCCAGGGAACACTGAGGTGCCAATGCCACTTTCTGGGCTGTCACCTGTCAGAGCCAATGGCACACAAACATCAAGGTGGTCATGCTGAAACTCAAAGAGACTGAACTATTAAATCCATCAGTTACAACATAACCCAGCTCATAAAGCCCAGACATTCCAGCTTCCCTCCTCCACACCACTGGCTCAGCTGCTTGGGTTCTCCCCTCATAAAAATCTGTTCAGACAGCAAGTGCTGTGGACATGACTCAGCTCTCTAACTAAGGATAGAAGTTGCTCATTCACTGTTTTTTACCAATCTGAATACCAATCAAAAACCTGGAACAGCTTCAAACTCCTCATCTCTTCCACCCCATTCCATTCACACAGCCACAACCCAGGCCCGACCAGTGGTAATTTTCTGTCTGCCCTGGACATGTTGCCATCAGCAGGCTGAGCTCTGCTAACTACAGACACTCTCGAACAGCAAACTACCTCGCTGAACAGATCCCTATCAGAATGCGCTACTGGAGAACCAGCGAGTTCTGACCCACTTAAACAAGCTTCAAAGAAGCAGCATTACAAAGCAGCCAAGCTTCAATCCCTTCCCAAAGGGTGAAGTTTGTGTTTTTATCCAATAATGAAGAGAAACACACTGAAAAGCTCAGCACACAACAACCGAGGAAAGCCGTGACACCTCCTATTTTTAAAAATCGGCTAGAAAAGGATCCATTCACATCCCTGGACAGCAGCTCCAAAGACAGCTTCTGTGTTAGGCTGCTTTTTCTTGGTAGATAGAGAACCAGATCCCACTCAGTAAATCCATGACCATATTTAAATAGCTGTATTCAACAGCTGTCACCTAAAATTTCCCTTCTGACAAACTGTAAACTCTCTGGTTTACCCACGATGACTAGAAAAAAGAAACTGGGTTTCCCCACTCTGTCCCACTAACTCCAGTGTGGCTCACCATGTCCAGCCCTGCCACGTGGCTGCTCAGCAATCAATCTGCGGTGTCACACCACAAAGGAGCCACACCGAGGCCAAAATCTGGACAAAACTGAGAAACTGAAGGATCTGCCCCCATTAAAAACCCCACAGTTCTCCATTACACTCCTGCTGTCTTCACATCCATGTTCCGTGAGCACATAGGACGGAAATTAAAAGATTAGCTAAAAATACAGTGATGTCTCCAGCACAGGAAGGACTTTGACCTGTTGGAGGGAGTCCAGAGGCCACCAAGTTGATTACAGAGATGGAGCACCTCTCCTATAAGGAAAAGCTGAGAGAATTAGGATTGTTCAGCCTGGAAAAGGGAAGACTTTGGGGCGACCTAACTGTGCACACAGGAAAGATGGAAACACCATTTACAAGGTCTAGAGTGAGAGGACAAGGGGGAATGACTTCACACCGACCTAACTGTGCACACAGGAAAGATGGAAACACCATTTACAAGGTCTAGAGTGAGAGGACAAGGGGGAATGACTTCACACCAACAGAAAGTAGGTTCAGATTGGTTATCAGGAAGAAATTCTTCACTTTGAGGATTGTGTGCCACTGGCACAGGTTGCTGCATCCCTGGAAATGTTCAAGGCCAGGTTGGACAGATTTGGAGCAACCTGGGACAGTGGCAGGTGACCCTTCAAACCATTCTATGGTTCTACGTGATAGTCTTGGAATAGCCACAGGTGAACCTTCTTTTTTAAACACAGATGAACCCTTTGAGGTAATTTTTACAGCTGAGCAGTTTGGAAATGCAGATCTCTGAAGGTCAACAATGACACTGCAGGAACCAACCATCCCATGGAGCCCAACTCATCCCCTGCCCACTTCCCTCTCCTGCACTTCAAGTACAGCCCAAAAATGCCAATACAAGAGACAAAATCCAACACAGGCTCGGGCACACATCTCATATGATGCTGAGGTACTACAATAAAGCAAACTTCTTGAGCACACCCCAATACAGCAGAATAAACAACCTACTCATCAGCTTCAAAGACCTTCTGGTGTTACAGGAGTATGCTTTGGCTGTTTTAAACTTTATTAAATCATATCAGGATATCAGATTTTTAAGCAGTTCCTTCTGAATGCTTGAGAAAGACGCCCTGTTTTGTTCAGATGGAATATACACGTCTCAGCTGTGGCACTTCAGCCTACTCCTGATTCAGAAATGCATGTAAACCACAGGAAGTTGACTGTTAAGTAACTTTATTCATAACTGTCAACTATTCCATTTTCAGAAAGGTTTGAGTCAACCCAGCCTGTGTCTCCTGGAGCCTTGTGATCCTCCCTTAGAGAGCCAACTCACTTCATCATGAATGCACAAGAAACACTGAAATCTTACTTCCATCAAGATGCCTGATGTTACCACAACAGCTTCACCTACAACTTTGCATTTAACTATTTATTAAATGAAGAGATATCTTCAGTTTTATAATTCATTCTTTCTACAAAGACATGGTTACAGCAGTTGGTCATTGAGCTGTAGGCCAACACCTGCTGGTGTGGTCATCTGCAGTAGTAAACCAGAGCAGGTATCTTTTATAAACAAAACACAGCACAAAGATCACTGTCTGGTTACTGCCGAAAGCAAAGTAACCACAAAAATATTTTGGGGGGAGGGAAGAAAAAAAACAAACCCAAGACTACATGAAATACACACCAGATGAACACATCTTTTAAACCCAGGAAGCACCAATTTATTTGGTTTCCATGCAAACAATGTCAGCAATCTAAATATGATTTGTTGAAATCTTAGCATAGCCAAATGGCTTTTTAGTTCTTCAAGGGGATCAGGGACACTGCATTTTTTCCACTAGCAATTTCTTAAAAAAGAAAAAAGAGACAGAGAAAAAGCATCAAATAAAGATTTAGTCATCACAAGGTTTAAAGAAAGAAACAATTTATCAAACCAGCTAGGTTTGGCTGCAAGTTCAGTGGAACATACTGAACTGACAAGGCTTATTAAGTATCTGAAATAATAAATCAGATATTTTAAGAAAATAGAAGATATAACTTAGTAGGTCTATATTAGAACTTTAAGAGCCACCAAACATTTTCTCTTCCTGACCTTGCTTGAATTTCTTGAAAAAGAGAAACAAATATTTCCTATTTTATTTAATTAAAACCCACAAAAACACAAGAAACAAACCACCACCAAAAATAAGCCTTTTTACAAGCCTAGTTTAGACTAAGAACAGGTAACTGCAGTGTTTTTAGGCTGGTGTGTACATGCCTAAATATGCAAACCAAACCAACAGTAACACTGGAGAATCAGCTTGAAGGAAGATCATGGACAAATAAGCAGAGTCTGAAAATTCTGCATTTTACAGCACCCTAGTAATGCTTATAGCACACACTTCATTATGTACAGGGTGTTTTTCTGTTAGAGGCTTAACCCAGGAAAATCCATCTCAGAGGATTTTGGCAAAGGAAAGACTCTCTAACAATCTTTATTTTCCCCATCCTAAGCTGACTCAAAAGAAGACTGACTGCAAATCAATAGTGCTGCCACTGAAGTTTTAGCAGATGTCTTCTGAAATGACAGTAATAAACAGAGAGATAATGAATGGAGAAACGTTTCAATCAAATCACTCAATGCAGATTCCCAGTGGGAGGGAGATTAGAGGGCACAACCTCCTCCACCCAAACAGGGAATATCTGCAGCATTACACAAAGGAGGGAGATGATCCAGATGATATATTTATGCCATGAATGCATATCCTAATTACACTAATGAGCTCAAATCCACAACTGTCTTGATTGTTAGACCAGCAGGTTTAACAGAGTCTCATGTCGAGACATTCAACTGGTCTGGTCTCTTTCGCTGGTCTCAGACTTGGAGGTAAACGAAACAATCTTGGTTCTTTCACAGCTTTCAGGTTTCCACAATTTCTCTTCCCAGTCACTCCTCTCAGTGCATTTCTTTCAAACATGCCCCAGCCAACAGACAAGGACACAAAACTTCCCCACATTCATACCTATAACTTGTTTACTCAAGGAACTAAACTTTAAAAATATACTTTCCCTATTTTATAGCAGCAATCCAGCAACTTGATTGACATCTCCTAAGGTGAGGGGAAACAATTTATTTCTGAATTGCCACTCCATGCTCTTACACTTGGTTTTTCACTCACTATTCAAGCAGTATTAGCAGTATTTTGGAAGTCTACAATAAGTATACACAGTAAGTAATTTTTAATAATGGTGTTGAAAGTATTTGGGGAAAAAGGTCTAGGTAAGCAGTAGTGTATTTACTTCCCAAACTGCAAATCTGGGTCAAAATATTTGAGTGTGCACTAATACAAAACACATTTCCCTGTGAGAGGTTTCCTAAGTGTTAATTATGGCCAAAGTTATGTTAAAACCAGGACAAACTGGCACTCCCACCGAAGCCCAGCAGTCCCCATTTATGCCCACATGAGCACTACTGTGGCCATGTGCAGAGCAGCCAACTGCTCCATGTGAAACTAATCCCAAACTCCCCCAAACCCATGGGCAACCTGCTAGAAAATGGCACTGCTGCCTGTGGAAGCATGAATGGACCAGCCTTAAAAGGGCTGAAGCACAGACAGCATGTCAAGACCAGACATCTCAGATCTCCCAGTCTCTTTCTCTCCAGCTCAACCACTTGAATAGTCATTTAAACCTGATCTGCCCGTTGCCAGAGATAGAATTCAGCACATTGGGATTAATTCCCATTTCTTTGCAAGAACAGAGAGTTCAGACCCGGTTGCTGATACAAGAGTACAAAATAATGCTGCTCCTCATCAATAGACATCACAAATGCGTCACAGCTCAGCCCAGCCCTGAGAGCACAGACCTATTTCCCCTTTTCAGCACCCGCTGCGTGCGGCTCCAGCCATGTTTGCCTTTTTTCAGAGCCATCACAACTGCGTCACGCGGGGTAGAAGTGAAACCTGTCTCATGTTTGGTCACACAAACTGAGTATCTGCCCTAAAAAAAGGAAAGGTTCAGGTCCTGACTCACAGAAGCCATTTTTGTAAAACCTTTTGGCAGCAGAGCAGAATTTGTGCTTGGAACAGCTGGATCACTTTGGCTGGAGGGTGCTCAACTCCAAAAGCACCAAGGGAGGAGTCACACCAAGTTCATTTCATGACTGACATTTTTATCTTGCATAATGGTATTAACAAAGAAAGGTGAAGGGGTTTAAGAAGGGGTTTAACCCAATAATATCCCTTTAATCTATTATCCCCTATTTACCGTGTAATCCAATTAATCCATAATTCTCAAAATGTGGATAACAAATGGAGGGAGACAGAGCATGCCAACCTGAGGGCCTGCACTGTGACATCCCAGCAGGGCACCTGCAAGCTGGGGACATCTGCCATACCCTGGGAGTGACACAAGGATGTCACCAAGCCAGCCTGGAATAAATACTCAAACAAGGCTCCAGCATCAGCTGCTGCTCCTTCTTGCACCCAGTTCAGCAGAGCTCTCCCTTCAAAGTGCCAGACACACACAACTCACACTCAAATTGTCTCCCCATCAGTAGAACATTCCCACAGTTTCATATATACCATGCCACTCCAATTAAATTAATTACAGCATGATTAAACTTTTAAAAGAAGTTAATCTGCATACTAGTATATGATAGAGCAAACTGTCCCTGTTTTCAATTAGTTTCCTAAGAGGGAAGAAATCTATTTCAGTTCTCTTAGGTATCCCTCCCCTGGTGGAATTTAATTGCTGGATTCTTAACAAGACTTCCTTAAAAACATGCAAATTCACTGCAGCTTTAAGTTAGGAAATGGCATTCCACTAATGCCTACAAAACTACAATTTCTTCCACACCAGGCACTCTGTTATTGTACTTCTAACTCTGAAAGACTGCTTGGAAACCAGGATGTGACATACTCTAGAAACTGCTGAGACTCCTTCCAGCAATTTAAAAACCCTCAGAGTGCACAGCATTTATCCTGGAGTGAAGGAATTCTTCCCTGTGAGGTCCTGGCACAGGGTGCCCAGAGAAGCTGTGGCTGCCCTTGGATCCCTGGAATTGTCCAAGGCCAGGTTGGATGGGGCTTGGAGCACCCTGGGATAGAGGAAGGTGTCCCTGCCTATGGCAGGGGTTGGAACCAGATAAGCTTTAAGGTTCCTTCCAACCCAAAGCATTCTGTGATTTCATGATTTTCCTTAGGATCCCCATGCTTCCAAATAGAAAGCAAACTCAAGGTTGTTGCAGCCTCTTCTGGAGATCAGAGCCAGGCTGAGGAACTCATGAACTGGTGCCACAGACCCAGAGCATCCAACCAAAAAGCTGCTGTTTGCCAGCACCTGAATAGAAATTAATCCATGAAAGCAAGGATCAGGTGCACTTTGTTCCTTCAAAGGTCTTTTTATTCCCTAAGTATTTACAATCCAAACTCCTCTTCCAGAAAGTTTACTTTAGGAAAGACACCAATACTTTGCAGTAGATTTTCAAATTTCATTGATGAAAGCAATCTTCCAAGTCTCAGAACACACAGACCTAGAAATCCTATGAAAACATGCACTGACCAAGGAGAAACTGCCACCTCCCAGTTACTATTTACACTCTGGGCAGCATCTCTATAAACCTCAGATGTTTTGCACACAAAACAGACTGGAACCAGACTGTAAACATTTGCTCTTCTTTTAGAGCACTGACCCACTGGCTCCATGACTTCATGTGTTTGCAACTCCAACTGCATTTAATCTAATGCTGGAGCAGTGGTGAGTCTGCAAATCTGCCATCCATCATTTCGAGCTTTACTTGCTTCCAAGTTGTACGAGATCAGCAAAGGCTCCCAAAAACATGACAAATATTTGGCATGTGGAAATGCATCAGCACTAAAACTGGCCATACGGAACTTGAAGATGCTTGAAAAGTCCATTATTGCATAAACTCTGCACTAAATCACAACATTTCAAAATCAGAGCCCTGAACTGGATCCCAACACATTTCTCTAGGATTCAGTTTTAAAGTACATTTGGTTCCTATTTCAGCCTCATGAGAAATCCAGATGACCAAATGCTTTTTAGTTCCTTCCTCTGTCTCAATTAGAGGAATCCATTTCAATTAAGTTCTGGTATTTCTGTTTGCAGCCAGTGATGCACTCATAAACCAGCTCTTTTTTCTAAGCTGTATGACAAGATCCTGTGGTAATTTACCGGGTTTTGTGAAAGATCTACCTGAATCATTAGCTGAATATTGGTGTTTTTAAAAATTACTAAAAGTTGTGTCTAAAAGAGCTTAAAGAAACAATAAAGTAAACAACTCCTAAAGAGCAGCAACAGGCTGCAAGCATTTCATGCCACTTGTAGAATTTTATACTGCAAATTAAGTAAAACTAGAAAGAAATATAAATTAATTACTACAGCAACTATGTAACTTTGCTACTGAAACCAGTTAAAGGTCTCAAGACCACAAACATGTAAAATTTTAGTAATCACCCTGCATTACTTTTTTTTTTCCCCACAATTTTGTGTAGATATTTTGAATTACAGATGGTACCAGTGCACTGTTTCCACCCCTGGAAATTCTGCATCCTCTTGATTTGGTAACCAGCGGGTGATAAAATACCATCATGTGCCCAAAGAGAGAAGTGCTCCCAGGCTGGCTGCAGAGATCCCAGCATTTTGTTTAAAATAATTTCCCCAGCATCTTTAAACAAAGCAAAAAGAAACAGAAACTCATGTGGGATTACACATTCCTGTAACCCTGATCTGTAAAACGAATTTAGGGTCTTTTCAGTTCCTTGGTTAAGTCTCTGAAGAGGAGCATGATATTTCACTGATTAACTGAGGAGACTCTGAAGGAAAATAAATTTAAGGCAGGAAAGACTATGATGGAGAGATGTGCAACATGGTACATGAACTGAGTGCTGTAAAAGGCTGCTCACTCCCTATTACTGTTCAAAAAATTTCTTTTCTGAAAGAGTTGAAGTTGTCAGTTATTGTGATGATAATTCAGGGTGTTTTCTGTATCTAAAATTCCTCAACTTTTCCAGCTGTAATACCTGATGTTTCTTGTTAATGCAAACATGCAAGTGGAGAAGATACTGGGCATAATTTAGGACCTTCTTCAGCTGCTGATACAGTCTTAAACATTTTCTTTATTACTATTTAAATTCAACCCATCAAGCAACTCTGGGATAAAATATAATTGTTCGTCTCTAGGATTATTCAGATTTTTATTTGGATTAAATACATTTTATTTACAGTTTGAGGCTGCCAAGTTAACTAATATTGTGTTCTATGACCCATTTATTCACCTCTAAGATATAAATAAAGGCCTCATATTCCAGAGTAATACAAGATACCACTTGGTATCAGTGGCCTCCATCAGCACTGGGAGTATACAGCTTGTTATTCTGTAAAAGGGCAGGTTCTACACCCTCTAAACTTCTCAGCTGAATTTGATAATTCAGATAGTTAGCAAAGCAAAGTGCCAGCAGACACAATGCTGGCACGGAGATTATCTTGCTTTCCCACTAGTACAGTTATTCTATTGCTTTTCTTACGTAGTCAGCTCAGCCACACTTTGGTTTTCTCACATTTTCTTAAGCAACTTCCTCAACTACCACTGAAGCTGAAGTTTCCTACACCTTTGCTAGTTCTGCCTAAGAGGTGTGGCCTGAACCCAGAAGATATCAAAGCACTCCCCATTAACTGAAGTTTGGGACAATAAAGAGCCAAAACAATCTCTCAATACAACCTAAATGTAACACATGCTTGGTGAGAGCAGACTTCACCAGCCTCAAAGGCTGAAGCTTTGTTGCAGTAAACTCAAATTAGGGAACAGCAGCACAAATCAACACTGCCCCTGGCATGGCACCTTAGCCCTGAAGGATCCCATATTTACACATGAAAAAGATCCCTCTCTGTTCTTTGCCTCAGGTGCAAAATACAGCCATGGAAGATGACACTGCATTCATACACATGTTTTGCCAGCACAGAGAGTTGCTGACAGCTACAAGTCCTGGGACTGTGCAGGGTTTGTGTTTAGGAAGTCATTTCTAAATGGACACAGAATGGTGCAGGCATTGCTGTTTGAATTCCAAAGGCTGTAAGGAGACAGCTCTGCAGGTACCAACATGCAACACCTTGCAGGTGAGCAGTGAGCACGGAAGTGAGCTTGGAATGAATCTCTGTACCAAGGGCTCACGTTACACTGAGTGCAGCAGAAGCAGCCAAAGCTCCTCTAACACATTTGCACGGATTTAAAACAACCTGCTGAGGAGAGCTTCACACACTCAAGGTGTGAATATTCCTATTCAGAAGGGCACTTATATTTTATATTGATTTACGCACGGCTTGGTTATAGAATTTTTTTTTTTTGCAAGAAGTAGGTCACTTTCTAGTCTTCTGCAACAAAATGTTTTGGAAACAAAGGCACATGACTATCAACACAACACAGCTTGCTGGAGACAGAATATGTATAAGAACACATCCCTCTGCTCCCACACTGCATTGTGCAAGTCTGCATTTTAAAATCAGTGGTTCCCCATAAACCCATCACAGAATCCCAAAATAGTTTGGGTTGAAAGAGACCTTAAAGATCCCCCTGTTCCAACTCCCTGCCATGGGCAGGGACCCCATTCACTAGCCCAGGTTACTCAATATCTGGACTGAGTCTGAATCAAGAACTCCATCCTCAGAGGCTGCACTGAGACCATGCAGAAAATATAGGCTTGGACAAGCCAAGTGTAGCACACAGGACTCCAGAAGCGTTCCTGGCTGGAACACAACTCATCCTGCTTCAGTCCGGCACAACATCCTGCTCAAAGACCTCCCAATTCCAGAGCCACATCTGTGCTTAATAGTAACAAAATATATATATATATGTAAAAGAAATATAGCAACATTCTGAAAAAAAATGGCAAAGATCTTCTCCAGTAAAACCAGACCAGCATCAACTGGAAATAAAAGACCAGTCCACTCTCCAAACACTTCAGTATTTTGCTGCTGACAAGAAAAGTCAGCAGGCAGGAAAGGAAGAGTGGTGGAAAGGGAAGAAGGCAGTCCCAGAAAAAACATTTCAGCTCTCAGAAGCTGAAACAGAAATCCTAATCCCAACTAGAAAAATGATAAAAATGGTACTTTGTGTTAAATTAGTATAAAAGTTCACCTGAAGATCATTCAGCTCGACTGGAATATTACAGTCAATCCCCACTACCAAAGCACTGGCACACACTGAAGTGTTTTTGGCCACAAACCTGGAGTAAGGACACTCAACCCTCTACTGCTGGACTCTAGAGTTAATCCCTGTATGGAGACTTATTAATACTAAATCAAAGCCTGCATTATCTTGTCATTGGGGCTGGAAAAACAGAAAATCTTCCAAAAACCTCTATTTCTTTCAATTATTTGAATGACTCCATTTAAAACATAAATCTGTCAAGCACTTTTTTTTCCATAGTTATAGCAACAATCTTTGATAAATCCTTTTCACCTTAAGACCAAGAAATGGCAAGAAGCCCTTTCCAAGGGCTTTAAGGAGTCATGCTCGCTGTACACAGGCCATCCTGTGATTTGATGTTTGGCAGAGTATTGATTGGGGAAAGAGGGGAAAAAACTGTTCATATTTCAACACATTATAAAGCAGCAGCTTCTTGGGTTTCCACACGGAAATTTAAGCAATATTCAGTGTAATTACAACACTGTATTTCAATAAACTAACTCTGAATTAAGTGATTAAGTGCCCAAATAGTCAATGTTTAGAGAAATGCTGGGTGACTGGATCTCACATCTGTAATGAAGATTCTCTTGTCAGTCTCAGAATCCTTCTCCCAACAGTTTATGTACTCAGTCATGTCCCAATAGGAGCATCTCCTGCATCCTTCAAGCAGAGAGGGACAACTGAACACCCAATCCCAGATGCAAGAGATCCAAGAAGAAAGCCACACCTATGTCCCAATTTAGGGGCGTAGGGAGATTAAAGTGATGAACACTGGGATGAAAATCAACACATTACAGAAGGCACAAGCTGCTGAAAGACTTCTGAAAGTCACTGTCACAAACAACAGGTTTGATGAACAACAGGTAAGACACATTTTTTCCAGGCTCTACACTTGTGTGACTTCAGGGCGACTTTGTGCACTGACCTCACAGCTGTCCCATAAGATGGGCATCCACCCACCAAAAGGGGAAGACCTCAACATCTGGCAACCTACCCTGGTTTCACACACAACTGACCTCTGCAGGATTCTCCTCTATAATCAGGCACATTTCAAGATGTGCTGCCTGTGCACCTGAAAGAACATTAAACGTTCCTAAAACTCTGCAGTGCCCATTTGAGGACTCATCATTTCAGTAGAGCTTAATTAGTGCTCTTGGGTGTACAACAGCCCCACTAATATTCAGAGAGAACCCTGAAAAGCCCAAGCAGAGTAAGATAAAACACAATTTGATCTCCCAGTAAACTGAACAATACTTGTCAAAAATACTTGTCTGCAACAGAAAAATGCTACATGGAAGCTGCTGCAAAGCTATCAGTGTAACTTCAAGCAGAACACGCCTTTTCCTGTCTTCTATAATCTGATCCAGCACTTGCAAACATGTCATAGAAGTTGTGATCCAAACGTGAGTGCATATCCCATAATCCTTACTGTATCATCTATGCCTGCAGTTCTATGCAAATATGGACAAAAATAAAGTGTCATCTCTTCTTCTGCAGCTACCTGGCTTGAAAACACCCAACAACATTCAGTGTAACTTGCAAGTAAGGCAAAAAGTATCTGTCTGAAGATCAACAACTGCTGGTAGCAAAGATCAAAACCCACCCGAAAGTTACCTTTAACAAGAACAAACCCTGAACACATTCAAAGCTTATCACGCATCCGAGCAACTCGGCTCTCATCACACTCTTCCACTCTCAGAGAATGAGAAGACTCCTGGAGAATACTTCAAAATGCTTCTCTGTTAACAGCTCTCACAGCAAGTTCAAGAAATGACTGACATGAGAGGGGAGTACAAGGCTGCTCTTACTCACAAGTGCCTTGCTCAGTGTTACACAGCACCAAACACTGCTCAGCTGCCAGTGCCTCGGAGCAAAGCTCCAGAACAGCAAACCCTTACAGCCACACACTGCACAGCTCACCAGCACAAACAGAAAAGCTAGGAAATGCCCAGGTAAATCAGTCTGTGTGCTGCAGAATTGACATAATGGCTGTGTTTATCCAAGTCATTACAGGAGATTTTTACCGGAAATCAAGCAGTGCATGGGGAAATGTGAAATGTTAATGAGGTGTCAGAAGGTGTTGGGCTGATTCAGACTCTTTAATTCATCCGTGTCAGCCACCTGAGAGGCCAGAGGAGAAACAAGCCTTGTGGCTGAAGGAGAGGAAGCCTGAGGATGACCAGAATTCCCAGTGTAAGTTGCAGAACTGCCTTTGCTACAGAGCCAGGACAGTCTGCAGGTACCTGTGCTAGTGGAACAATCACTTGAATGAGTTTGGTTTGTAATAAAATGTGAGGGATTATAACATTAACCACCTGGGAAGCACTGAAGTGGCACATATTGCACTAAGCTGTAATTAGCTCTTTCCAGTTTTAAAGCACTACACAAGCGTGACCTAATGAATTTTCATAAATGTTGCTGCTAGTGGCCAGAAGGCTCCTATTTTTATACCAAGGAAAATAAATCATATTGTCTATCCCATAACCACTTGAGTTAACAAAATGAGGAAGGACACTCCACTGAACTAGACATGGAAATGCTGATTCCTAATTCTATTAAAATACAACCAAGTTCTTTTTTTTTTTTTTTTTTTGCTGCTATAAAAAGATCACATTGTTTCCTTAGGCTCCCAACATCATGTCTGGCAATGTCAGTAACAGATCCTGGAGTAAAACGAAAGAGCAGCTCAACAGTCTCTCACAAATGTACATATATGTTGTGCATATATATTGAAGTTTCAACCATATTCTTGCAGAAACTTCAATCTTAAACTGTTTTTCTCTGTACTTCCTATCTGCCCAAGCTACAAACAGCTTCTACACTACACACTCTTGCTGGCCTTCCCCCACAATTTATATGTAAATTTTGACATTCTTCACTCCTTATCCATCACTGCTCCATTTTCCATTTGCTCACCTCTACCTCTGTCCCAAAGTTTCCCATTCCCATGGCAAACAACACTTCCCAAGTGTTTCTGCCTGTGCTCTCTTAGTATGAGCCATGTTTTCAGTGCAGTGTCAAACCTGGTCCAGTGAAAAGTTAAACCACATTTCTTTTTAGACTCAACAGTCTGAAAAGAAGTTAGAGCAGATACAGTCCAGAAATGCTCCTCTATCACGTTAGTCCCAGAGCTCTACACTGGTTTTGTGCCACTTTTCCCTCTCTCCTACTCATCTGATGATTGCTGCTATCTCTCCTTCCATCATATTTTTTTGCCACAAGTGGCTAAACTGGAAGCAGAATGGTATTTTTCCTCTTTTTCCCCATTCTACAGTGCTACAAATCTTCAGTGCCTTCACTTCAGGAGTCAGTACTTGACAGGCTCGTGTCTCTCCCAACTTCCCCCTGCTCTACCTCCTGACCGGGACACGCCTGCCACTCCCTCCTTAACCATTTGTGTCCTCCTTCCTTGTCACAACACAGACCTGACTTTCTGAACACTCTCCTGCAAAGCCTGTAGCAGGTACAGCAAAAATCCACACTGCTCCAGAGGAGCTTCCCTCTGTTCTGCCGCCCACATGGAGCTCTGGCAGAACTTAAGCTGAAGCTTACTGGGGTAAAACTGAGACTTCATGCTTGGCCAGCACAGATCACACTGCCTGCACTCAACACAATGACATCATTCAGCTGCCTTTTTTTTTTAACTTCATGTTTATAATTTGGCATAAATATGTCCAGCTGAGATTTTGAAAGGATTTAGGAAATAAAGTAATATAAGCATAAATAAAGCAGTTACCTTGCTTTCAAAAATTATTAGGACAGTACTCAAATATTAAGAGCACCTAAAAATACTCCTGAGCTCTGCCTAAAGCAAAACACGAAAAGTATATATTTTTACAGAGAATGACACAGATTTAGGGATTTACAGAAGAAAGCAATGGCTTTTTTTCTGTAAGATTCAGAAGAACAAAATCTTCACATCCCACTCAAAGTGAAACTCTGCACATGTTTCAGTTATGGAAAAAAACCACTTCCCAGAGCCTCAAGATGACAGAACAGTAATTGCTCCCTTCCCTTTGCTACACAGCCTCAAGTCACTAAACATGTTTAATTGAAGACAAAACTGTTTTATTGAACATATTTTAGAGCAGATCCCTCCAGCACAGCAATTACACCACTAGAAGTCCCATCTGCACCAGAATCTTGACTACAGAAGAGCAATTACTCTTTTATGATCACTTGAAGGTGAAACTCAAGGAGCAACAGGTCTCCTTAGGAACTTATTTACAGAGCTCAGCCCAGGGCTGGGCAGGTGATAGGCCACTGGAGCACCTGCCCATTCTGCAATCTCCAGAAGAAATTCCATGATCAGGGCAATACATATTTATAGAATATTTACACAACCTCTTTAAGTCAGGGCATGATTACACAACTATTCATAATAGCTCAACAGGAGACATCATGAGCTATTGTTTGGATTCACACTAACACAAAAGTTATTTTTAAGACATAAAAACACAAAGCCACTTATGTTTGAGAGACCTACAAGAACAGATTTAATCTATTTAAAGGTTCTCAACTCCCACCCCCACAAAACCCTGTGCCACTGGCATACACAAGTCTGTGAACCAACAATCAAATTTAACTCGAAGTTTCCATTTCTTTTTGCAGTATTTGCATGGGCATGGAGCAAAGGGAGTTCAGCTGCCACAGACAGTTTGAGCTGCAGCTCAAGAATCAAGAGGTTTCTTTTTCCTTTCCAACCCCACTACTGAATTGTATACTCCATCTCTACCCCACTATTAAATTGTGTATTCCATCTTCAGCTGAGAACTTCAATGTAACAAAAATCTCATTACATGAGTATTAACACAGACAGTCAAAATTAAACAGGAAGTATACAGAGGGAATGTTTGCTAGATTGCTCAAACTGGAATAGAGAAGGGAGTGGTTTTTAAATTCTTCTCATTAACCCATGCATATCTTTTCTTAAAAAAATCAAACTACTATTAAGCCTGTCTTTATTGCAAACGATTTTTTTTGTCTGGTTCAGTTTTTTAAGTTGATGCACCAGTTAACAAAGGGTGGTAATAATCATATGGTAAAAATACCATGCAGGTACCAGCTTTGTTACAGAACTTAAAAGCCCTCAATACCTCAGCTTTCCCACATGTGAAATGAGGATGATTACGTCAGAGTTTCTTTTATTATTATTAAAAAAAGGGGTGGAAGTAGCTAAACACAGCTGTGTGCAGCGCCACAGGGTAACAGTCAACCACGCACAACGCGTACGGAAGCGGCCCGGTCGGAGAAGCGACACAGGAACAAAGTCACACACAGGCAGTTCAAGACACTGAAGGCCAAATCTTACCAGCTGGAACTCCCTGCGCCTGTCGTAGGCGTGCTGGATGCCACTGTCTGCCCACAGGGCTCGGATGGCGGGCAGGTAGTCTAAAAAAACACCGGTCTCCACCATGCCCTGCACCACGGTGACCGCGCGGGTGTCGAAAGCCATCACCTTGTCCCCGTTGCTCTGGTTGGCAGGATCTCCCCAAGGGATATGGAGTTTCTCTCTGGCATCCACGAGGACTCGCACACCTGGAATGACAGGGAAGAGCACTGTGAGCACAGTTTCTCAGCATCTACAGTTTCACCAGCCCGCAGAGCCGCACAGAGGCAAACAATGCTCCTGCTCTGCACAAAGCGCAATAGGAACATCCGCCCGTAGGGAGTCAGGAAGTGTCCAAAAACTGACTCAAACCACTGCACTTGCAGGTAACATCAACCCCCAGATTTGCTATCTCAAGAACACGACCACGATCAACAGGGTAATATCCACAATGCAAGTTTAACTCTTGAAAAAGTGTTGGTTTTAATTACTAAATCTCCAATCTGTGCTACCAAACTCTTTCACTTGGCACGAATGCAAGACCAAGTATGTTCAAAGTTAATTTCAAAATATGTTAAACCACCTGATGTCTTGCTTTAAGGTTCTCTAGATTTTGTGTTCTTATCAACTTGGCATCCAGTTATATCAAATTACACAAAGAATCTCTATCACTGACAGTATTTCTATCACTTGCCTTTAAAATTTTCAGAGAGATTAAGACATTTAGTAAAATCACTGCACTTTTTAAAAGTATGTTTCTACAGCTTAAGTGCAGAAGGAGTTGTATCACCTAAAGGCTTCCCTGCACTTTTGTGGTTATTTGGTAAATATTCTCTAGAAGAGTATTTTAAACTTCTTTTTAAAGTTCGTCTGAAGGATTTAAACCCACTGTGCTCATACTGATAAGGGAAATGATTTCTAATAGTAAATTAACTGATGAAAAAATAAAAAGAAAATTCCAGAAAGAATAAGCAACTGTAAAGGCACTGGAAGAGATATATGGAAATCAAGATGTGGCAACAAATGACTGTATAGTAACATACTCATTCAGTGCCAAAGTGTTTTGTTGAGGTTCACTCTCTTTCCGTGGTTTTTCTCTCTGTCAAAGGCTAGTATCTGTCAAATTTACCTCTGACTGCAGGAAAACAGCCTCCCAGACAGATATGCAGCTCCTATGTGTATACTTTCACAGAGTACAAAGTAGCTTTAAGAATAAACTTTAACCCGGTTGACATACATGCTCATGATTTCTATTGCCTTGCTATCAATAGTTTTTCCAGGCTTGATTCATAAGCAGGTTTGTACAACAACTCTCTTTGAGAATCGCTGGATTTTCAGGGGCTGAGGTCTGGCAACACTTTGCTGTTTTGAGAAACTTCATTAAGATTTTGTCCAACTATTACAGTTCTGAAAATCCAATGAGCGATTTAAATAAGAGAGAAAGTAAGTGAGGATGACCAGTGAAGTCAGGATGACAGCAGTGAAATCAAGCCTCCACTCCCCTAAACCATGTGTGGAGGTTTTGGCAAAGCATCTATGAAGAGAGGCTGCGGGTTGCTGTTAATTGATGTGTCAGCCGAGTTTCCAACACAACGGCAGCGATTCTTCCACTGCAGCAAAATGCTGAGAGCACAGGGCTGGGCTCCTCCTCACGCACTTCCAGGTGCATCTTCCCCCCATCCATTACCGCTCATTACTGCACTCGCATTACCAGGAAATCACAGATTCGCGGAATCAATTAGGTTGGAAAAGACCTCTGAGATCATTCAGTCCAACCTATGACCGAACACCGCCTTGTCAACCAGACCTGCCACCAAGTGCCACGTCCATTCTTAAACACCTCCAGCGACAGTGACTCCAGCACCTCCCTGGGCAGCCCATTCCAGCGTCTGAAGTGAAGAAATTCTTCCTAATGTCCAGCACAAACCTCCTGGTGCATCTTAAGACTGTCCCCTCATCCTAGTGCTGGCTCCCTGGGAGCAGAGCCCGACCCCACCTGGCTACAGCGCCCTTTGAGTGGTTGTAGACAGCGATAAGGTCACCCCTGAGCGTCCCCAGCTCTCTCAGCCACCCCCCGTGCTCCAGCCCCTTCCCCAGCTCCGCTGCCCTTCCCTGGCCTCGCTCCAGCGGAGCAGCAAAACGCAAAGCCCGAGACCTCACGGGCTCAAACCGCTGCTCCC
>VZRX01010268.1:59435-113175 GCA_013398075.1 Notiomystis cincta
GCGCCGCCCCCGGCAGGTGTCGGTGGCCGCAGCCAGGTGCGCCCGGCCGGGGCCGCTCCTCCGCCGCGCTCCGCTCCGCTCCGCCACCGCGCTCCGCTCCGCAGCGCTCCGCACCGCCACCATGACCGTCACACGGCTCGACCAGGGCCAGCGCTACCGCCCGCGGATGGCCTTCCTGAAAAAGGTGAGGGCTCAGCAGCGCCGGGGACAGCCGCACCATTATATGGGCACGCCGGGGCCGCGTCCGGGCGGGGCGATGCGATGCCCAGGGCAGCGCTGGCGGTGCCTCGGGTGATGTGTGTTCACAGCATCTTGCTCGGCCACGGCTCCCCGGGGCACCTCTGGGCGTGTGGTGTCCGAAGGGTGACAGCCCCTCCGCGGGAGTTTGGGGCCGTGACCTGTTGCAGGGCGCCGTGGATCCCAGCTGGCCCGGGGGGCAGGCTAGAGGGACAGCGTGTGATGAAATGATGGAGAAAATAGAATTATAATGTTGTTTATGTTTTGTAACTTAGCCTCAACTGAATGATTCTCCTGACAAGTTTTTTCCCCTCTCCCATTATTTTTCTTCAAAGTCCCTCAAAGCAGTGTCCTTTCCCAGGGAGAAACCCATCATCTGCTCAGTGTAGCTCTGGCCCAGTCGGTCCAGTGTGTGTTCCCTGTGATTTCAGCTGCTGTCCATATTCAGAGGGTATATTACAGCCAACTGCCTGCTCTCTGCCTCCTTCCAGTTTTTCAGAAATGAGTGTATTTGTGACCAGAAGCAGTAGAAGGAGGATGATGTATGCCCACGCTTTTGGGTGTAACGTGTAATTTCGTGAAGCATTTGGTGGGCTTTTTCTGTAGCATTCATTCAAAGCATAGCCAGTTGTAGTGTAGCTGGTGTCTGCAGATTTTAAAAAGCAGAGTGTTAAGCTAGCTTTTCTCCCACCCACCTCTCCTGAGTGTGGCTTATCCTGTTGAATGGAATTAACTGAATTTCCAGTGACAAGTACAGCCAGCAAGTTGCTGTTCAAATTGTAGTTAGCTTTCCTCAACGCCCACAACCTAAGGAGGATTCCAGGGATAAAGGGAGGGGAATTTGGGGATATTCAGTGCTAAGGTATGCTGGCAGTACATGCACTGTACTTACTACATCAGAGGCAGTAAAGAGGGTATTTTCTTTGGTGCTGTGTCTTGCAGGGTAAATTTGGCTGGGGAGCCCTGCCAAGGGAAATACTCTAGGCTAAATTCTGTACTGAGTAATACTCAGTGGAGTTGCGTGTGGGGGTGCAGAGGAGAAGCTGTGTGCTTTGAGAAAACAACCTCCAGCAGCTGTGCTTCAGCTGCTCCGTGGGAGTGCAGCAGTCTCTGCAAAGCGCTCGAGTTCCTCAGGTGGGAAGATCAGTCAAAACACAGCGAATCGCTGTTACAGAGTGTGCACTGCTCACACTGCGAGCAGCCAGGGGGGCTGAGCACTTCCAGCACTTTGCAAGTCTAAGGCCTGTTAGCAGTAGGAAGGGAAGCTCCTGGTGGTCAGGGAGAGCCCTTGGCTCTCGTCTCTGCCTTCATCCCTGCTCTGTTTTTTCCAGACCTTGGAGATGCTGTGTTTGGAGCCTTGGCTGTTCATGGCAGTGTGGTCTGTGTGCAGACAGCCACGTCCCCAGAGCTGCCTGGAAACACCAGGCACCTTTCCTGGTTGCCTGTGGTGGGAGCTGAGGATGCTCAGCATGCACCCAGTGAGCACCTTACAGGCTTAGACCCATGAGGAGCTAAAATCCTAGAAAGAAGCTTTGTTAATTGCTTAAGCCTGTGCTCACGCTTTGGTGCCAGCTGACACACGCTGTGCCTGGGCTGCTCCAGCTGCAGGGAGGGATTCCTGCTGTGCTCTCACTCTGTGGGCCTGTGGGCCTTCACAGCTGCCATGCACCTGCCTGTGCTGCCTCTCCAGCATGAAGCTGGTGACCACAGCAGCAATCCTGCCATGGGACACAGGGAGAGGACAGGGGTGCTTTAGGGGTGGTTCTTGCTGTGAGGCTGCTCTGAACAACTCGGATTGGACATGGAGCTTGGTCTTTGTGGCTGAACTGTGAGTGGATCAGAGGCCTCCAGGGCCCTGTTACACCTGCTCATCATGCTAGCACTCAGGTTTTTTTATTCTGTTTTTCCCCCCTTTTAAACCATCTTGGCTGGAAGAAGAATGCCCCAAAAGTCTGTTGGGATAGCAAGCAAGGCTCTGAAATGTGTTTTGGCTGGATGCATTGGGCTGGATGCTGCAAGAGTTTGAATGAACAAAGCTCTTTGTGCCCGTGCCTGCTCCAGCAGCCAGGTCTGGCTCTGCTGGGCATCAGCTGGCAGAGCTGGGCTGTGCTCTCCAGGAGCTGCTGGGCTGGGTATTTTTCTTGCTGTGCTGCACGAGCTGCACCGTGACTCACACCTTGTGGGTAGGGCTGATGGATGCCTTCTTCATCTGCTTCCTCCTCACTCTGGTCCCTGGTGGCTTCTCCCAAGCTGTGCAGCAACCAGGGAGGGACTGTTCAGGGTCTGCAGCATGGCTGGGGGCTTTTCCAGCCTGCCTTTGCTTCCCCAGGCCTAGACTTTCCAGCAGCTGCTGGCCCTCATCTTCCTGGGCATTTCCTGAGGTGTGTAAGCACCTGAACTGTGTTTTTGCTGGAATCTACCACACTCCTGCTCTCTGGTTAAATGGGGTCCTGAGTATGGCTGAAGCTGAGCCTTAGGCCAAGCTCAGCTTCATCTCAATCCTCCCTCTCCCTTCTCCAGGCTGGGAGATGCCAGTGCTGTATCTTTCTTTGGAAAAAATCCCCTCCAGACTGGGAAGAGCCAGCCACAGCCGTGTCTTTCCCATTCACACATTTACTTCCTTTAGCTGAGGGATCACTCAATGAGAATGAGCCACTTCCCCTCAGCCTTAATTAAGAAAAAGCAGGAAGTTTTAGGTGGTTAACAATGGATTTTTTTTGTTTCTTCTTTTTTCTGATCATCCATCAATATGCAAAGCAGGGTTGGTAGCTGTAGGCCTAGAACACAATTGAATGAGCCATCAGAGGCCAGAGTCAGGGTAAGGACTGTATTGTTTCCTTGGAAATCAGAGCAGGTAGGGCTGATCCTTGCAAACAGCAGCAGGCAGTGAGGGAGGATAGAACCAGGCAAATCTTCCTGATGGAGAAAGCAGCAGATGTTTAATTATAGCACGAAGAGTGTGCACTCGGCTGGGAACTGGAAATTCCTGCTGGGAAAATTGATCTTTCTTCTGTCTGAAGCAAAGATGCCTCTGTCTGGGTTGATGTGAGAAGGGCTGAACTCCTCACCTTGGCAGTGTTTTGCTGTTGCATTTCTGAGTTTCAACACCTGGAGTTTGTTTTTTCTGCCTTGTGGATGCCCTGCTCCTGGGGAGCTGGTGGGTACCCAAAGCATAAAGCTCAGGGAAACAGGGATGGGAAATGCACCCAGGGTAACTCAGCCAAGCAATCCATCAGCAGCCATCTGCTCCCACTGCTCCATGCCATAGGAAAGCATCCATCCTTCTCCAGAGCCATGGACACCCCATCAGTTGCTGGCTGTTTGCCTCTCCCTGGGGCTTCCCACGTGCTCCTGAAATCCAGGATGATTTCTCTTACTTTGAGAGTTTGAATTCTGCTTTGCACTCAGTGAACCGAACCCTGTGATTTTGTGCAATCAGAGGGGGGGACAGACAATTTTCCTGTTGTCTCCTCTGTGGCTTCCAGGGTGAGTTCACCTCCAGGCAGAGATTGCAGCTGATCTGAAGGGAAATCTCCATGGGGCTCGTGCCTTGTGGTGTCTCTGCGAGCAAGGTGAGCTCGCCCCGGAGCCTGGCTCCTTTGGCAGTCCTGACCTTTACCTCTGTGTGCATCTCCACCCATCAGCCAGCGTCAGGAAGTGGCTTCTGGCTCTGCAAAATTCAAACCAGACAGCTCTTTCCTGGCTGAAAGTGTGACAAAATGTACTAGAGCCCTTAGCAAAGCAAGGAAGTGTTCCTGCTGTGTCTGAAGCAGCCCTCCTGGCCTCCCTCTGGCAGGCTGGTGCTGATAGCAACTCCTGATCTCTCTAATGCAGGGTTCCCTTGGGAGAAGAGACAGAGACAGGCTGAGTTTTGATCAGCAAGGTGGATGGTTTGCAGCCAGAGCAGCAGGCACCCCCAAGAGCAGCTCCTTGCTTTTTAATGTATTTGTCATTTCTCCAGTGACAAGAGGGAGTGTGGCAGAGTATGAACACGACAAGAGTTGAAGAGCTGCTGGTTAAAGGAAGGGAATGTGCTGTGCTGGGGGGCTGTGGGGGTTTCTGAGCCAATTCCCTGCACTCAGCTGGTTGAAGATGTGTCTCCTGAGCCCACCTGGAGAAGAGCAGCTGCGTGCTGGAGCAGGATGTGCTGTGCTGCCTGCCTGGAACAAGTCCTGCCTGAGCCTGGGGGGATCCCGGGGGGATCTGGGGGGTGCTCACAGCACTGGGACAGGGGATGATCAGGGCTGTGTTTGCCCCCAGTATCTCTGTTCTCTGAGAAGGGACTGTGCAGATACACAGAGTGACTTCCCAAGGTACCTGGGTCTGCTTTGAATCTCAGTTTCCTAAATGAGTGCTCTGCCTGCTGGACCTTCCTGCCTCACCTCATCCCACGCAGCCTTGAACTTTCTGAGGCTGAAATTGTGGATTCTGCTAAAAATTTCTTCATATTCCGTCAGTTTGGGTCTGATTGTGCTGTTTTAAACTATTTTATAATTATTTATAAAAATATTTATGTTAAATTTTACCAGGCTTCTCTGTTTTAGCATTAATTTGTTGCTGCCTTTAAAAGCAGTTGAAAATCCAGTTTTACTGACAAGCCCAGAGTGTATCCTGTCACTACAGCTTAAATCCTCACAGAACTTGGCAAGACTTGGGACCAAAATCACTGTGGTGCCTGTGAACACAATACCCTTCATTATGTGTGCGTGTCATCAAGTCACTCTCGTAAAATCCTCTGCTCCCAGTTAAAAAGCTACAGCCTCACCCAAAACAAATGTGTGGAGAGACCAAATTGGTCCTATTGGACCAGTTTTGGTTTAATATCTCTGGAAGCAGAAGACAAAAACAAGGGCATCTCCCCCAAAGCTCTCATGGCACTCAGATAATCAGTAACAAGGAGGTGAGAAGTTTGCCCCAACTCCATCCATCTGAACACAGATCCCAAGTGAAAGCAGAAGCTTTGTGCTTTTGGAATGCTGCTGGTTGGAAGTCAAAGAGGAGGAAAATACCTTTGAAAATCTTTATCTTTAAAAAAAAAAAAGCTAATTGGGAATGCGAAATAAAAGAAGTCTGGCCCTGAGTGTGAGACTCATCCTCTGTTAAAAATGAGTCACCAGGATCCCTGAGGAATCCCAGGCAGGAGATGCTGCCAGATAGGAGGATGTCTCTGCCCCCTCCCTGGAGAGGCTGGGCTTTGCTGGCCAAGGGGCTGAGACCCTGGTGGGGAGAGTGCAGCCATGCACAGGAATGGTCAGAGAGCCCCTCACACCTCCTTGTGCACCTCCTAACAGAGGCACAGATTTTCTTCCCTCCCCATTTTTCTTTCTGAGAGCCCAGTGAGCCAGAGAGGAATCTTTATGGGTAGCAGAGATTTTACTGATTTATTTTTCCTTAGGTCAGCTCTCATCTGGTTACATCCTGTCCCTCGTGTGCTAGCCCTGGCTCTGTGTGTTCAGTGGCACTGACCCTGCGAGGCAGCGTGAGCTGCCATGGGCTGGACGTGGCATCTCTGGTGCCAGGGGGGCTTCAGAGAGGGCTGTGGCCACTGCATGCATTCCTGTGGCACACCAGTGCCCACCCCTCTGGAATGCTGCCCAGAGCTGTGGTGGTCCCTGCTGCCCACTCCTGAAATCCATCCCTGTGCCATCCCCATCCTCATCCCCATGCCATCCCCATCCTCATCCCCGTGCCATCGCCATCCTCATCCCCGTGCCATCCCCATCCTCATCCCCATGCCATCCCCATCCTCATCCCCGTGCCATCGCCATCCTCATCCCCGTGCCATCCCCATCCTCATCCCCATGCCATCCCCATCCTCATCCCCGTGCCATCGCCATCCTCATCCCCGTGCCATCCCCATCCNCCCACCCTCACCCCCGCGCCATCCCCATGCCCTCCCCATCCTCATCCCCATGCCATCCCCATCCTCACCCCTGTGCCATCCCCGTGCCATCCCCATCCTCATCCCCGTGCCATCCCCATCCTCATCCCTGTGCCGTCCCCATGCCATCCCCGTGCCATCCCCATCCTCATCCCCGTGCCATCCCCATCCTCATCCCTGTGCCATCCCCATCCTCATCTCCATGCCATCCCCATGCCATGCCATGCCCTGCTTTGCAGATCGAAACACTCATGATGGAGATGCAGAACCCAGACACAGGAATCAAGACACAGACACAGACAGTGATGATCACCAACATCCCCCACGCTGTGACAGGTAAGAGCTTCCCTGAGGGAGGGGACTGGGCTGAGTTCAGCAGAGAAAAGTTGCCTGTGGACCCCATGGCCAGAGCTGCCAGTGCCTGGCTCTGTGCTGGAGCTCTGTTCCCAGTAAATATCTTCTGGACATCATTTGAAATGTACCTGCTCCCTTTATCTTGTTCTCACTCGTGTCTCATTTCATTCCTGCTCTGTGAATCAGACACAGAGGTTGATCCCCAGCTGTCTCACAGGGTTAACTCCAGTGACCTTGCCTTCTCTTAGCACAGAGGTGAGGACATGCTGCAGCCTCCAGACCTCTCATGCTCCCAGTGAAGCTGGATCACAAATAAAGATAAATATTAAAATCTAATTAAAACAAGCAGCCTGGAGGCAGACTGAAAGATGGTACTTCAGAAATGAGCAATAAACAATTAGTCTCCCTTTTAATGTTTACTGCTAGTAATAATTTTTCTTGAATAGGCAGGAAAAGAACAAAATATTCAACCCACTTCTCTGCCTCTAAATGACAGCTTTTCCTCCCTCAAGGAGGCTGAAGGAGCAGCAGACAGGAGCTGTGCTGTGTCATGTACAGTGTTACAGGCAGCTCTTATCACAGCCTCCTTGTGCCTGCTACTCCTTTCACCAGGCACTATCAGTACCTCGGCTTCCCTGTTCTCCAAGCCTCCACAAAAGCTCTTGTGAGGAATCCTCTGCTATAAATATTCTCACATACTCCATACCCAAGTTTCCTCCTCCTGCTTCAGTCTTTCTTCAGCACTTTGAAACTCAGAACAAAAACTCCCACTGCAACCAGTGAGTTTGCTCCAGGCAAGTCAGGAGACTTTCCCCATGGTGTTTGCAAAGTCTGGTAGGCCCAGTGTGTTGTTTGCCCCAATTTTTTTTTTAGAAATGAAGCTGCAGAGGCACTGAAGTCACTTGCCCATGGGAAGAGCCAGTCAGTGGAAGGGTCAGGAGAACTTGGACACATGTGAAGCCTGCTCTCAGCAGCACCCTCCATGCACTGCAGTGCAAACCACATCCTGGCTTGCACAGCTATTATGCAGCTGGGCTGGGTGGAGGCTTTGCCTGTATAGAGGAGCTGGCCTTGCCTCCCAGAGCTGTCAGGGAATAGTTCAGGCAGCACAAAGAGGAGATTCCTCGTGCTGAAGATGACGTCCCACGCAGATGAAGTGCAGGGGAACAAGAGCTTCTCCTGATGTCTGCCCAGTGTAAAATCCCACTTCCTAAAAGTCCATGGGTGTCTGATGTGTTGGCACTCGCCCTCATTGTGTCCTGTCTGCTTTATTCTGGTTCCTTAACTGGAATTGCTGCAAGTTCCCTCTTGCACAAGTCATAAATTCTGGTCCACGTCTGAGAGGCAAGTGACCAAGTGACTTCCACTCCCCCTGCATGTTGGTCATCCCTCTCTAAATTGATATTTTTAGTGCTGTATGGATACTGATTGGCTTCTGAGTGTTCAAAAGACACTGATTCATGTTTGATGAGGGCGTGGTGAAGATGTTGGAGCAGGGGACACAAATCCACTGGAGAGAGCCTGGCTCTGCCTGTGTGGGAAGCTAACTAGTTAAATTCACTGAAAGTCACTGAGTGGCTCACAAATAAACCTCAATGTTGAATGTGCACCTTTGGGGGAAAGTGCTTACTGAGAGAGCTGTCTAGAAATGAGTGATGAGATAATCCTTTAATTTCATCTATTTCAGGAAGCAGGCAGTAGGATAAGAGCTCTGAGCCCCTATCAGAAAGTTAAGTCATCACTGCAATGTCAAGAAAGGTCAACACCTCAGTCTGCAGTCCTAGGGGAGGTTTGGGGGAAAAAGCCAGTGATTGATCAGGGAACAAGTGCATTTTTGCCCTCTTTAAATGGAAGGAGGTTCGTGAGATTTGCCCCCCAGAATGTAAAATTAAAACTGCTGGATGTTTGCTGCCTGTGGGTACAACTGCCTTACAGTCCAGCAAAAGACCTGGGGGAAGTAAAACGTGTGTGGATGCAGAAATCTTGTTTCCCTTTGATAAATCCTGTAACCACTGCAGCTTAGATCGGAGATTTGGACATCCCTTCTGTCCATTAAAGGACTCTCAGAGGATCAGTCACTGGTCTTCTACAAAACTGAGACAAGGCTGTGCTCTGTGAACCTGGAGGTTGTTTTCAGTGAATCTTTCTGGGCAAGGTGGAGCCGAACCTCTCCTTCCCTGGGTGTGAAAGGCATTGCATTCCCTAAGCCCTTTCTAAGCCACTGATGAGGGTTTAGGTGTTGCTCAGGCCATGTGAGCTGCACATCCCAAGGTCACTGCCTGCCTCAGGCTCCCTCTCCAGGGCTGGGTGCCTTGGAGGTGCCAGCATGGCCAGTGGGAGCCCAGCAGTGCATTTTGTCTGTGCCTCCTTGTGTGGGGCATTTGAAAGTGCATTTGGAGAAAAGGGGGCTGTGCCTCCAGAGCACAGTGAGGGGTGAGGACTGGAGAGGTCTCATTTTCCCCCATGGATCTGGGCACACTCCTGATTTCAGTCTCTGACCTGTGCTTTGCTTTGCAGGTAATGATATCATGCAGTGGATCCTTCAGCGCTTGCAGATCACTATGGAAGGTGGGTGAAAATGTAAAAACTGTGGCTTTCTCACCTTTCAGTTATAATACTTTAAGATCTCAGGAGGCTGGTTTTCCTTTTAGTTGAATTCTCCTCTGCCTAGGAGCTCACTTTTAATTCCAGTGAAGTGTTTCTGTGAATGAAAACATCTGCATTCTCCACTTTCAGAGGCACTCCACCTGGGAGACCTGTTTGTCAAATATGGATATATCTACCCTCTTCAGGAGCCAAAGAACCTCACCCTTAAGGCAGACGGCAGCCTCTACAGGTTTCAAGTGAGTTGCAGCTCCTCTAAGCTGTTGTGAGGGAGTTCAGCACTAGTTTTTATTAAAAACAGGCAGCTAGGGCAGTTTCCAGGAGCTGTGTAGCTGTGCAGGAGGAAGGAGAAGACTCAGAGAAATCTGCACAGAGAAGTCTCAGGTTGCAGTTTACAGGGAAACTGTGATAGTTTCTTCAATGAAATTAGTGTACTTGTTCAACTTAAAAATAGCTGTGCTAACTCCAAAGCAGTGCTCCTTTCCAGGTCTTAAGGTAGCAAATGGAATTGCTGGTTGGAAATAGAACCATGTGGGGGCACTGAATAATGAATGTACAAAAAGCACAGTTATAACGGGATGTTATCGAGATTCGTGGTTTCCACTGCTGTGGGAAATTGGGATATTCCTGGTACTTGGAATGGGGAGTTCAGGAGTTCAGGGCCTTTGTGCACTAACAAGAGGCTCCTTTCCTTGCAGACCCCCTATTTCTGGCCGGTGCAGGGCTGGGCTGCTGATGACACAGACTATGGTGAGTGGTGGCACTGCAGAGTCCAGGGGTGTGTGTTTGTCACACAGTCCTGCTCCACGCCTGCTCCTCATGTCCTTCTGCTGTGTCTCCACTTGCAATGACCAGCCCTGGCATTTGTTTTTCATGCTATTTTGTGAATAATTCCCAGTAATGGTGAATTGAGGGTGTGACCAACTTGTGGTGGCCTTGATGAGAGAAAGTGCTTAAGCTCTTATGTTCCACTAAGATCCATCACACAGGAACACATCTGAATTACCTTGCTAGGGAGGGAAGACTTTAAACACAAGATTAGATTTCCCTGAGTAGTTAAGTGTGTTCCTGGATCTGAGCCCAAGGCTGTCTTCCTGGAGATTTGGATCAAGCCCTGCATTCAGAGATGGTTCTTTCTTTATAGAAAGCACAGTGACTTCCAATATCTCCTGATGGCCCTTTCCATATAAATCTCTTGTTGCCTTTATGATGCTTTTTGTTGTAGAGCTGCTCATGAAACTCGGGCTGATCAGCTGAGTTTGCTCCTGTGGCCGTGCAGTTCACAGACTGATTTGTCCATGCCAGGGTTGTCCTCTTTGGCTTTTATCTGCATTATGCTGTAGATCTTCTGAAGAAATAAAAAAGCCCATTTTAGATGGGAATGGTTTTGTTAGAATTTGAGCAAAAAACGCTGGCCAGTGCTCAGAAAACCTGGAGGTCAAACTGTGAGTAACCTGAACACACCTGAAAGGTTTGGACCAGTGTCCCTGGACCCATGGAAGCCTGGCTGAGTTCCCGAGGGAAGGGTGGCTGCTGGCAGAAGGCACACACTGCCTGTTCTGCCCAGCTGCTCCCAGCCTGGGCAGCAGTGACAGACCAAAAGCACCCAGTTCTTTTTTCTTCGCTGAGATTTCGTGAGCCTGGAGCTCATGCCTGGGAAGATACTGTAGCAGACAAAGGCTCCTGCATTTGTCATGTGGGTGAATTTGTAATTATTCTGGGACTTACTCTAAGTGTAACTGACTGCTAATTTGCTTCTACCTCCACAGCAATTTATCTAGCAAAGAAGAACATTAAAAGGAAAGGGATTTTGGAAGAATATGAAAAGGTGAGGAGGCACTGCACTTGTTCCATTACAAGACCCTCATTTGTTACAACTTTAGCCCTTTGTTGCTAACGAGTGGAGCACAGCAAAAAATCACCTCTTCAATTGCATGAGGTGTTACTCCAGCAGTATCAAAAGCCAACATTTTGCAAGTGAAAAAACGACCAGTACAGAAAACTACTGTGAAGTTAATTATAATTTTAGCTGGGGTAATTGCTCTCCTTGCAATGGTATTTTTGAACTGTTGCAATTCTTGTAATTACGTTCAGAACAATCCAGATTTCTTGGCTCAGTCGCCAGCCTGGCCTCGTTGAACTATGGAGAGTCAAGAAAACCCCAGCATGGGAGTGCTCTGATCAGAATTTTCACACTAACTGCTTTTTTATTTTTATTCCAGGAACATTACAACATGCTCAATCAAAAAATAAACTACAAGTGGGATTTTGTTATTATGCAGGCCAAGGAGCAGTATAAGTGAGTTGACTTGCATTCCCTTGTTTGCATCACTGGGGAGGGTGTGAGGAGCAGAGCTTGGCTGTCTTAGTGCACAGTTCAATCACACATTAAAAACACCAACTGCAGCTCTAAAATGGCTTGGAGGGGAGGTTTAGATTTTGCACTTGATGTGGTTCCATGGGGAAGCTGGGTTCTGATGCTGCAAGCCCTCATTAGAGACAACTGCATTTAGCTCCGTGTTCTCCATGAGTATTTGTGGATCAGGCACTGGACTTAGGGCCTCTTGTTGTCTGGGTCAGGTGTTGCTTGCACATCTCTCAGCTGAATGGAGTGGCCTGAATCAAGGAATAATAAATGTTCCCAGCAGGGACACCTGGAGCAAACTGAAGTGTATACACCCAGCTAAAATGACTTGATTGTAGGAGCTGAAACCTTCAGATTCCCAGGAAAGTTGGTGAACAGGAGATGGAATTACTCCTTTAGAGATCTTTCCTCCTTCTGTGGACTCCTCTTACCTTCTTTTACCTCCTGGCACGGCAGGCAGTGCCTCTGCTGCTCAGCAGCCTCTCTGTGTTCCCTGGGATGGCAGCCAAGTCCTGGGAATTCAGCTCATCAGATAACTGTCTCATTAAACACGAGACTGTTGTTCTTGTAAATTGAGGTCAGACTCGGGCTAAGAGAAGCCAAATGCAGTTTCAAAGTTAGATACCCAGCCTGTGTCTGAACCAGTACATTAAACTCGTTTGAAGCTGTTTGATGGTGCTGCTGGGGCAGACTGGTGCAGAGCACCCACCCTGCTAACCACAGCAGGGAGGCCACATGCAAACAGCCTGTTGGGAATGCTCCCTTCCCCATGCTAAGTCCCAAATTGTGCTCAGGACTTTTCTGGGAAAGAATTAGTTGGTCCAAGCTCAAACCATGCTAGTGCCTCTTCTGTTTAATTTTAGAGATGATTTGGGTTTTAGTGCCTGGGAACACTCCTTGGAGTGTTTTCCAAGTAGTTTCTCTGAGAAATGCCCCTGCTCTGCTGTGAGACAGGAGTGAGGCATGTCCAGGATGTATCTCTGGGTGGCAGCCCTTGGATTCTGCCCGGGACATCGGGGAGGGATAAATGTGAAGAACCAGGACTCTGAGGGCGAGTCAGCAGAAAGCTACCAGAGGGCTGTGTGCCTGATCAGAAGGGGATGTGTCTGCTCCCAGCCCAGCTGAGGGAGATGGTGATTTCTGCACAGCCAGAGTCACGTGTGGCCACGTGAACACGATGTGCAGCCCAGAATTAGCAGGGGCAGGATGTGGTCAGGAGGTGGCATCGGGCCGGGACCCACGGGGCACAGGAGGCTGCAGTGTGCCCTGCTGCTCTTCCCACTGGTTTTGGGAGGGCAAAATCCATGAATTCCCCTGTTCTTGGCTTTGCAGGGCAGGGAAGGAGCGGAAGAAGGAGGACAGGTACGCCCTGGACTGCCAGGAGAGAGCCTACTGGCTTGTGAACAGAACTCCTGTGAGTAGAGGGTGACTTCAGTGACTCGGTGGTGCCCTCCCTGCAGCCACCTGGGACAAGCTCCCATGTGGAAAGGGCTGTGTGCCAGGGAAGGGTCAGCCCAGGCCTGCCCTGTGTCCCCACCACCTTTCCTTGGTTGCTCTCAAAGGTGCAAGGGACAGAGGTCCAGCTGCAGCAGCCGTGCTTGAAGGGGGGCATTCCCAAGTCTGGAACAGACCTTTCCAAGGCACTGCTGGCTGGGAGCTGCTGGCAGTGGGGGCTGGGGGTGTCCTCCTGCATTTGTGTGATCCACAGCCTTTAACCCAAATGAGTTACAAAGCTACTGATGTTTCTTGTTCACCACAGCCGGGCATGCTGGACGCCCTCGAGTATGGACTAGACCGTGTCACAGATCCGAATGAAAATAAGGTAAACCAGGTGAGACAGGGTTGGGGCTTTTTTCCACACCTACTGAATTTGTTTGGGAGGGCCCAGAAAACCTCCCTGGGATTGTCATTTTTTGGGCACTGCAGGCTGAGTGTGTCAGCTCAGCTCTAACAGCTGAACAGGCCAGAGGTTGAAGCTTTCTCATCCAGGAGGTGAGGCCCTCAAAATTGGCTTTGGCAGCTTCTTCTGGCTTGAAAAGACTTTGTCAGCTTTCTTGCCACACCAGTTAGTGTGAGTGCTTGGCTGCAGGACATGTTTTCTTTGCTGGTGAAGCTGAATTAAGGAATCCTCTGTCTCCAGGTGCTCATTGCTGACTTTGTATTAGAGCTGAGTGAACTGTGTGGGGTTGTGGGGTGTAAAGGGTCAGTGCAAAGATCAAAAATGATAGAATACCTCCTAAAGGGTAATTAATGTGTGGGAAGAAGATGAAGAAGTTGGTGTGGTGGATAGGAGACACAAAATGTTACCAAAAAATGCATATTGTAGACCATAAAGTAACAGAATCAATGAACTGAGACCATGAGGGCTGTAACTGGGTGAACTGGTTCAGGGTCCACAATCACACAGATCCAGTCAGTGGATGAGGAGCTGGAGCTGCTGTTCCCTTTTTCCATCATCCCTCTGAGATGATCCTGTCTTTGTGCCCTTAGCAGTGTTCATTTGGAAGCAAAGTCGAAGCATCTCTCAGCAATTAAATGCAAATATTACTGCCATCACACTCACAGCATCCCCACAACTTCCCATTTTTGTAACAGCCTTTAAACATCTCTGCAGCCAGAGGCAGGAGAATTGCTTTGGCCAGCTGTGTTCTGTTGCTATAGAGACTGAACAGGAGCAAAGTGTAGGCTTGGGGTGTATTTTATTTTTTTCTTGCTGTAAGTAGCAGCTGCTGAAAGCCCTCTTNGGTTTTTTTTTTTTTTTTTTTTTTTGGTTTTTTTTTTTTTGTTTTTTTTGTTTTTTTTTAAAGAGTAAAGAAGTAGTAGAAAGGGAGAGGGATAGAAAGAGGAGAAGCCAACTTCTCGCCCACAGTTTTACAGCTGACATGGAAGGGATTTCAGGTTTGCAGACGGTCTGAAGAGCTGTTTCCATCTGCCAGCTGCCTGGTAGCGCAGGGAAGGGAGCTGAGGGGTCTCTGCCCCCTTCCACCCTGGCCACAGGAGACATGGACAGTTCCCCCCATCAGAGCAGGCTCCAAGGAGGGCACAAACCAAAGGACACCAGCTTTGGGGTGACTTCCCTGCCCTTCTCCTTCAGCCTTCTCCTTTAAGCTGCTCTCTGAGCTGTGCCTCCTCTCTGGAGGCTGGGCTGAAGAGGGAGGGTTCTCCTTGCTCCTCCTTTTGCTTTTGAGACAGTGACTGAGAGTACCTGAGACAGCTAGGAGCCCTCGTGGAGCCACCTTTGGACTAGCAGCTTTAATTTTGTCCTCTGCAGGCTGCTCTCACCAACACCTGTGGCTCAACAGCCTTTGGTGAGCAGAAAGGATGTGTCCCTGATTTGTGTCCCTGTTTCCTGCTCAGTCCACTTTTGCTTTGTTGCACGAATAATCGGGGTTTTTATCTTGGCAGTTGAAAAAGGAAATTAAAGAATTAATTTATGATTTCTTTGAAGCTGCCAGTAGCATGAACATCTCTCCTTCTCTTGCTCAGAGCCTTTGGTGGGCTGCTCCCTCCCTCCTGAATAGAGTCCTCTGGGGATAAACAGGTGCTCAAACTCCTTCGAAGGGGACTTTCATTACTGATCCATGGGGCACCCCTCCTGGTTCTAAGGAGTTAGGGGTTGTGGATGGGCAGGAGGAGTCAGGCAGAAGTAGCCACCCATTGAACAGCTAATTAAGGGATGTTTTGGCCTTTTGTTGCCTGGGAATCAGGCTCACATCAAGCCTCACTGCTTGAGAATTACCACTGAGTGCCTGCAGCTACCTGCACAGCCTCTGCCTCCTGTAACCAGAGTCTTTCTGAAAGCTTTAACTCCCCCCAAAATCTCTGTGCTGGATTCAGCTGAGTGAAATTCCCTGGGTTGTTGTACACAGCAAATCAGCCACACATCAACGAGTCATTGCTGGCCTTTAATTTCATAAATCCCTGTCAGTTTGGCTGATAAAGTTCTGCTGCATCATCACAACTTTGGAAAGCACAGGGTCAGGGGCAGATAAACAAGGCAGAGGGAAAATGGCCATTTGAACAAAACTGTGTGCCTGCACTGTGGCAGATTTGATTTCCAGCTGCTGGGCTGGATGCAGCAGCACAGTGGAGATGGGTGTTGAGGTGATCTAATCCCAGGGTCAGGATTTGCCTCTGCAGGCTCTCAGCTGCCTGAGTGCAGGGAAAGGCTGGGTCTGCACTGGGCAGGGGTGTTGGGCTGGGGGGCACTTTGCAAGGTTGGAGAGGCAGATCTTCCTTGCCCAGAGCTCTGCAGGGAGGCTGAGCTGGCTCTGCCCTGTGCTCAGTGTTCAATTCCCTGCCCAGGATTCCCGGGATCAGACTCCCAGCCTGAGCTCTGTGCATGGAGCACTCAGGCAGAGTGAGGGTGGGGTCTGCAGTGGCCTGGTCCAAAACAGGCTCTGCACAACCTTGTGCTTGTTCTTCACTCCCAGCTCCTTCCAGGCATCCACCCAAATCTGTTTCCAGGTGTTTATGAGCTCTGTAAACAGGGAACAGTGGCCAGGCAGGCAAAAACACTGTGACCATCATCTCCCCAGTGCGGTCAGGAAGTCTCATGCTGAGCACAGGAGCAAACAGGTAGCTGTGAATTAGCAGATACCCCAGCTCTTGTAGGAGCTGGTGGCCTCAGCCATGTGGATCAGCTCCAGACAGGGCTCTGGAGCAGGTCCTGGCTGGCTCCCAGCTGGGCTCTGCAGCCCCTGTGCCAGCAGGGTGTGACCAGGGCAGGCAGGCTGTCCCAGTGCCACGGGGTGTCAGAGGATGTGGCCCAGCTCGTGGCACTGGGCTGAGGCAGACTGAGGCCTTTCACTAATTGCCATCTTGGTCTGAAGCCCGCAGGGCTGGGGAGCTGAGCCGCAGTAATTGCCATAAGTCACTCGTTAAGGGCATTGCAAAATTAATCTCATTATGAGAAATGACTCTTTTGTTCCAAATGTGATCTCCTTCCAAATGAGGCAGAGTGGGTGGGTGGTGCAGGGCACTTTGGCACTGCTGCAGTCACTGGTGGGGTGAGGGTGGGTGGGGTGGTGGGGACAGCTGGCAGTGCTCAGTGGGACGTGGAGAGTGCTCAGGGCCACTTGTAGCAGCAGGGAACTGGTTGTGGGAGCACTGGGAGAAAGGGAAGTGCAAGGATGAGCAGCTCTGGGGTGAAATAGCTGAGACTCTTCCCAGTTAGAGTTGATTGGGGAACTGGAAGGGGCTGAGCACAGCCAGCACCTGCAGCCTCCCAGGTGCTCAGCAGTGGGCTCCCCTTGGATTTGGCTGCAGTTCAGTGTGTGCCACTGCTCAGGGATGCTCAGCCCCTTTTCTGAGGGGGGCTTGGCAAATCCCCTCCCCACCTGGAGCAGCCCAGCAAAATCCTCCTTGTTTTCCCAGGACCAGCTGCCCACCATGCTGACCTCCACACAGACTGTGGCAGGAGGGGATCCTTGGTGTGGGGGGCACTTAAAAAAACAGAATCTTCTCTTGTTTGTGGATTTTCCTTCACCCACATATAATTTTTCTATTGTGATGGCATTTTAATTGATCCCTTTCTGTCTCTCTGTCCCATTGAACTCACTGGGTTCTCTTTCTCTTTCCCACAGCTGTTTGTCTCGTGTGTGTGTGGTGTGCTGCCAGCCTCTCAGACCCCTCTAGAAGATAACACCACTTTCCTGCCACGTGAGCTGCCTTCAAGCCACTGTGCCAGCACCCACTTCTCCTTCCCCACTGCACCAGGCCTGGCTGAGGCCCCACTTACCAAAAAAGTGGAAGAAAATAGGGTTTTTTTTAAAAAGCATCTGATGGTTTTAACGTGTTGAAATCAATGCTCTAGCCACACTCAAGTTCCATCAAATGGAACCCTTCAGCTGGCACTTGTAAATCTGATGAGGCCTGGCTTATAGCTCAGATTCCCCAAGGAGACAGTGAGCTCCTGTTGTGCAGGAGCTGGCCTGGAGCAGAAACCAGGTCTCTAAACAGGACACTTTGGGACAGTAAATACAATGAATTTCTCTGTGCAAGCAGGTGATTCCTTTTCCCCTTCCATTTCTGCAGTCTGTCTGAAACAATGGCAGTGTAGAAATGAGGAGAAATGGAAGGTGGCCTGCAATCAGGGGTGCAGCTAAGCAGAGAAAGGTGAAAAGCTGTTCCTCAGTTTCTCCATCATTTATAAGGATGTCCCAGGAGCTTGTGACTCAACAAGGGAAGTTGTACAGCCCTGAGAGCAATGATCCTGCTATCCTAGAGCTTTTTCTCTCCCTCAGTGTGTCAGTCCTTTCCCCCTCTCACACAGGGGCCAGCACAGCATCACTCACTGCTGGGTTTTGCTGCCTTCTTTGTCCCTGCTGAGGTGGTCTGTGCTGCCCACTCAGAGCTGGTCATGGTATTCCCAGCAGGAAAAGCTTCTTCCCCTCACAATACCACTATTAGGGTACTTTTTGGTGCCCTGCTGGCCAGGCTGGGTCTGGGTCAGGGTCAGGATTGGCTCTGTGCTGGTGCTGGAGGGATTGGGCTCATCTATTGCATATCTGTCTCCTGCTGCTGAAATGGTGAGTGGGCCCTTCAAACCAAGTGTCAGCAAAATGTGCATGTTTTTCTGCCATGCAGAGAGCAGTTTCTGCCTCCTGAGCAGGACTGGTGATGATGGTTAAAGTGCAGAAGCAGATTAGTGTCCCCACAAAGCAGCCCCTGGAGAGCACCTTGCCTTTCCCAAATTAGGGGCAGTGTGGGGTGCAGGTGCTCTGGGGAGGCAAGGGCAGAGCAGAGCTGCCTGTGGCACCCAGTACCAGACTCTTCATCCCTCATCCCTCACAAACTGCACTTCCCCAAGGCACTCTGCAGACTCCCACCTGCCACAGGGTTTGTTTGATAGAATAATTTTGGGAAGAAACGCTGTCTGAGCCTTTAAAGGCTTGCTGGGAGCATCCCTGACTTATCCTGTCTTTCCTTCTCCCTTCTCCAGTTTATTCCACACAGAGTAACTGTGCTTCAAAGGAAGCTGTGTGAATAAACACCCTGCAGTTAATTTCTTGCCTTCAATTGCCTGCTCATTTGTGGATGACATGTAACATAGTCTGAGTTATTCAAATCACAACGTAAACACCCTTTGCACAGCAGATACTGCTTCTGAGGCTTTTAATTGTGGTGTTTATATTTTGCAATGTGTTGGTTCCTGTCTCCTTTAGCTAATATTGAATGATCTAATCTGTGTCTCGTAAATGAATCTATTTTAGCTCCATTAGAATAACCTCTTAATTGAAGGCATACAGGCAGCCTGTGATGGGAGAAGCAATGCTAAACAGTAAATACAGCTAATGGGACAATTTACCGTGTGGGGATGCTCTTAGCTTTGATGATACCCTGATTAGCTCAGCTGCTGTGTTTGATTTTAATTGTAATCAGAATTAATTGGAGAGCACTGCACAATGGCAGCCCTGCAACGGTGTTCTTAAAAAAAATGTGTAAGCACCCATCCCAATTTCATGATTTTTTTTTCCTAATTTTTACAGAAAAACACTATGGAATTCTATAGGAGAGAGGTAAGTGGTGCTTCCCTCACTTCATCCTGTATGAGTTGCTTACACCAGTGTGGCTCAAAGCCCTCTGTGCAAGGGCTGGGCCCTTTGAAAAGCAAATCCCTGCCTCATGGAGCTTTTATCAATGTAATTTCAGGACATTCCCTCCCAGTGCAGGCAGCCAGCAGCTCTCCCAGTGACGGGAAGGCTCAGGCAAGGACAGACAGCAGGGCTGAAATCCAATAGATTGGAATTAGTGGTGGGGAAATCACAGTGGCGCCAGCGCAGAGACAGCCAAGAATCAATGATAATTACATGCTAAATCATCCAGAGCATTTGTAGGTGCTGAGGATGGTAGCTATTATTCAATTTTTATATAACATGGGGAGTGCTTTTTAATTACTTGCACATTGCAAAGTGCACTTCTGATGTTTGCAGTAAGCTCAGTGAAAACAGACATTTTACTGAGACAATTCAGGGATTCTCTGGTTCCTTGGACATCCAGTAATTAGGGAAGAAGCAGTCCCTGCTGTAATTAGCCTCACAACCTGGGAGAGAACCTGTCTGAGGTTTAGATAGATCTCATCTTCAAACCTCAGTGCTCCTGACCATGGCCATGTCTGATCCCCTCAGATCATGTACTGTCAGCAGGCCATCATGAAGACCAGAGTGAAATCTTCTGTCTCTCTTGGAGGGTAAGTCCTGATTTCCTTCTGTCCACACATTAATTAGTCTTCAGTGCTTATCTCCTAACGAGGTGATGAAGCTGTCTGCTCTGGCAGCTGGTGACTCAGCCAGGGAATCCACGAGGTGGCCCAGTGCTGTCTGGGCTGTCTGGGCCAGGAGGCACGAGGCTGAGGAGAGATCAGAGTCCCAGGCAGGATGAAGATGGGAGCTTTGCTGCAGAGCAGCCTCTGGGTTGAGAATCCCCCTGAAATCTGGAGATGCTGACACTGCTCTAGGCCAGGCTGTGATGCTTGGACACAGCCCTGCAGCCTGGAGAGGATCCAGCAGTGTGTCTGTCCTTCAGGATGAGCCACCAGCAGGACAGACTGACCCTCCTGTCACTGGTCCCCACCCTGGGCTGGATTCACTGCCCTGAGTGTCCCTGCCCCATGATGATGCTCACCTCTGGTTGTTTAGTCCTGGTTATTCCATATTACAAAGGGAAACAGCCTCTCTATGAACACCCAAGCAATTAATTAGCAATTCCCCTTCCCAGTGGGAATGTTTCCCGATCAGATTCTCGATGAGGCATCCAGCCCTGGCATTAGGCATTGCTGTGTTTGCCAGAGGCATTTCTGCCTGGAACCTCCTGTGCTGAGCAGGCACCTTGAGGTGCAGCCCAGGGCACCTGCCTGGTTTACACTGTCACTGCCACCAGAGATTCCTGTCACATCTCAGATAAACAAGGTGCTCAGGCCAGTTCCCTGGAGAGGACAGTCTTGGATGAGTGAAATGGGTGGCAGAGAGAATCTTCTGGGAGCCACAACTTGCAGGGCACCAGCAGCTCTGCTTGTTTTGTCTGCCACTGACTCAGGTCACTTAAAACTCTCCTGCCTCAATTCTCCAAACTGTGAGCTGGAGCTGGGGACACCTGACTACTTTGCAGGAATTTTGTGATGCTTAACAGTTTCTCTCATTAATTCTGGTGGGATAATGCCCATCACCTAGATCAGAAATCCTCAGGAACTTCAGGACTCCGTGTCAGCTGCAGGGTTGGGTCCAAATCAGATCATTATTAATGAGGATATGAGCAGCAGCTGGGCAGTGTGCATTGCTTCAGAGCACTGCAGTGATTTAGCAGGAGCTGCACAGCGCTGCAGGAGCACACAGCAGTGCTACCTGAGCTGACAGGTTTCGATTTGCTTGATCAGAATATATGGACTGGAGTGCCTGGTGCAGGTGCTGGGTGCCTTGGCATTCCCAGTGGGAAGGTGGGATGGAGCAGCTGTGTGCCAGCCCTGTGGTGTGCACTGGGTAAGTGCAGGAGCAGTGCCAAGGTGCCTGTTAGCAATGGGCCCCTGGACACTGACTCCCAGCTCTGAGCACATGAAAGCACTTTGGCCTGGAAGGAATTTTAAACACAGAAACCAGAGGATTTTTTTTTAAGAATGAAAAAGGGAGGCGGGAACTGAAATTCCAGGACATTAGTGAAATCGGCTGTAATTAGAAGTCTGGCCAAGTTAGAAGGTAGGAGAAATGTTTGTCTGGTTCCTGCTGGGTGAGAGACAGTTCTGCTCTGTGCCAAGCCCTCAGAGCCACTCGCAGAGCAATGAGCCCTGTGGTAGGTGATGGAGGAAAGGAGCAGCTGGGATGAGCCCTGAGCACTCCCTCACTCTCCCAGAGCTCCCTGAGTTCTCCCATGGCCTATGGGAAGGCTGCAGAGAACCCATCTGAGTGAACACAACCCTTGTGTCTTTCCCCCCAGAATGGTGCAGGATCAGGCCCTGGCCAGCTGGGTGCAGGAGGAGACAGGAACTGTTCGAGGGCTCAGTCCCACTTCCTTAAAATGAAAAGGCAAAAGGAGGTGATGGAAGAGAGTCCTGTGTCTCCTTGTATTTGACCTGGCAAATCCACTGCTTTGAAAGACAACCAGGAGAGTCCTGCTGGGAAATGTACAAGATCAGCTGAGCTGATGAATCGATTTTTCTAGGAAGGCAGGGGCCACGTTCCAGATCCCTGTGCTGAGAGTCCTGCACCTCTGAGGAGATCTGCAGTCTGTTATTTGGCTGTAATGGGGCTGGCTGTAACTCTGGCTTCCAAATTAATATTTTGATTTTTGGGTTTGTTGCAGGGTTGTGAAGTACTCTGAGCAGTTCCTCTCCAACGATCCCATCCTGTCTGGATGTCTCCCCAGCAACCCCTGGATATCAGATGACCCTGAGTTTTGGGATCTCAATGCAAAGCTGTATGTATTTGTGTTGTTTTGCCAGCCTGTGCTTTGCAGTGACCTTTATACTGATAGAAATCAGGAAAGGGAACCACTGATTCTCATTGTGGTATCTGATCTCTCATCATGAGCAGAGAAGCCTTCCCTTTCCAACTTACCTTGAGACTCTTGGGAATACTCCATGCTGAACTTCCAGCACTGTCTTCTCCAAGTGGAGCCTTCCTTAACATTACAGAAATTCCTGAGCTGATGGTGGGAGTGTGCACTCAGCCCCTGCTGAGTGGGTCTGATCCTCCCCTTGGATGAGTGGAGCCCACCTTAAGTAGCACAGGAATGGAACAGGACCAGTTCAGGGTTCAGCTGCTCCCCTGGGCCTTTGCTCACCCCTCAGGCTGCTTCCTTAGGAGAGGCTTTGTGTTGGAGGCACACCCTGGTGGTCCATCCCATCTCTGAGGCTTTTCCCTTTGGACAGGGTTTGCTAATTACACAGTGGCATCTCAGGGTTTGGAGCATCCAGCATCTTAGTGGTTCTGAGAGCAGCAATCCTGTTACAGACTGATTGTATCACATTAGACATCCCCGGGGGCTGCCTACACTGAGTGCCTTTGTGAGAGGCAAAGCTCTGGGCAGCAACCAGTGCCTCCTCCAGGATGGGACTGAGTCAAACCTCAGGGCAAGGCTGGGCTGTCACTGTGAGAGCTGCATAAATCCCAGTTAAATCCTGGTCCTGCTGCGGCCGAGTTGTTTAATTACAACTTACTTAGTGGGTTGACTTCAGGAGCTCATTACACCACTCTGGAAAACAAGAGAATGCTGACAAGTCCCTTGGCATTGCAGCAAAGGGCATTTTGCTTTGAATTCATCTGCTAATTAGAGAAAGAGGTGGTGCTGTTTGTTGTCTCCCCGCGCAGGGTGGAAGTGCCCACCAGGATGCGCGTGGAGCGATGGGCCTTCAACTTCAGCGAGCTCATGCGGGACCCCAAAGGCCGCCAGAACTTCCAGCTCTTCCTGAAGAAGGAGTTCAGCGGTGGGTGTGCCGTGTCCCCGGGCCGTGGCCCGGGCTGGGCTGGCAGTGGCAGCGGGCGGTACCACCTAGTGGCACGGCACACGCGGTACAGCCCGCGGCGCTGGCACCGAGGGGTCCAGTGCCTTGCAGGGAGGAATCCCTGCCTGGGAGGGTGGGCAGGCCCTGGCACAGCCTGCCCAGAGAAGCTGGGGCTGCCCCTGGCTCCCTGGAAGTGTCCAAGGCCAGGCTGGATGGGGCTTGGAGCAGTCTGGGACAGCGGAAGGTGTCCCTGCCCATGGGAAGGAGATGGACCCCCAGGTCCCTTCCACCCCAAACCATTCCATGATTCTTTGGCTGCTCCCAGAGAAGCTGGAACTGGCTGAGCTCACAAGTTCTTCGAGGTGTCAGTGGGCAGAGGATAGGGGAAAGCTGCTTTCCTCCATCAGTGAGGGAAGAGTGGGAGGGACTGGTTTGGGGCCAGCACATTGTGCCAGACAAATCCAGGAGTTAATAAATGGGATTGTGTTTTCCTCAATATCACTCTCTGCTGGCTGTGTCCTTGTCATGCAGGAGAGAATCTGGGTTTCTGGGAAGCCTGTGAGGATCTCAAGTATGGAGACCAGTCCAAGGTCAAAGAAAAAGCAGAAGAAATCTACAAGTGAGTGTGAAAATTTTCACTCTTAAACTCTGTGTGAGTCCCAGCACCTTCCACAGGTTCTCATTCTCCAAATGATTTATTCCTAATATTTTTACTTGTAGGCTGTTATCAGATGTGGCTGTCTTTTATCTCCACATAGGGAAAGGAGCTTTTGGAGATGAAAGTAGAAGTGTTAGGGATTTTTTTAATATATTTACTTCTCCTCCATGTTCCCCGTTATATTTCAGTCTTAGGATGTAATTTAAATATCGGTGTGGAGTAGCAAAGTTCTTGAGGCTGCCACAAGCAAAGTGGGGAGAGACTTTTTGCTCCCAGTGAGTTAAAATTTGGCTTATATTATATTATGTGCAAGAGGAAGTGAGTGCATGTCTGTGATGAAGAGGACATTCATTGCCCAAGATCTGGGCAGCAAATTGCAGCGGGGAGCTGAAGGGACTTTTCCTTTCATGCACAGAGAGGAATCTGAATTCTCCAGTTGCTAATGGCACTGTTGATTCCTCCTCCTGGCAGGCTCTTCCTGGCTCCAGGAGCCCGGCGCTGGATTAACATCGATGGCAAAACAATGGGCATCACAGTCAAAGGCCTGGAGCACCCTCATCGTTATGTTCTAGATGCTGCTCAGACCCACATTTACATGCTGATGAAAAAGGTTTGTGATTTGTTGCCAAAGCCTGAGGGGCATTCCAGCCCTCTGGGCCTTCCCGTGCCTTTGTGTGATATCAGCTGTCCCTTTCAAGGGGCCTTTGTTTGAAAATCCCTCAAATTTGCTGAGTTAAGCAAGCGCTGCTTCAGGCATTTGTATTTTGCTGCTCTTCTTCCCTCTGAGGCAGCCTGTCCCCGAGGTGCTGGAGGGGTCCTGCTGCAAGTCCTGCTTTTCAATTCCAGCTTGGGCACCAGCTCATGCACTGAAAGCAGCAGAACTGGGCTGATTTCCACCCAACAGTGAAAAGTTTGGCTCCTGGAATACAAGTTCCTCACCTTGCAGTGACTCTGAGACCCTGCTGGCCCAGGCTAAGCTTCATTCAGATCTTTTGATCTGGGTCTTACCTGCGAAGCTTTATTGTGAGATGGAAAATCCTGGGAATTTTACAGCAAGATGAAAGGATATTGGTTTAAATAGCAACATTTGCCTGAAAGATGCAAAGTCCCTTGGGCTGCTGGGGGAGATTATCCAGTTCCCAGCCTCCCTGGCTCCTGAGCAGCTGTATTTGGTGGTGATTTTAATAAGGGTGTTTGCAGCCCATAACTACCAGTTTCTCTTTTTGCTCCTAGTAGGACTCCTATGGCCGCTATTTAAAGTCTCCAATATACAAGGAAATGCTGGCCAAGGCTGTCGTGCCACAAGAGGGTGTCAAAAAAAGGCAAGTGAAACTGGCTGTAATTGTGGGGTTTGTTTTTCTTGTCGTACCAAGGGTAGAAAAAGCCCAAGTTGCAGCAAAATTACTATGATTTAGATGTTCTCTTAATTAAATAAAATTTTGCACTGAGAAGATGCAAAATTGAGACTGATGGTGCTGTTTATTCATGAGCCCTTTGGAAGTGGCTTGTGAACAGTTGCAGTGGAGCTGCTGATTGCTCAGCTGCCTTCTCTGCTGGGTCTGTTGAGAAGGGCTGTGATTGTTGAATTAATTCATGGCTCCTTTCCTGGAAGGAGAGAGCACTGGTGTCCTGGGCATGGGAAAACTCCTGCCCATGAAACATTGGCTGCCAGAGCAGAGACAGACCCAAGGTTTGGGATAATCCATGGGATCTGCTTGGCTCTGCCTGGACAAAGCTGCTCACCCCCAGTGTAAGGGAAGGTGATGAGCACGTGGGAAGAAGCAGCACCTTGTGAGTGACAGCTGGCACACGGTGGATGGCCTTGGAAATGGCTTTTCCCCAGCAAGACGAAGGTTATACAGCAAATTCAGGCCATTTGAGCTGCTCCTAAAGCTGAGCACGCACTGTCAGACTGGGTGGTGTTTCTTTCTCTGTTCCTCTTCCACTTATCAACCTAGCAGGCAAGAAAGAGGAATCGTGGATGTTCTTGCTGTTGTTTCATCTAAAGCCTGTTCCAAGTTGGTGGGAAAAGCCCTGCTGCTGGCTGGGCTGGGGTTTGGTCAGTGTTGCCCTGAGCCAGACATCACAAGGTCCCTGGCAGATGCTGGATGATCCCAGTGCTTGTTCTGGATCCCTCAAACCTCAGCATCCCATTACCTTCAGAGCTGGTACCTCATCCAGAGGTGGGTTAACACTGTTCCCACTGCTGGGGAAGTGGCTTTGCCAGAGCAGGTGGTGTGTGTTTTAGGGGGCATCCCAGCCACCAGAAACACCCGCACTGCTCCCTGTCTTGATCTTGCCCAGGGCACTAGAGGGAGTTCTGCGATGGGAGTGGCTTCACTCCGAGTGTGAGCTGCGTGCAAACACAACAGGAGTGATCTGGGTGGCCCTGGAGTCCCTGGGGAGCAGGACTTCCGCACTTGTAGCAGTTCTGTAGCTCGGGTGTGACACCGAGCCAGCCAGTCGTGCTTTAAAGCATTCTGCACTCCTTTGGCCATCTCTGTGTCCCAGCTTGTCCTGCCGGGGGGAGGTTTTGGTACCCTTCTCCCCACTAACCACCACTCCTTCCCTCTCTCTCTCTGCCCAGCACGGGTTTGTTCGGACGCCGCCACCTCCGCTCCAGCCCCAGCCCCATCATCCTGAGGCAGCAGGAGGAAGAGGCCAAAGCCAGAGAAGCCGCCAACACCGTGGACATCACGCAGGTCATGAGCAAGCTGGATCGCAGGAACCAGCTCCAGAAGGAAGCTCCTCCCAAGTAGGCTCTGAGCCCCGCAGGGCGCAGCGCAGGGAAAAGACAAGGCGAGGCTGGTGTTGAGCTTCGTCTCCCCTTCCTGAAGGTGTCAGTGCTGCTTTAGGTTTCCCAGGCCGGCTCTGCCCTCAGCCAGCTTCCCGCACGTTGCCATGGCTTCTGGAGAGCAGATGTCCCTTCCCCGGCACGCCAGGCAGGGAGTGCTGGCACAGCCAGGCTCGGGGTGCGGCCCCTGGCCCCCTCCCCGCACACCTCGCAGGGGAGATGCCTTCTGCTGCCCCGACAGCCCCCCGGGAGGCTGCAGAGCCCGGCTGCCTCTCCCTGCTGCTCCAGGACGTGGGGTAGAGGTAAAGCAGGGTGGAGCTCTGCCCCAGTGCTTTGGGTTCAAAGGAGCCTTCCTCGGCGCACAGGGGGATGACCCCACGGGGAGCAGGGCGAGGTGACCCAGCTCAGGGTGTCCCTGCTGGCCTCCCTCCCCTCGGGGGGCTGTGCACCCTCCCAAGGACCCCCTGAGAGGAGCACAGCCCCCACTCCAAGAGTCCTGCACCCCCAGCCAGCACCACGGGGCCACAGGCAGAAGAGCTGCCAGTGGGAGCAGTAGCACGAGTATTTTGGGAGGTTTAGCTGACCTTCTGCATTTGAAGGACACTCCCACACCCCCTGGCACGCTGGAGATCATCAGCAGGAAGCTCTGCTCTGCTCTCCCCGTGACTCCTGTGCTGAGAGCTGGGTGTGCAGGTGCAGAGCTGCCCCTTGCCAGAGCCTGCACGGGGCCAAGAGAGATTTTATCAAATCCTTCCCACCTCTTGTCTTGTCTTTTTCCTGCTCTTCTATTTTCTATTGTTAAAAAGCCAACAGGAGGTAGCTGCAGTTGTCACTGGCTTGTAGCCCAGAGGCAAGGGAGAACAGGTAGAGGTGTTAAGAGCTGATTTCGACTTTTAGTAGTATTTTGTTTTTCATTTGCTCTCTCTGTTTTGCTCTGTAGAATGAGGCAAGCTAAAATACTACATTAGTGCTAAAGAACTCAGGGAGATTCCAGGCCTTGCTGGAAAAGCCCAGCATGCCTGGAGAGGGCCAGTGTTTACCAGACATGTGAAAATTCCTGCGAAGCCCAGCAAAGGGAACTGAAGGGGCAGAGAAGCTTCCCAGTTTGTTGAAATTTTGGGGAAGCAGAGGAGCTGGGTGGAAGCACTGAGGTCTGCCTCTCTCCAGTTCACATTGTTCATCCCTTTTTAATACTGGTAGCATTTTACAGAAAATGGGAAATCGTAGAATCCCAGAGTGGTTTAGATTGGAAGGGACCTTAAAGTTCACCTCATTCCACCCCCTGTGGTGGGCAGGGACACTTCCACTATCCCAGGGTGCTCAGAGCTCCATCCAGCCCAGCTTGTAACACGTCCAGGGCTGGGGCAGCTTCTGGAGAAAGCTGGCAGGGAGTGGGAGCCCTTGGAGAGTGAGGCCCTTGGGGCCCCAGGGTCCTTGCAGGGACAGTCAGGATGTCACTGTGTCCCCAGCAGCTCTAACAGTGACTCTGGCCCTCCCCATGTGTGGCATCAGAGGCAGGATCAGGGCTGGACACTCTGATCTGGTGTCAGTCTTGCGCTCCAGTTGAGGCTGAGCCAGGGAGACTGTCCTGCCCTTCCTTACCCCATTGTTGATGAACCTCCTCAGAGGAATTCAGACTGAGTTACCCCAGACTCTCACTCTGATGCCAAGGTCTGTGCTGGGTCTCTGTTCCCACTCCTGCTGGAAGCACAGGCACACCCTGCACTGCTGTATAGGGGAGCAGGCTGCCTTTTTAAAAATTCTGTTTAAAACCCCAGGGCTTTGTTACAATCAGGTGCTGAGCATCTCAACCTACTTTGACATAAGAGCACTCCAGAACCTGGCAGGGTTGGCCCAAAGCTACTTGGCTGTGATGAACTCTACAGTCTCTGCAGAGTTTGTGTAACATGGAGCACTGAGCATGTTGGGATTGCCAGTATGTAGTAACATGTGGAAGATCAAGTCAGGGTATAAATAATAAATAACAAATCTGTGTGTTCCCGTCAGTCCCTCTGATTCTATTTCTATTTTGTCTGCTGCTTTGCTTGTTATGTTCTCTGTATCCATTCCTTTCTCTGATTTCCCATCATCTCTGCTTGGCATCACTGCTCCCCTGCCATGGGGTCGTGCTGCATGCTTGGGACTCACTGTGCTTGTGGAGCACCAGTCAGTGCTTGTGGAGCACCAGTCAGTGCTTGTGGAGCACCAGTCACTCACTGCTTGTGGAACAAACACCCATCCTTCACACTCAGGCAGGAGCTCTTTGCCCTGCCACAGGCTGATGGAGCTGGCACAGCCCAGCCTTCTGCTCCTCATCCTCTGCTGCTCAGTTCCTGAAGAGGAAGGTTGCCTGGTACAAGCTGAACTTCACTTTGTGCCAGCCAAGAAATTGCTTGTTTCCATGTGTTGTTTCATTTTTTTGACCATGGCTTCCATGCATTCATCTGTCTAATAAAAATAAATGTAGAACATGGAAAAGGAACAGAGTTCATCCTTCTCTGTCATGTCTCAGTGTGTTCATCTCTGTATGTGTGAGTACATGTCCTGTGTGTCCCTGTGCTCTCAGCTCCTCTCCTTGGACACTTGAGCTGCATTTCATTTCTGCTGGGAGTGAGTCCTTGAGAAATGGGAGGGGGCCTGGCATGCAGCATGTGCTGTCCTTGTCCTGTCCAGTCTGTGCTTGGGCTTGTCCTGAGGGCTGGCTGAGCTGTGCTGGAGCTTTCACAGCCCCAGCCAGGGACGCTGGGGGCTTCAGCACGAGATGTTTTTGGTGATTGGAGCTGTGAGCCATCAGAGCTGGGGCTTGGGGTCTGCTCCCGGCCCCGGCTGGTGCCGTGGGTGTGACATGGTTGTGCTGTTCATAACCAAGAGCACATTCCCGGGATGACAGCCTCCTCCGTGCCTGGAGCTAATCGCTGTGAGGAATGAGACAAGCTGGTGTCTCCTCCAGCATCCCGGCGGGTGTGGGGCTGGACCTGTCAGCACCCGCTGGGGCTGTGGCAGCAATGACCCCGCAGGCAAGTTGTGACACCTCGGTGGGAGGGCAGGGAAGGGGCAGAGCTGCAGGAGAGGGGGGCGCTGGGGCAGACCTGGCTGGGGTGGCTGTAGGTGTCTCCCAGCTGAGCCCTTTGCTGCCGGCAGCACCAAAGAAGGACAGGGATTGTCCTCCTGAAGAAGCCTGGGGAGCCCTGCGTGTCCCCAGACCTGACCGAGCCTCTCTCCTTTTCCCCACAGCCAGCCCACCTCGCCTCCTGNTCAGCAGGTGAGCACCGCCCGGACAGCTGGACACACCCTGGAGCGGGCCCAGCCCCAGCACCCGCCCGGTTTGGGACTGGCCAGAGGGAGAGGTCCCTGAGAACCTGACAGTCGCCTTTCCCACGCTTGCCCCCAGCCCCCAGGCTCTGAAGTGTCTCTTCCCTGTCTCCATTCCTGCAGTTTTCCGATGGGAACAGGCCAGGAGCCCAAGCTGGCGGTGCCTCTGTTATTCTCACACCTCCTGTTCAGGGCACATAACTGCAGGTTTTACTTTTAATTCCTGAATTTAGAAAACCTCAGTATTCTTGAGCACTGGTTCAGGTTTGGTTTAGTGATTTCAAGTCAGAGGAGACACAGAAGTGACAAGGAGGGGAAATCTTGAGAGAGAATCGCTACGTGTTTGTTGTTGCGGGGCAGGATGTGTGAGATGGGGAGTTTCTGCCTGGAAAGGCTGCCCCTGCAGGAACCAAACGCTGGCCATGTCCCTCACGAGGAGCAGCATGTCCCTGGTCTCGTTTAACCCACCTCTGCTGCTGGCCGAGTGGATGAGTCCGCATTATAAATTCCAAAGCGCAAACCTGAGGGCTCCTGCTCCACCTGGCTCCGCGCTCCGGAGCTCCGTCACGGCGTTACAGCTTCAAAGGGGTGGCGGCGCACAATCCCTTCCTTCTCCCTCTCCACGGGCCTGTGCCCGGCAGTTTTGCTGTGGGATTTGGGGCTGGAGCAGTGGAAATCTCAAAGCCGCGCTCGCCCGCCGCCTCGGAGCACATCAAAAAGCGCCGTGTGTGTGATGAGTTTCTGTTTCCCAACGCAGCTTCTTCCAAGTCAGAACGGCCGCGCCTTCGGAGAGCCGAGCCTGCCCCGGGGGCGCCGCGGAGGGAGAGGCCACACAGCGCCGGGCTCGGAGGGACTCTGCAAAGGAGCCGGTCTGCCCCGGGGACACCCCCACGGCGCAGGGCAGAGCGGGGTAGCCCCGGCACGGCCGCTCCTCCCGGGCCTGAGCAATCCAGTGTTGGCCGTGGCTGGCTGAGCAATGGACCGTGCGTTGGAGAGGTGTGGTAGAGCCATCCTCCAGCCCCAGGGACACTCAGAGCACCCCAGCTATGGATAACAGCCCCGGGTGTGCCCAGCTGTCTGAGATCCAAGTGTTTCTGGACTGGTTTTCTTTCCTCTCTTTGGTGTGTTCGGTTCTGCTCGTGACAAATTTCTCGATGAACGAGCCTGGTTTCATTCCTTGGAGCAGATGGAGGATGTGTGGGTGATGTCCTGGGAAACGGTGTCTTATCGGAGTTTCTGGCTTGGCCATGAGGTGTCAGCACGCTGAACACAGCCCAGCTGGAGCAGGGCTTGCAGGGGGTTGTCAGAGCAGGACTCGGGCTTCAGTGCCAAAACTGGGGCGTGTTTGAGTCCCCAGCTGGGGCCCACCTCTTATTAATTACAAGTTTTTAATTTTAAAGCGTGCTGTTTAGAGACAGCTGACTGCTGGGGAAATGGAGTGCCCCTCATGAGAAGTTGTGTGCTGAGTGACAAAGCATCATTCCTTCATCCAACCCAAAACTATCCCAGAGGCATCGGGGGGTGCAGAGCCCTCCTGCATTGGCTCCAGCTTCCCAGAGCATGCTTCGACCTGGGAACACCTGGGGAGACCCAAGCCAAATCCCTGTTGGTGTTTTGGGCCCCTTGGAGCTCGGATTGATGCGTTGCCACAGGCTGTGCTGATATTGAGGGTGTTGCCTTCCTTGTGTCAGTGTTTGAAGGTGGTTGTTGCATTCCTTGCAGGAGTTCCCTTGGTGTGTGTGCACTGTGGGTTCCTGTTCTGTACCTTGGCCATGACCTGTGACTTCTGACATTGCTGTTTTTACTTTCTGATTATAAATGGAATTTTTCCTGTGTGGCTGATGTGGTTCCACGTGCTCAGTCCTGCTGTGGGATTTAAATCTCTCCTCACACACACCTGGTGCTCCCCGTTTCCCCCAGTCTGGACTGACACTTCCCATCACAGGGCAGTTTGGGAAAACCAGGAGGCTGCTTCTGTCTCCACAGAGTCTTTCCCAGAGGAGCCAAGGGTTGGGCAGGAGGCTGCTGGCCCCCACTGCCCGTGGTGCTCCTCCTGTACAAACACACGTTGGCTCTCGATGGCTTTGCTCTGTCAGAGGGACCTGGTCCTGCTCTGCTGTCACTGACAGGGTCACCAGTTATTGATGAGAGACATATCTGGTGTCTTCTGCAGGTTTTTGTGAGTATTGTTACTCAGCCTGGCAGGACAATGGTGATGTATAATCCAGGAAACACAACAGGAAGACACTGATTTGTCAGAGAAAATAAAATTATATTTAATATTATGAACATATGCTAAGAGCCATCCTACTGTTAATACTTCTCTCATTGGCTTGGAGCTTCTCTTGGGCACCTCCTCGCCTTTGAATACTCCTCGTGCTCATCTCCCACACCTGAGGAAGGAGTTCAGATGCAAAACTGCTGCTCTGTCAGGGCTGGGACAGCCGGTGCAGCCACATCCAGCCAGGTACACACCCACCCCAGAGGCCAGCACTGGGAGCTCCCAACATTTACCCCTTCAGGGCGCTGTTTTTCATTCCCCAATATCTACCAAATATCTTTTCCCCCAGTATCCTTCAGCTACCGCTCTTTCCCCTGGGGGCGCAGGGCCCGTGCCTGGCCCTCCTGGCTTTGCCTTTGGCTCCCCCGGGCGCCTGCTGAGGGCGGGTTGGACTCGGGCTCCAGCGGCTCCGCAGCGCTGCTGCCGCGCCTGTGCTCGCACGGTGACATCTGAGGCTGTGTCCCCCGCTGGAGGCCCGGCGTGCCGGAGTCGGGAGCGCTTTCAGCTCTGCCACTTCAAATCCCTCGCTGTGCAGGAGCCCACTTATCGCTGCCTGGAGTCACCTGGAGGAATTAGCTCGCTGCAGCAACTTAGACATCCAAGGTATTCCGGTAATGTGAGGGATGTGGAAGGTTAATGACTGGAAAAAGTGATCGCTCCCTGTGGGCAGTTTCTCAGAAAACTCCCTGCTGCTTGGCTGCCAGAAGAAAGGAGATTCCAGCAGCAGCAGCAGCAGCGAGGGAGCCCCGTGTCCTCTGCAGAGGCTCCACTCTCCCACCTCCCACGGCTGCACAGTCCCTCCCACTCCGTCTCCTCGGTGCTGGAGGAGCTCCCACGCTCCAGGCACTGCGGGATGGGCTGCAGTGGTCCAGCTTTGGATATTCACAGAATGAACTTGGAAGAAAGACTCTTGCCCAAGTGGTTCTCCAAGTGTCCACTCCCAGGTGTGGAGGTCCCACACCCACTGTGGGATGGGCTTCTCCTGGTTCCCTCACTCAGGCTGACCCACAGCTGCTGGGATTTGTTGTTTGGACTGGCCTGGAAAACAAGAGCAGCTTCTGGGGTTCCCCTGCACCTCCTTGGGGGCTCTTCCCAGGCCGCCTCAGCCAACAGCCTCAAGGGGACACTGTTGGGATAGGATGGGAGCGAGTCCCACACTGGTGATCCCCATCCTTCTCTGGAGAGACGGGGTTGCCAGTTTTGGGGGTCACAGCCTGTGCCTGGGAGGAGAGCTGTGTGTGGGAGCATGGCCAGCTCGGGGAACATGGTTAAAATCTCCAGATTAAGGATCTGCTTTCCAGGCATCTCTCATATCTCCCTTCAAGCCTGACATTTCCCTCTCCTCTCCAGCTGGGCCGAACGGCCAAAGTGCTGAAAACACCGAGGGGCTGCTTCTTCCCCAGGGTCTGGGCCTGTGCATTGCTCAAGTCTCATTAATTTAAAAATGGAACAAAGAATGCTCAGCATCCAGCAGGATCAGGCCTCGGGAGCAGGAAGTACCAGCTGGCTCGGGAGAGGGCTGGTTCCCATGGGATTCCCAGTGTGGTTTTGGCAGGCGGCGTGGTTGGGATGGTTCCGCGAGCAGGCTCTTCCTGCCTGGAATGCCAGCCCTGGAAGAACAGCTGACTCAGAGCGTGACAGCTCCTCTCAGCATCCCCTCCTGAAAGGAGCTGTCAGGGAGGGCTCCTGACACCGCTGCCTCTACATTTTGTGCGGGTGGCTTGAAAGCCGAGCTGTAAACCGAGCCCACGTCATGGTGCTCTTGGAAACGTCTGCCCGTGGGTGGAATTCACCTCTGAGCACCGCCTGGCAGCCCACCCTGCTCCCAGAATAGGATGTCAGCACAGCCAAAGAGCTTTGTGCTCATCCACCCCAACATCTGAATATCTGAGTTATGATAAACACACAACGAAAGGATCACCGTGACTTGGCTCTTTGGGGCGCAGGACAAACCCAGGCACGGAATCATTTCCCCCTTGCCACAAGGGACATGTTTCATGCATGTTTTGCCCAGCCCAGAAGCAGAGCTGAACACCTCACAGGGTGCCTTTCAGGTAAAGGTTCCCAGATCTGTTCTGCACCACACTAAAGAGGAAAAGATAAGCTCTTGCAAGTCAGTTTATTTTTTAAAATTCATGTTGCCATAGCAGCTCAGCACACTGTCTCAAGTCCTCCTTCTTGCAAAACTTTGATCACCATGAAAACAGAATTATGTTGTTCTCCAACACATTCTACACATAAATATATTGAAGTTCCCACAGTTCATACCTCAACACCTCTGCAAAGACCTCTTTTATTTCTTGCTCACAAAGAATTTCCCTGGCCAGAGGTCAGTGTTTTAAATCTTGGTTTAAAGGCATCTCCTCAGCACCTCCGTGGCCCTGCTGCTCATGTTCCCAGCCAAGGTTCTGGTTCCAGTGGTTTCTAACACACTCTGGTGCACCACAGCACTGAGCCCAGCCACCAACTGCTGTCCCCAGGATTGCAGGGATGCCCTCCTCCCTTGACTCTGCTCCAGCCTGTTCCCTGAAGTACCAAAAGAGCACAAACCCCACTGAAATATCCACTCATTTGTTGTCACCAAGGGAAGCACTGAGCTATGTTATCCTTCCTCACCTCTAGTCCCATCATGCTGGATTCCCTCTGTCCCAGGGAAGGAGTCTGTCACCCCTCCTGGGATGGGATGAATCAGCTTTGGGAATGGTTTGTTACTGGCTTCAGGGGATGAACTCCAGGCTGGACAAGAGCTCTGTGTGGGCAGGGTTTGGTGGCAGCTCTGTGTGGGATCACCAGTGGCTTTAATGAGAGTTTCTGCCTCCAGCAGTGTGCAGGCACCTGCTGTAGCCCCAGGGGCTGTGGTCTGGCTCTCTGCAAGAGCTGCTTTCAGCCTCAGGAGTCCTGGAATCATGGAATGGTTTGGGTTGGAAGGGACCTTAAAGCCCATCCAGTTCCACAGGAACACCTTCCACCATCCCAGGGTGCTCCAACCCGGCCTTGGACACTGCCAGGGATCCAGGGGCAGCCACAGCTTCTCTGGGCACCCTGTGCCAGGGCCTCCCCACCCTCCCAGGGAAGGATTTTTTCCCAATATCCCATCTAACCCTGCCCTCTGGCAGTGGGAAGCCATTTCCTTTGTCCTGTTACTACTTGCTCCTGTAAATAGTCTCTGTCCACCTTTCTCGTCAGGTGTCCCATTTTTCCAGCTACATTCATACCAGCAGTAGTAGAAAAGACAAAGGGGAAAAAAAAGAAAAAAAAAGAAAAAGGAAATTAGGCTAAATATAGACAAATTTGGAATAAGAGCCCACAGAGTCATTTGATTAAACAGCACGTTACCCTGAGCCCCCCTTTTGGTGTTGTTGTTGACATGAATCCACCTCCTCACACAGAGAAGACCCTCCCAGACCAGGACTGGGAAAGGTCAGTGGAGTTTTTGTTAATAGTCACAGCCAAACTTCTTCCAGTCAGCTTTTTTTATTTCACCCCCCAATAACTGAAGGGAAAAAAAACAGAAGAAGAAGAAGAGGAAGAAAAAATTGGGGTAAAAGTTGAAGAACACTTTAATTTATAAGAAAAAGAACTAAATAATTGATGTAGTCATGGTGCCAAAGGTAATTTCTGCTGCTCCCTCTATCTCACAAAGACATTTAGCATTGATTGAGATCAAAGTATCAAAAACCCCTGCTGCTGAGCTGAAAGGCAAAACTTTCGGCTGCCTTTCTCCGCTCTAATAATATCGTCTTTATGTAGTTAATAAACTGCACACTTCAGTCAAACTATATCATTACAGAAGACTTAGGGAGCTAATAATTTAAAAGCAAAGAATTGCCTCTGTTCTTTGCTTTGAACTAAACAACATTCTGTTGAATGAGGGGGACATCAAAGCTTTGTTACTATTACCAATGTGGCTGGAGCATAGGGCCGCACAGAGTGTGTACTTCAGTCATCAAGAGAAAAAAAAAAGATTAAAGATATTGGCTTATCAACCCACAGGCAGAACCAGGTGTTTTCTTTTCTGCTGTGCAAGCATCAGGTGGTTTGCTTATCAATGAGTTTTCTTGTTAAATAGATGTACATGACTTAGGCTGATCCCGCCGATCCCGTGGCCCTTTTCTTTCCTGAGCCATCTTTGAAAAAGTTGGGCTCTGGGGATGTTTGTTTGCAGGAGGACGCTTTAATTGGGCCTTTTGTCCAGGGCCAGCTCCAGTTCCTGCTCTGCTGGCACTCCCCCGTGGTGCCAGGCCCCTCCCTGCTGCCACCATTCCCCTTCCCAGCCCCTGGCATGAGGGCCAGCCTCATCCTCTGCAGAGGCACCAGGGCGGGGTTAGGCTGGATGTCATTAAAATTTGTCCTGGAAAGGGTTGTAGAGCATGGAAGAGCCTGGCCAAGGCAGATACTGACCACCCCTGGAAGTCGAGTCACCACGGAGGGGCTGATGGAGTCACCACCCCTGGAAGTGTTCAAAATCCACGTGGATGCGGCACCTGGGGACAGGGCTGGGTGGTGGCTCTGGCTGATGGTTGGACTTGATGATCCTAAAGGTCTTTTCCAACTTTAATGATTCCATGGCTCACCCCCCACCTGCCATCTCAGCCCACTGCCTCAGCTCCTCCTTGGCAGAGCTGGCTCTGCTCTCCCAGGGCACAGCTGTGTCCTGGCCACCCTCTGGCATGGCTGGCACTGAGGAAGGCACTGCCCTGCTCCTCTCTGTCTGTGTGGGAGGACAGGGCACACCTGGGTCCTGCTGCTGCCTCCTCCAAGAGCTGCTTCTTCCCCCTCTCAGTCACCAGGCTGAGCCTGGGGAGCTCTGGCACTGCCAGGAGGGGATGTCCATGGAGAGTTTGAGCCTGGGGATCCTGAACTCCTTGGTGGGGGTGTGAATCCCTCCTGTTCATCCCAGCAACGCTTCTTTGCCAGAGGTTTTATCTCCAAGTGTGGCCCTGGGGGACAAAGAGGCTTTCCTTATCAATCAGTGTTTCCTTATCAATCCCACTAAAACACAGAGCTTTTCCTGGGACAGTCAGCAGGGGTAGGATCAGGAAAACCAGTCCAAGGAGCCTTCAGGAGCTCTCCTCCCATCCATCCCCTCCCTGCATGGCCACATCTGCCCATGTGTGCCTGGGTCTGACTCCAGGTTGGAATTTCTGTGGGTTTTTGACTCAAACATCTTGAATGTGGGGCTGTGGTGTGAGCCCTGAGGCCTCACCAGCACAAACCAGGTCAACCATGGGGTCAGGGGGCTTCTAACCCCCCCTGCTCTGGTTTCCCAGGCTGGATGGATCCCTGGATGCTCTGGGCAGGCCTGGAGCTGGCAATGTGGTGTGGGCTCTATTATGGGATACTTGCACTTCTTAAATGCTGCTTTTCATTTGCATCAGAAACTCTCCTTGGTTCTTGGCAGTCTGGGTCTCATCCCCTATTAAAGACTGGAATTTAAAAAAGCAGAAAATAATGGCTTATTTCAAAGTAACAATTCGAGTGCTTTTTGAAACGCTGTCCTTATTCAAAACCACTTAAATTTATACATATTTCTAAGTCGTTATTATCCTCAGAGGCTGAACCAATTTGGGTCTTGATTTCTCCAAGTGTTCTCCTGGATTTCTGTGTCAGAAAGTTGAGCTGCCATGTGAGCAGATGGACGTTAACCACAGGTAACAAATGGTTTCCTGGGAATTATTGCTGATTTATTCTTTAAAATGCTTTGCAAAGCCTGTTACTACGAGGAGAAAAATCATAGCAAAAGGACTTTGGGAAAGGGATGATCTGATTTTATCCTGTGGAAGTGCAGGAGTGTGTGCCTGAGCATACCTGTAGATGTGTGCACCTGTGTGCTTTTGTGGTCTCTGCTCTTTTCCCAGTGCAATTGGCTTTTCCCTCTCTCTAGAGTGGTATTTTAGACCTGCTGGAGTGCTCTTGATGCCTTTAATTTTGGCAAGATCAGAGAAATAATATAATAATATAACCAGAGAGGAGCTTGTCCAGCACAGACACCACCTGATGTTGTGTGTGAGGACAGAAATAATCAAATGGGGAGGTGGGAGAGGGTTTTGTGCCCTCTCTGGCTCAGCCAGCATGTGGTTCACAGGCAGACGTGGAGCCACAGCTCTCAGAACTGCTCACTGAAATGTTCTTCTCGTCTGCCAGGGAGGCTTTGAACTGCTCTGAGCTTGTCAGACTGACACCACCCTGGCCTGTGTCACACCTGAATCTACCTGGTTGTCCCTCAGTGGCCACCACTGAGCCAAAGGGGACTCTGGTGTCTCCTGCTTGGCCTATTTGGGCTTCCACTGATCACAGAATCATCAAGGTGGGAAGAGACCTTCAGGACCATCCAGTCCCACCATCACCCAGCACCTCAACCATAACCCCAAGTGCATCTTGAACATTTCCACAGTGACTCCACCACCTCCCTGGGCAACTCCTCCCAGGGCCTGGCCCCTGATGGGTCTGTTGGACACAGCACCCAAGATCTGCACCCAGAAATTGGCACGAGCTGGGTTGCACTGAACACAACCTTCAGGGCAAAGCGCTCAAAGCAAATCCTAGAGCGTGGTGTCTGCCTGGCTGTCCATCTGTCTGTCTGCCTCTCTCCAGGCAAACCCATCCCTGTTTGTGCAGGATTTGTTCTCAACAGTGCTGAGAGCGAGGAGAGAGGCTCTGGCTGGACAGAGCTGCAGAGCTGGGGGCTCTGGAGCCAAGCTTTGCGAGATGTGGTGAGGCACAGATAACAAAGCGCCTCCGATGGAGTGCAAGGCAGAGGGAAGCTGTCTTTAGCCTTTACCAAAACCACTGTCAGTCCTTTGCCTTTGCACGGCGCAGCTCAGGCAAAGCTAATTGGGTTAGTGCCTTGCAGGGGGTTCTCAGTGTCTGCAGGAGATGGGCTGCTGCAAACACCTTCCCCTTCAAGGCACACAGCGTTGCCTTTTTCACACCACAGCTCTCTCCCTGGCTTCTGTTCTCGAAAAGCAAAAGTCCCAGGCTGTTCTTCAGTATCAGCCATTACAGTGTTTCAGCTCTTTCCTCCCAGCCATTTTCAAATGTTCAACTTAAAAGGAAAATGTTTCATTTTAGGCCAAATCCCCCCCTCCTCTCCCTTTTCCCTCTCTTCTCCTTCGTCCCCCCCCTCCCCTTTTCTCTGGAAGAAGAACAAAGTCATTCAAATCAGGAAGCTGAGGAACTCCATGTATACTTTCCACTGGGACCTCAATCCCTACTGGTTTGGCATGATTTGATTGAAGTGTAATTTAATCCTTCATCATTTGTCATAATGTCATTTATATATAAAAACAACACTGCATCCAAACTTCAGATCAGCACCGAGGAGCTCTCCAGGAGGGGTGGAAGAGGCTGAGGAGGGATGGGAAGGGGCTGAGGAGCAGGCTGTGCTGATGGACAGGGGGGTGAGGAGCTGGCAGGCAGTGTCCCCCTCTCTAGGCAGGCACCAGGATGGAACATGTCATAGCAAAGTCAGGTCACATCATGTTGGAGGAGAAGGGTTTGGATTCACAGGAAAACGAAGGGGTGGCTGTTAGCACAGCTGTGTGAAAGGGTTCAGGCTGGGTGGGTGGAACACCTGGGCAGGGCTGAGCAACCTGGCTTTCAGTGTGGGCCAGAGACTGGGCTGTGTTTGCTCTGGAAAGTGTCACAATGATGCCCTGTGCCACCAGCTGGAGCCTGCACACCTCCAGCCTCATCTCTGTGTGTGCTAGAAGGGGAAGAAAGGCAAGAGCCTTTCGTGGTAGGAAATTTCTTCCCAGCCTTGCTCTGCCACCACGGGCAGATTTCCTCTGTCCCCTCCCCTTGGGAGTGACTCTGTGTTGTTGCTGTTCACCCCCAGGTGCTGGGGTTGGGGTTGCAGCAGTTTTTCATCATGTCGTGCTTTTGGAGCCTGTCAGTGAGGGATCAGGAATACCAGACTCATCTCAGGGCTGTAGGAAGCTGAGTCTTCATCCTTTGCATCAAATGTTGAGCTAAAATATCACCTTCATCCAAGAGAGGAGACCTGGGAGAGGAGTTCAGGCTTCAGAGGGCTGGTGGCTCCTTGCTGCTCACATGGAGCAAGCCCTGCCTGGGCTGCCCTGTGGGAGCTCTTCCCACTCCAGTGTTCCCTGTGTGCAAAGGGAGCTCCTGGATGGGCAGGAGGCTGCTGGAGGGGCAGGTTCATGGTTAGGAGGGTGTTGCTGCTCCTTCCCTGCAGCTCTCACTCAGTGAAAGCATCTTCTGAAGCTTTGGTGCAAAATGGACCAAAAAGCAGCCCAGGGGTAGCTGAGAGGTGGCAGGAAAGCTGTGCCCTGCAAAGCCCCAGGGGTTTTTGTTTCCAGATCCTCACTGCTTGGGCAGGTGCACTCCCCACAGAGGCACCACCTGGCTCTGCACCCGGGCACGGTGGCTTCTCATCCCTTCTGAAGCTGCTGTCTCTGCTCCTTCCCCTGGGTGTTTTTATGGTGGTCTGGCCTCACAGGGAGGCATGTCCTGGAATGCACCATCCTGAGGAGATGAGCCTCTGCAGGACAGGAAGGTTATGGCTGATCTGCAAATGTCACGTGAGGAGTTCGACTGGGGATTTTTTTGAGAGAGATATTGCACATCTTTACTTCCCCTTCCTGTTCACTGAACACCCTAAAAGGAAGTAGGAGCAAGGGGAACAGATAAGCCTTATCCCTCAGAAGGAAACAGTCCAGGAGTCAGGATAAATCAGCCAGACACTGCCTGCCTTCCCTCAGCATGAGCTGTGCAGGGATCCCAGAATCCAGAGCCTGGGTATCCCAGAATCCAGAGCCTGGGTACCCCAGCAGCCAGAGCCTGGATATCCCAGAATCCAGAGCCTGGGTATCCCAGCAGCCAGAAGATGGATATCCCAGAATCCAGAGCCTTGCTCTCTGCTGGGGCTGGGACAAGAGCCAGGGGCTGGAGGCTGGTGTGGGCCAGCACCCAGCAGCCTCAGAGCCCAGCACCCAGCAGCCTCAGAGCCCTCCCTGTCGTGCCACTCTCCCCAAGGGACCAAGCTGCCAGCTCCCATGCAGTCTGCTCGAGCCTTACCTGCTGTAAAACACCCACCAGAGAGGGTTGGGTGAGGGTGAGACCCCCACACCCCCACCGGGCCCCCGTGGGGTCGGGCTCTGCCCCATCCCTCCCCTCTCCCAGCAGAGCAGGGTGTCTATTCACAGCACTTGTCAAAAATTAAAGCAGAACCTTCTTTCAAATGTTCCATCTCGACTTGGCTGCCAGAAAAGCGATTCTTCCTCCAAAAAAAAATTTGCATTTAAAATTCCAAATATGCACTTTTGCTCAGACTAAAGAATGTGTGTTCTGCTTTCAAGTCAGGCTCCCTGTGACCTCTAGGTTTTAATAATTTCAGCAAAGTGTCATTTGACAATTCAAATACAGGCCGTAAGCACAGGAAACTAAATGTCCTTTAAGATAAGCACATATTATATTGAGAGTTGATGATGAGAAGATTTCACCTACAGCTAGGAACTTCAGAGCAATGTGTATGACACTTCTGCATGTTAAAAACCACTTTGGTGAAATATTGGTATTTCCAGATTTCAGCTTTGCCAGCGCTCCAGCATTTCCACTGTTTAATTCATAAGAAGGTGTGATGGCCTTGTGGATAGAGGGTTCACTGTTTAGCTTTTGCTTCCCAATTAAAAATAAATCAGTGCTCAAATCCTGCTGGCTGCTGATCCAAGGGGGTGAAGGACCACAGCTGGGATGGCCAAAATCTGAGCTGCCAACCCACTCCTGGCCCAGGGATGTGCAGGGGGCTGAGGCTGAGCCCCCCCCAAGCTCTGAGCCCGCAGGATCTGCTCGTTGGGGTTCCCAGAGGGGGAAACCTCTCTGTTTTCCCCTGGGTTTTGCTGTGCTGCCCCAGCCCCTCTCACAGAGTGGGCTCTTACCCCCCTGACACCCAACCCGAGCCCGCCGTGAGCAGCAGATCCGCGTGGCACCATAATTAATAGGCCTCCCTGTGGTCCCTGGTAATCCATCCCAGGGCTGCACAGCCCTGGCTCTGTTTTGCTTAGGTACATGGGAGCCTTTGGGCTGCCCCAAACAGAGCCTTTTTCATGAAAACTCCTTCATTCAACACCTTCTGAGGGCTGCGGGCGCAGGGAGGGGGCGAGTTTACACAGATGCTTGTGTCTCGGGGCTTGCTAGCAGGTGTCTCCGAGCTTTACACAGACCACCCTCACACTAAAGGGACTCTTTTGCTTTGAGGCTCTGTGAGCTCCATGGCTTTGGTCTCTGGGTTCCTGTCCCGGGGCGATTTATGGCTGTCCTGGCTGACAATGCTCCCGCGAGCGCCTGGGCCCGCGTGGCCTCCTCGGCCTCCTCGAACGGCACCCTGCAATTCCTCGGGCTTTCCAGGGAAAGGAAAACAACAACAACGCCCCTGCGGGGCTGGGGGTCTCTCCTTTGTTTGTTTGTTTGTTTAAAATGGGTTGGAGGGCTGGGGGGAAGAGCCAGTGGTGGGTTTAGGCAAAGCATCCCCTCTGAATCTGGCCATTTTCTGTTGCTGAGGTCATGTGGCAGCTGAGATGACACAATTAGAAATGTTTTGAGGCATTCCTTCAGCCTCGAGGGGGGAGGAGGGAAAATATTTAGGGTTTGCTGACTGCAGTTGAGGGAACACACACCTGGAGAGCTCTCCTGTGTTGGGGTGATCATGGAAAGCACTGCCTGCTTCCCAAGGGATGCTGGTGAGCTCCAGCTGCTGCTCCTCAGGGAGAATTTGGGGTCTCTCAGGCTTTGGGAAGCTTGGCTTGGGCTGTTGCAAGATTTATGTCCCTTTTTGCAGTTCTCTGAAACTTCTTCAGTTCTCATTGGGAGTTAGTGGGGAGGGAATGTTATTGGGGTGAATGGGTGGGGTTGGAAGGGACCTCAAAGCCCACCCAGTGTCACCTCTGCCATGGCAGGGACACCTTCCACTATCCCAGGCTGCTCCAAGCCCCATCCAGCCTGGCCTTGGACACTGCCAGGGATCCAGGGGCAGCCACAGCTTCTCTGGGCACCCTGTGGCACCCTCCCAGGGAGGAATTCCTTCCCAAAATCCCATCTCCAGACAGTGCAGCCCAACATCCCAGCAGTGCCTCCCCAGCTGGTGCAGGAGCAGGGGTGGGTGCTCAGAGATATAAATGGCATTTCTAGCTCACGTCCTTATCTGGTGCAAGGAGGAGTAGCCACAAGATTCATCTCCTTCTCCTGCTTTATCAGCTCCCACTAGAAAGGAAAGGAGGACAGTCTCCTGCTGATCACAGGGAGGTTATTGGCTGAGTTTATTCTTGGCTGCTTGATAAGTTCACGCTTCAGCCCTCATCCTTCAGGCCATTTAATATTTTGCTCCTGACAGGGCTGTAGAGGCACCAGTTGAAGGCAGTTGAAGGGTGTCAGGCACTGGATGGTCCCTCCAAAGGCAGCTGGTGTCACTGGGGAGGGTCCCAGCGACCTGTGAGGATGACTTCCCGTGCCCCCAGCCCCTGCCTGTCTCACACAATGCTCTGTAAAAGCTGTAAGGGATTAGTTTGGAGAGGCACAATAAAAAATAAATGACTTTGTTGTGCTTTTGGAACAAAATAATGCTTTAATAGCAGAATCCTTTTCAAAGTTAGCAGTTAAGAGTAAGCAGTACTTTAGGCAATCCAGGCATCTGCTGCAGGGACTTTCCCTTGTAATTAGTTAATGAGCTTGATGTACTTTTCCCATCTAATTAAGATGCCATCTTTTTAGCCTTGTTAGAAAAGGAAAAATTTTTGAGAGACGTTAGAGACAAGTCCCCTGCCCTGGCCCTGGCTGGGGCTGGCAGCTCTGCCTGGGCCGTGAGAGAGCTGTCTGTCTGTCAGTCTGAGGGAGCTGTCTGTCTGTCAGTCTGAGGGAGCTGTCTGTCAGTCTGAGGGAGCTGTCTGTCAGTCTGAGAGAGCTGTCTGTCTGTCAGTCTGAGGGAGCTGTCTGTCTGTCAGTCTGAGGGAGCTGTCTGTCAGTCTGAGAGAGCTGTCTGTCAGTCTGAGAGAGCTGTCTGTCTGTCTGTCAGTCTGAGGGAGCTGTCTGTCAGTCTGAGGGAGCTGTCTGTCAGTCTGAGGGAGCTGTCTGTCTGTCAGTCTCAGGGAGCTGTCTGTCAGTCTCAGGGAGCTGTCTGTCTGTCAGTCTGAGAGAGCTGTCTGTCTGTCCATGTGCGAGAGCTGCAGCAGATGTGACCAGATCCGTGTCCATCCTCACGGTGATGCCCGGGATGAAGGTGCTCAGCAGGGCCCAGCAGCAGGGCTGGGGTGTGGGACAGCCCCTTCCCCACTCCCTGCACCTGGGTGACTCCTGAGTCCATCTCAGAGCAGGGGGGCTGTGCACACGTGAAGAAACCCCCAGATCCAAAGAGGAGCAGGGATCTCACCAAAGGCAGTGGTTTCCCCCAAACTCAAAAGAAAGAGCTACTTTGAAAGACTGCAGAGGGCTGGGGAGCTGCAGGCCTGATGGTTGGTCAGAGCTGCGGGCTCAGAGTTTTCTCTGGCAGCAAATGAAAGCAGCAACAGCTCCAGTAGCTGGAAGCTGCCTGTGTGCTGCAGGGCCAAAATACAGGAGAGAGCACTGGGAGCAGGGCTGGAGTGCCAAAATACAGGGGAGAGCACTGGGAGCAGGGCTGGAATGCCAAAATACAGGGGAGAGCACTGGGAGCAGGGCTGGAGTGCCAAAATACAGGGGAGAGCACTGGGAGCAGGGATCCTGGAGGAGCAGGACTGGAGTGCCAAAATATGAGAGAGAGCACAGGGATCCTGGAGTGCCAAGACACAGGAGAGAGCACTGGGAGCAGGGATCCAGGAGGAGCAGGCACAGGGCACTCCTGGCTCCTGTGCTGGGTTTGCATGGGCAACTTCATCAGGGCTTCTGGAGGCACAGCCCCCAGGTGTGCCCTGCCCGGAGCAGAAATCCCTTTGGATGGCACAGGAGACAACATTCCCAGCCCTCCACGAGTTCCCATCACTTCCACAGCTCCACCCAGCTGTGCCACAAACCGTGTGAAAGCACAGGGCTGTGGGAGGGGGCTCTGCTGGTGATGTGGGAGCAGCTCGGGCTCCTTCAGGGAGAGTCTGGAGCACCAGACCCACGTTGGGATGAAGGAGACTGGTAAAACACAGTGACTGCTGCCTTTCACAGCCAGACCCTGAACTGGTGGCCACCCTGGGACGTCTGTCAGCCTCTTTTCCCAGCTGACCCCATTTTTATATGTTCCCCTTTCATAGCTGGGCTCCAAAGCCTGGATATATTTCCTCCTGGCCTGCTGTCGTGCTGATGGGATTTAAATATGAAAAGCATTGCTCTCTGCAAGTTAAGCCTTTGGTTAAAAGTGCAGGATGTTAAGAGGTGCAGGATTTTTTTTAGTCTCTTGTAAGGTCTTTTTCAGTGTTCCTTATGAGATGGTGTTGAAAGTCTCTGTAATATAATGATCCCACACGTGTACATGCAATATCTCTCCTCCCTTTTTGCAGAGTTTTCCCTGCTAATTTCACAGTTTACTCCATTCAATTCTTGCCATCCTTTGCCATGAGCTCTGGAGGTTTTGCTGCCACATGGTGCATGTGGCTGCTGCTTGTGTATCTGCCTGGAATTAATGTGGGCAGCCTTCATCCCCTGCAGCCTTTCTGCAAAGATCAATGGGCTTAATCCTTGGCCTCCAGGATCTGCTGAGCTCTCTGCCTCTTGCCCTGTGGTCCAACTTTTCCCTGGCAGCCTTTGAGTAAAAGTTTCACAGAATTACAGGCTGGTTTGGGTTGGGGTGGCCCTTAGAGATCATTTGTTCCACCCCTCATGCCATGGGCAGGGACATCGTCCACTAGAACAGGTTGCCCAGAGTCCCATCCAGCCTGGCCTTGGATATTTCCAGGGATGTGATGTGTTTGGGAAAATTCTAGTGATGGCAAGTTTGAGCTCCCTTCAGTTTTTGCAATGCCAGCTCCCAGAGACTCAGGACTGAGCCAGGAGCTGTCCCTTGGAGCAGCAGGACCTTCTCCCCGAGCCACGGCTCCCTTGGGCTGCCAAGGCTGGCACTGCTCCTGGGCAGCTGCAACTGGGAATCATCCCACACCTTGGCTATTGCTCATCCCTGTCTGGGGCACTGGGGTTGCAGAAAGCTCCTTTTTACCCCCAGAATCTCCAGGATGAGAGTAAAAAGACACAAAAAGGGAGCAGTTGTGGGTCCAGCTGCAATTTTACGTCTCGTAATTGTCTTCTCCAACCCTGTACTCAGAATTTCCTGCATGGATCAGGCCCAGGCTTCATCCCCAGCCCAGTTCTGTCAGGGGTGTTCTTCCCACTGTCCTTGATGGGCCATAAATGCAGCTCCCTGAGGGTGACCCTCAGCACCAGGCACCCCCTGTTACCCCTGGGCTCAGGAGCCTTGGCACAAGACAGGGACAAGAGGGGACGGTGGGTCAGGCTGCAGACCCTGACACACACAGGGTTTCCTCTGCCCAGCCCAAACAAAAGCAAAGATAAAGCAGGGATGGAAGACAAAGGAAGAAGAGTGAGGCAGGAGAAGGTTATGTCTGCACAGCTCATTCTGGCCCGAGCTCCCCCACGACCTGCGGGCGCGGCGGGGCCAGCGGGGAGGCAAATTCCCTTCTCCCTCCCCAAACCACGCACCCCTCGCTGCTGGCACTGCCACTGCTGCCACCCCGGTGTCCCCAGAGAGGGGCTGCCAGTCATTCAGGGGTGCTTTGAAGCGGGCACAAAGGAGCAAGTCATTTGAGACGCTTCCTGCCTGGTGGCCTGTATCAGCTTGTGAATCATCCCGACGCTTAATCCGCTTGTGGATCTTTGAAGCCTTTTCTGTCTCGCAAACAAATGATCAACTGCAACTTATTTTTAATCCATTAAAAGGTTCCAGATATTCCCCCCTGTAAAAACAAAATACCCAGCCTCGGAACCTCAGGGAGGAGCGAGTTTTGTAAGTATTGACTCGGTCTCTGCTGAGCACAGCCAAATATTAGCATCAATTTGTGAGTTGCTTGCAAGGAAGAAATGTCAAAGGTTCAGTTTTTGCTGTGAGCTAATCCTGGCTATTAAAATACCAGGATCTCAAGGAAAGTAGCTGCAAGATGGTGTCAGAATGTCTTGGATACAGCATTGTGTATGGCACACTCAGTCCAAGGGACCACAGAGCCAGGTGTGGCCTTGGGAAAGAAATCCAGGGAGTGTTGTCTTCCTTTTGCAGCTGGATGTACCTGGGAGGACACTGCTCTGCTCCCAGACATTTATATAACTACCCTCCCATTAAGTTTTATGTGAATCAATTGATGTTTTCCATTCCTTCTTACATGTTTTGCTCTGAAAAAAACCCCTAAAATTACAAAATCCAGCTGAAACTTAATTGAAAACAACGAGTTCCATCTGGCCTCACATAAATTATGGCCAAAGCTGCCATTTTAAAGAACAGTTGTTTTTTCGTTGTTGTTGTTTTTTTAATGCTGAACTATAAATCAGCTCAAATGGAGTTCAAATCAGCTCAAAACTGGGACCAAATTTGCTCAAGGAGGTTGAAAACCTGAGCAAAAGGTTTTGGGAAGAGCTCAGCTGAACTCTGGGCTTGCAAGGAACCAAGTGAGGCCAGGAATTTGTACTGGACATTTCCCAACACCTAAAGGGGCTCTCTGAGAGAGATGGGGAGGGACTTGGGATGAGGGTCTGGAGTGACAGGACAAGGGAATGGCTTCAAACTGACAGAGGGTAGGTTTGGATGGGATTTGGGGGAGGAATTCTCCCCTGTGAGGTTGGGGAGGCCCTAGCATAGAGAAGCTGTGGCTGCCCCTGGATCCCTGAAGTGTCCCAGGCCAGGCTGGACAGGGCTTGGAGCACCCTGGGACAGTGGAAGATGTCCCTGCCTTGGCAGGTGGATTGGACTAAATGACCTTTAAAGGTCCCTTCCAGGCCAGGCTGTTCCATGGTTCTGTGCCCAGAGCAGGTGCAGTGTCCAGGCACTGGTGTAAGAAGGGCAGCCCGAGGGCTCTGCCCTCCTCTGAGTCACCTCCTCCTTGACTGAACCTCAAATTAGGTGGCTCCGAGGGTGGTTTTAACCACAAAGTTCAAAAATCCCTCCCATGGCACTGAGTTCTGGTTGAGTAAGCAAAGCAAATCTGTATTTGACACTCTTCCCTGGCTGTCCTGGCACTGGGGAGCTGCAGGAAAGCTTCTCCTCCCCTCAGACCCAGTCTGGGCTGTGGTGCCATCCTGGCACTGGCTGCTGCTCTCTGGGGGCTGCAGGGGTTTGTGCTGCTGAAATACAGCCTGAAGGGTGAGGATATGGTCCCTAAACCCAAAATGTGTCTCCTCAGCACTGTCCAGCTGTGAAGAGCACAGGAGAGATCCTGCGGGATGGCTTTGGAAGGGGAATCAGGAGTGATTCTGACATGAAGAATGAAAACAGCTCTGAACTCTGGTGAGCAGTGGGGCTGAAAGTCGTGTAAAAGCTGTAAACTGTCTGAGTGTAAGGTGCTGCTGCCCTTGGGAGGCTGACTGGGCTGTTCTGTGGTATTTCTTTAATCGCTGCACATCTTTAAGACACAAATACTCAGCTGATCCTTCTTCCTTCCTGGCTGACTGCACCTTGTGGAGTTGAGCATACTCCTGTGATGTGCAAATGACCAGTGACTGCTGGTGATCAAAGAGCACTGGCTTGATGGACACATTTCAGCTTCCTATTTGATACCCAGGTGGCATTTCCTATCAGCCCTCATGTCCCAGTGCATCTTTCCCAGAACCTGCATTTACTGGATCCACTCTCTCCAGGCAGCCAGTGCAGTGGGAGCCATTCCCTCTTCCAGCCCTGCTTCTGCCAAGCTAGCCATGGCAGTGCCTTTGCTTCTGTGAGTAACTGCAGGCACCCCAGGATCCCCTGGGATGTGATTCAGATGTGCAAATTTTGCTCTGAGCAGGAGTGGGGGATTAGGATGGAGTTGCTGGGAAATGTGTCAGTCCTGTGTCGTGGTAGCACGAACAGAGCAAAATCCCCATCTCCTGCCACGTGGCAAAGAGGGGGGGAAACAGCAGCTGTGCATCCCATCTCTGTGGGATGGGGCAGTGCTGGGGGGCAGCCACCTGCACCAGCAAGGGGTTGTGCAGGCCTGGGTGTCCCTCAGATCGGGGTGGAACCCATAAATGCCTCAGTGGAGTGGTCAGAGCAGGAGGGAAGGCTTCAAACCAAAGCTTTGCCCTCCATGCTGATCTCAGGTGTGAACTGGAGCATTTCTGGTGCAGCTGATTGGAAAATCCACAGCAATTCACATCAGAGTGTGAACAATACTGTATTTTATATTATTTTTAATTTTTTAAAAGACAACTGGAGTTACTGTTCTTCTCCCACCTTTGTCAAAGGCAGGCAGCTGTCCAGGCTGTGGGAAATGCTTTAGCCTTGTCCCTCTCTGATATTTCCTTTTGCCTTTGGTCACAAAGAAAAAGCAAATCAGCCTCTGCCCCTGCCACATCCTGGAGGAAGTTGCTCCCTGTGTGCAAAGCTGTAGGAAAAGGGAATTAATTATAGGTGATTTGGTTTTGGCTCTTTCTGTTGAGGGGGAATCGATCTGCAGGAGCATCTCCCACTTCCCTTTGCATTTGTTCCTGTTTTTCTGGGAGCTGGAGCTGAGGGCTGAGGTGTGGGCACAGCCTCTACCATCTCTGCTCTTCCTGGAGCGTGAAGGGCTCCAAGATGTGTTGGATAAAAACCAAACTGGAGGGAAGAGATGGTTTGAAATGGTGTCCTCAGCCCAGAGAGATCAGTGTCCTTCTCAAAATGACAGTCTGGTGTGTGCTTTGGATAACTATGATTTTCTTGTCCCCTGGGGATTGAAGGGTTTTCCTCCACCATCTCCAGGAGTGAGGAGTGGGCACTGAGACCCTGGCAGTGGCACTGCTTGCTGCAGAAATGTTGTGGTTATTTGGCCAATTGCTCTTTTCCCACTGTTTAACCTTTCCGAGTCATGAAAAAATACTTCAGACCCCTGGAAGCAGCAGTGAATGTCCAGCATTGGCTCCAAAACCTTGCAGGAATCACAGGGACTTTGATCTCCCATCACTCCACCCTCTTTCTGTTGTTTAAGATTTACCCGACGTCGCATCTCCTCTCATCAAAATTCACCTTTGTTTTGCTGCAGATAATCACCCAATGGTGATAATAACAATAAAATTCCTAGGAAATCTCCCTGTGGCAACAAGTAATTGACCCAAGAATTTTCACTACAAGGAATATTTTCTTTTTTCTCTTTTTTTTTTTTTAATAACCACACAGCACTGGAGATGCTCGTCCGTCGGGGGATGCACCGCTATTGTTCTCATCAGTCCTGATGCTTTGCCTTCACCCTTTGAGTTTTCTCAAAGGATTGAGATTATTTGGTTTCTTTGAAGAACAAAGGATAAAGAATTTTTTTTAGATGACTGGCTATTTTGATCTGCAAGGTCTGCACGCAGTGTGAGGGAACAAACATCACTAAATCATTAAGGGAAAAGGGAAGGGTATGCATAATGGAAAGAGAAACACAAAAGCCACCGAGGCTGGTGGTTGCAGCCCAGCCTGGCGTTGTTTTCAGCCCCACTGCTGATCCTACACAGGGTTTGGTGCTTTGCTTCTCTGGGCCTTGCTTTCCTGAATCGATTATTTGGCACCACAACACTCACAGCCACTTTGTCAGGCTTAGCTGTAATTCCCAGTGCCTTTGGAGGAATAAAGCACATTGAGTAGGATGTCTTATTTAACCAGCACCTGCCCTGAAATGTAGATTTAAAGTGTCGTGGAAGGGTCCATGAAAATCCTCTTTTGGCTGCCTGGACTCCCTGTCTGTGGCTGGACTGAGGATGCCAAGGTTTGGTGCCTCAGAGGGGACCTTGAAGGACACAACTGGCCAAGCCAAGGTGCCCCTTTTTCCCCAGGAGCTGTAAGGATTTGGAGCTTTCCTGTTCTCCAGCTCCACAGAACATGGAGATCCCTTGGAATCTCTATGGCACAGGATGGAAGACAAACATACCTCCCATTCATTTGAATGCCTTTTCCTTTTGGGGAGATAAGAAAATATCACATGTTCTGAGGAAATAGGATTAGCCTTTAATTAAGCAAAAATCCTCCATTTAGCATAACAATTTTTTTTCTCTTAAATTAAAGAGTGAATATTACCTGCTAATTACAGGGTACACAATGTGCAGAAAGCAATGGCTAATTTGTGTATGAGTGTCTATTTTTGTTCAATTTGAAAAAAAATTTAAACTTTAATACAGTCATTTACCCAGATGCATAAGTAGAAGATGTCTTCTGGACTTGCAGCTAAACAAACAGCATCCTGCTGAGCTGAGGCTGTGCTGATCCTGCCAGCTGGAATGCAGCAGAGGATGCTGTAGCTGACTTAAAAATGCTCAGCTTGATGTGCTCACCTACACACCAAGGGGAGCCCACCCCACACCTGGAGGCTGTCACACACTGGGCAGGTCAGTGCAAGGCTGCTGTGGGGCAGGAATCCTGGAATCTGGAGGAGTTTTAGTCTGGATCCAAGCTCTGCAGCGTGATCCTTGGCCAGGGCTTGGAGCTGAGCTGGGCTTCTGCTTTTGGCAAGGAACTGAAAACCTGGGGTAGTTTTGACAAAGTTTGGGCTTGTACAAATGAGCTCGAGCTGTGTTGTGGCTGAACTTTGCCTTTTCCTGGTGGATCTTGGGAATTGGTTTACTTGAAGCTGTGCAGGGTGAGTGAACTTATTCCCCTGATGCCCCTGCTACCAACCAGTTTCAGATTCAGTTCTGTGTCCTGCAAACACAGTTTTGCTTCCCACCCTTACGAGGAGTGCTCACTCACACAGAGCCAAACATGTGCTGGTTTGCACAGCATCCCAGAGGCTGCCACAAATATTTTGGGTTCACCTTCCATTTCCACATCCCTTCAATTGGTCTTCTCCCAGAAACTGCCCTAATTAGGCACTTTGATGCTCTAATCCCCTTCCTGCCCTTGGACACATCGACTTGTGAATGTCCCTGATCTTCAGTGGGGATTTTCCCTGGTGATGCCAGGGTCCAGATGTCTCCTGGAGATGAGTGAGTGTTCCTGACACACCAGTAGCTGTGTTGGTCGTGGGGTTAACCAGAACAACTTCCAAAAACACACGAAGGGGGAAAGCCTCACCTTGGCTGCAGTGCCACTGCCACGTGGGAAAATATTGCTGGCTGTCCTTGAGAAATGAACAGCCCTGGTGTGCTGACTGCTGGGTGTGCAGCAGGATGACACCTGAGGGAGGGCACTGCCACATGCCACAAGGCCTCTTTTTTCCAGGAACGTGGATGATTTTCCAAATTCCAGCAGTGCTGTTCTGCCCTCACAGTGCAGCCTGGCACCTGAGCAGGTTGGGTTCAGAGCTGCCTGAACTCTGGGTGCACAGGGCAGGCTGCTGTCCCTGATTTGGGGGGCAGGACAGTCCCTGTCCCTGGGACAGGAGGCTGCTGCCACCCTGTGCTGGCTCTGCTGTGCCCTCCCTGCGAGCAGAGCCACCCCTGTGCCGCTGCTTCCTGCTCGTAGCAAAGAAATATTAAAGTCTACCTTGCAGAAAAGTGAGGCTTCCTCAATTAATAAACGTGCTCACAGGCTTGCCAGATGAAAGAAATGTAAAACACGTTGATAGCTTCTTTTATGATCATTAATAATAGTATAACTTACCTGAAAGGCACAGTGCGTGTCCCCAGCGAGGTTTGATCTCTTGTCATGCCTGGTTATGTGGGATGGGTAAGGCTCTGTCTCTTTGGGGAGTTGTTAGATGAGAAAACAGGCAGCAGATATTTCTCCACCCCCTGCTCCACTCTATTCCCAGCACTGCTCCGCTCCCAAGGATCAATATCTGAACTGAGAAATTATATTATTAAGCTGCATATTGTAATCAGACATCAAGTAGAGTCCAGTTCCCCCCTTGGCAGGCATTAGCATGCCCTGGTGGAGTGGTGGTGCTTTTGAAAAGATGAAGAGCATCATCCATGCAAAATATGTGGGGTGCAGGAGTGGGCCAGGCCTTGTGCTGAGCTGTCTGACAACTCCATGCCTCACAATTTGCATTACAGAAAAACAATCTTTTATTTATTTAAGTTGGAAATCCCTTTGCATCTGAACTTCAAGTGTGCAGCAAACACACTTTGATCATTTTAATGCAGAAGTCACTGATTTACAATAAATATTGTGTTTTCTTTTCATACTTCTTTTTGTTCTTTGAGGAGATTAGAGTAAAGGAAGGAAAATAATTTTTGACCTCATTAGAATTGCTCGTGGTGGAAGGAAATGTGCAGAATGAGGAAGATGCTGGGCTTCAAATGGTCCCAAGCTAAGGACAGGCACTACAGCATTGAGGGGCATTAATTCCTGCAGCTGATTAGGGCTGGGAGAGTGACTCTGCTCAAAGCGGCTCTGGACAGGATTTGGGGGGCTCTGGCTTTCTGTAAAGCACCAGGAGGGGATGATGGATCCTGAGACACATCCTGGCACCTGATAATTTGCCCTTGAGGGGTTCCAGGATCCCCCAAAATTACCAATTTTCTCTGTGTGCCGGCCTCTGAACTCGTGCTGCCAAGCTGAGGTGGGGGCCAGGATTGAGCCCAAAAAGGAGCAGTGAAATGTTAAAAAGCAGCAGCTTTTCTGGAGCATCAGGCGTGGTTCCACGCTCAGGTTAGAAATCTTGGAGCCAGCAGGTCTGGTGGGGTTTGTGAGATGTCAGTGAGCTCTGGACAGGTCAGGCAGCAGCTGATGCCCTGGGATGTGGTAAAGCCGATTTTTGGGAATGAGTGGGCTGCTGGAGCATCGTGGTGGGTTGTGCTCCTGCCCAAGGGG
>VZRX01010268.1:115517-150318 GCA_013398075.1 Notiomystis cincta
TTTAAAAAAAAAAAACCGAACAAAACCCAAAACAAAAACAAACAAAAAACACAACAGAAACAAAATCCCCCAAAACATAAAAAAGCCACAAAAGAACCTAAAACCCCCAAACAAAGAAACCACTCCCCCCAAATCCCATCCAGCCCACCTCGAACAAACACAGCTTTCTTCTGGAGCAATGCAGTGGAAAGGGAAGGGCTCAGGTCCCTTTATTCCCCCACTGCACTGACACTGATCCAAGCTGACTTGGGGCTTTGTGGCCTTCCCGACGTCAGGAGCAGCAGGTCCAGCTTCCAGGTGTGAATTCCAGCTCTGCCCCCTTTCAAAAAGGGCTTTTCTTGCTGGGCAGGCTGGGACAGAAAACAGTTAAACAAAAGGAGTGGTTTGCTTTGGGGTCACTCCTGCCCTTCCCCTTCTGTCCTTTGCTGCTCTTTTTATTCCTTTATTCCTTTCACTTCATTCAGTGTGGGTTTTTCTTTTTTTCCCTTTTTTTTTTTGTTTGTTTGTTCATTCATTTTTTTGTGGGTTTTTTTTTTTTTATTCTAGAGCAAACCTATGAAATCATATTGCTGGTCTAAATTCCTAAAGAAAAGGCCACAAGGAAACTCAGGTTGCTTGAACTTTACTCAGGGGTGTAACTGGAACCAGCAAGAGCCGTGGGGGTATTGGTTGCACCAGGTAGGTTGGTTTCTACAGGCCATAAAGGATTATTTTGTACTTGGTCAGAAGTCCCCAGCTGCTTAAACTGTTGTGTATATTAAATTTGCAGCCCTGAGCATCAGGAACAGATGTGGGGAAGGATGGATTTGCTTTTTACAGGGAGGGATGTGAGTAAAGAAACTGAGAGACATCTTTGGGTTCTCCCAAAATGAGATTTTCTTCCATTGTAGGGAGCTCCACATCCAGCCCTCCATCCTCCCTTTGACTGCCCTGTAATTTATTGTTATCCAGGACTGCAAGCAGCACAGTTCAGCCCAGAAGTGATCCACTCAATTATCTCTACTGTGTTACTCCAGCTACAAAGAGCCCAGAGACACAAGCCCTTATCCAGCATCTTGGGCAAACAAAGCAGGGGGGGTTAGTGGCACTGTAAACACATTTAAATTACCCTCTTTGCAAAACCCTGATCACTCATTATGGTCAAATCCAGCTGCATGGAGCCAGAGTGACACTTGAAGGTTTTCGTCTGCTGGGAAAATGTGTATTGGAGAGCTGTGAATAACAAACCGATGTCACTGTGCCATGTCCTGAGGATGTTGGAGTCCTGGGCTGGTCAGGAGCTGTCCTGCTCCATCCTGGCTTTCACCAGGGTGTCCTGGTGAGGTGTGACTCTGCCTGTTCCTCCTGGAGATGGAGCTTGGCACACAATGATTGTCAGTGCTGCAGATCCCCGGCTGGAGGCCAATCTGGGGAGGGATAAAACCCCAGAGATAATTTATAAACCATTTTGCACCCACAGGCACCCCCTCCTTCAGTCTCAGCAAGTGGGGAACACCACAAAGGGCATCCTGGGGACACATTCCCACCCTTTTCCCGCAGTTTTTCATCTCCATGAAGGAATTGGCACTGCCAAGGCCCATGGACTGAGCATCCTCTCCAGGGCACACCCAACCCTGCCAGCCAGGCTGATGGCTGTGACCCTGCAGGGGTCCCAGGGCAGGTGGGCAGCACAGGACACCTCTCTCTGATCCACTAATCCCAGTTTGGGGAGCAGAGAGTCACTGGGGAAAGTCAATGCTACCACCCCTGGGTGCTGCTGTACCCCCACCCCCGAGGTGTGTGGGGAAGGTGCTGGGCAGGGTTTCCCTGCACTGACCCCTCCTTTTCCATGCCTTCTTTCAGCTGGGAAGATGCTGGGAGCCCCCTCACCCCAAGTTAGGGACAGAAATCTCAGCATCCCTGGGAGGAGCCTTCCTCTGCCAGTGCCAAACTGGGAGTGAAGGAGTGGGCAGGAAGAGGTGCAGGACCTGGTGATTCCCCCTGGATCCACCTCTCTCTGCGTGGGAAGCAGAGCCCCAGGTCCCACCTCTCCCCACAGCCCTGCCTGAGATGTTTGAACAAGAAACAGGAGTTTTCACTTCAGCCTCATTTCCTGTCAGTTTAATGGGATGTGATGGTGCAATTCCCTTCATGCAGTCAGCAAGATTTGCTGGGAAAACTCTCTGGATCCTGGAGGGGTTTCAGTGGGTCTGAATTCCTCCTTTCCTGTGAGTGGGTTTAGGGAGGCTCTTCCAGGGATGGTACCAGCACGTGCTGAGAAACCTCCATCAAAGCTCAGACAGCATTTTCCAGTTATTATCTGGTGGCTGACTGAGTTTAGGTTTTCTGCTGACAATAAAACAGTGGGTAAAAGGAAGTGATTAGCAGCTTACAGCTATATCTAGTTCCTCCTGAGCAAAGCTCTCTGCTTTATTTTGGGCCTCGGAAGATGAACTGTGCAGTACATTGTTTGAAAAGGCGTCCTCTGTTTTGGAAAATCTCCATATATTTTGTTTCCATGTTATCTGCATGGTTGTAATTAGAAAATTATGTGCCTGCTACATGACCTCCTCATAAAGAACATATTTAAAGTGAGACAATAACATTCAATTCCCTTTCTAAACCATCAAAAAGAAAATGGTTTTCAAGGCATTTCTTCCTCCTTCCCAATTCCCTCCCTCTGGCCACTTGGGTGGTCTCATTTGACAAGTTTTACAATAGAGGACTTTTTTTTTTTTTTTTTTCATGGACAAACATGTGAGTGCAGGAGAAAATCTGGAACTGGGAAACAAATGCTTCCCCCCTGCCTTCCCCAAGAAAAACTCAGAGGCTGAATCTCAGCAGATCCTGGCAAGGGCAGGCTGAGACGGAAAGCTTGCAAAGGGAAATCCACTTCTGTTTTTTCTTTTTGTTTTTTTTTGCTGTTTACCTGCATTCCTGCTGCAAAATTTCCTTGTCCATGCCCAGGGGAGGGAGGAGCATGTGCATGGTCCCTGTGGCAGAAGCTCAGCTTGTCCCTGCTCCAGGGAGAGCTGAAAGGCAGGGGATGGGCACTGGTGGCACCACCAGAATCCAGGTTTGAGATAAAATTGCACTGCAGGGGAACAAGCTGGAGCTTGCTGTGCCTGAGTATTTCTCAGAGGGAATAAGGAGCAGGCTTGGAGGCGAGGCTGGGATTAAACAGGAGCTGTGAGGGGCTCAGAGCACTGCTGGGAGAGAGAGAAAATGCAAGTTTTTGTATGCTAAGGATGCAGAAGATGAGGTTGGCAGTGCCTGTTTTTCATCAGTGAAAGCCTTTATTGCCCAGGACCCCTGAGTTCTGTGGGTGTTTGCTGTGCTTTCCCTGCACAGCTGGGTGAGTGCCACATACCATGGGCTGCCCCCTGCTCAGGGAAACCTGGCTTTTGGAAGCCTGTCCCCCCTCTCAGCAGATCCCTCTGGCTTTGTGGCACCCTCAGAGCTCAGGGGAGGGGCTGTAGGTGCAGTGTAGGGGCTGTAGGTGCAGTGTAGGAGCAGGAGCTGCTCTTGGGGCTGTGCTGGAGCAGTGCTGTTGGCTTTGGAGCTGTGATTCCAGGCTGGCCCTGGTGAGAGCTGTGCCTGCACCCCTCAGCCACTGCTCCATTGCCTTTCCAGCCTTCACATGAGCATCTCCCTGGTTTTTGTGCCCTGGATCACCAGAACTGCACATTTCCCTTTGCATGGTCACTGTGGGACACGGGAGAGGAGCACCTGGGACACCTGGAGAGGAAGGCAGGGGAGAAGGGAGAGCAGAGCCAGGTCTGGCACAGGGTGGAGATAACAGGGTGGAGAGATCATGAGAATTAAGGAAAGCAATTTTGCTCATCTAGAATGAAATGGAGGAACTGGAATAACTGTCCATTCCTGAAGTGAATGAGAGATTCCACTCATTTGGAGCAGAGCAAAATGACGATGGCTCACTGCTCTGGGAGGGGGCTGCTCCTGTAGGCAGCAACCTGCATCATGTCTTGGACTTTGGCTACCAGAGAATGGACAGAACAAGACTTGGCAGCTCCCAGCATTTGACTTTGGCCCCTGCAGGATCCCAGCCCTGCAGACAAGTAACCTGCTACAACGATCAGCAGAAGTCTGAGCATGGTTATCCCTTCCACCACTGCCCTTTTAAATCACTTTACCCAGCTAAGAACCCTTTAGTGTAAATTAGAATTTATATTCATGACCATGGGCATCAGAACTGGAAGGTTTCTGCAGCCCCCACTTCTCCTTTCTGCTTGTTCAGCTCAGCCAGGCTGGGATGGCTGTGAAGGACAGCACCTGCCCACCCCAGGCTGCTCCTTTTGGATGAGCAAGCAGGAGCCTGTTTACCTCCTCTTATTTTTTAATGATCTCTTTGTTGAGCAGCTCGTGTGTCTGTGCAGCAGAGGCCCCACAAGAGAAAGCAGAGCAGCTGCCCCCAGAGCAGCGTTGTGCCTGGGGGGTTTTCCATGCTGCAGTGCCAGCAGGGCACAGGGGCACAGCCAGGGAGCAGGGACACATCAGGGCTGGTGGCACTTCAGGGGCTGCTCCCACCAGGCAGGAGCCAGGGCACCTGGGATGTGGCAGAGGCAGGGATGTGAGCTGGCCTTCCCAGCAGGTGAGCAGCAGCTTTACCTAAAATCCCCCCAAAAAATCACAATAAAATAATCATGGAGCTGTAAAATGTCTTCGGGAGCCTCCCAGTCAGACCCTGGAGAGGGGAGCTGTGCTGAGCTGCACCCTGGGAGAGGCAGAGCTGTAACTGGAAACTTTAGAGCTGGCAGCACTGGTTTGTGCATTTTTTGGATTAAACCTGCACAGCAGTAAGAGCACCCAAGGATGGGTGAATGCAGCAGAGCATTCCCCAGTCTGCATAGAATCATAAAATGGTTTGGGGTGGAAGGGACTTTACAATCATTTGATTCCAACCCCCCTGCCGTGCCAGGGACACCTCCCACTGTCCCAGGCTGATCCAAGCCCTGCCCAGCCTGGCCTTGGACACTGCCAGGGATCCAGGGGCAGCCCCAGCTGCTCTGGGCACCCTGTGCCAGGGCCCCCCCACCCTCCCAGGGAAGAATTTTTGCCTCAAAGCCTTCCCTGTGTCAGTGTGAAACCATCCCCCTGTCCTATCTACACCTGCTCTTATTTCTCAACCAGCTTCTCTTCACTGCCCTTTGCTTTTCTCCTGCCAAGAACTCCTGTCACAGCCCTGCCTGCAGGAGTGGCTCAGGAAATGGGTCATTTGGAGCAAGGGCTGCAGGACAGTCACACCCAGCTCTGGGCACTGCAGGCTGAGTCACTGAACTGCCCAGTCACATTTACCTACATGAAAAGAATTTCAAATACAATCCAGTTTTTGTCAGGCCCCTCCTGTAGCTGGTCATGTCTTAGGAGCTGGGGAAACACTGGTATGAAAAGAATTCATTAACAATTGGAAAACTATAAAACTGATTGGAAATTGTAACAGAAAAAACGTGCTAGGTTGTTTTAGAGCTCTGTGTATTCCTGTCTGGGCCTGCAGACTTTGACACTGAAATGACAGCTGTGATATTGTGAATATTTAAAGCCTAAGCCATCATCAGCATTTCCATTTAGGTTTTTCCTTCATGTTGTCTGTGGCACTTTATCTTCACTGCAAATGAGGTTTGAGATCTCCATCTGGTCCTGGTGGACAAAAGCTTTCTTAGAGAAAGCAAACAGCTCCAGCAGCAGCTTCAAAGCTGATGGAGTCTCATGTGAAGATGGGAAATCAGCTCTGAACCTGTTGGATTTCACATCCCATAAAATACAAATTGGACCATGATTTTCATGTCACTAAGTCATTCTACTGCATTGACCCACTCCAAGCATAATTTCTTCTTTCTCCAGCTTTCTTCCCTTAATTTTTGGTAAAGCAATGGGATGGATTCTACCCAGTGGGGCATCAAATTGAAATTCTGAATATAAAAGGGGCACAGGGCATCCCTCTCATGAGTGAGGAGATAGAGGACACCCCTATTTTGCAGGAAGGAGCTGGATGAAGACCACTCTGAGCCTGTGGAGCAGGAATAGCAGGGGCAGAGGATGGAGGTTATCTCCTTCCCATCACAGTCCTTGCCCCAGCCTCGATTACAGGGGCTATTTTAGGCAGTTTGCCTCAGGGATGCACAGCCACTGGAGTGGTTCCCAGTACTTAGCTGGAATCAAAGAAGTGAAATTCTCAGAGGTTAGTAAATAGACATTGGGTAGAAAAAATGGGGGAAAATATCTTTGAGTTGACCTTATCCTGTGAGACCTGTGGGGTTCCTGTGCCTCTAAAGTTCATTACTTGGCAGTGCTGGGTTTGATGACCTTAAAGGTCTTTTCCAGCCTAAATGAGCCTGTGATTCCATGATATTTATAGCCAGATTTTGCTCCATGTGAATTCCTGTGGCACAGCCTGTGTTAATGGACATCTGTGTGGGTTTTTCCAGCTGTAGCTGAAGTTATTCAATACCTGGGGGCAGAGGAAGAAACAGCACCTGGGGGCCAGGGAGGTTCCAAGGTGAAGGAAGTGAAGCCCCACTGTTTTCCCCTCAACCTACTCAAGGTTTTAAATGACAATTATTTTATATATAGTATAAAGATATAATCAGTTTTATATTAAAAAATGGGTTTATTTCAGTAGTTTTCAATATTTTTTCCTGCACAACTGAGCTCCTGGTGCCCCTCCTGGATGAGAGGTGGGGAACACCCCTCGTAGAGCCCAGTTTGCTGGGGATGCTGTCACTCCTTATGGGCTCCTGTGGAATCAAAACTCCAGGGTGTTTTTTCCTACTTGGAGGACAGGCTTTGAGTGACAGATCAAATGGCCAGATTTTAGTGTGTGTTAGGAAAATTAGTTAATTTGGCTAGAGAAATCAAGGTTCCCCATGGAGTTTGCAGGGTAGAACTTGCTTCAGATGGTTCATAAACAAAGGGATGTGTTGCTAGGATTGTGGAGTTCAATGGATTTTGCTTTTGCAACCCACTGTTGCAGTTTTACTCTTTCCCTTTCCGTCTGGGAGATATTTCATTGCCTCTTACTTTTTATGTTCTCCTTGTGATTTTTCTTTATTATTATTATTTTTTAAATTTTGATTTCTTTCAACAATCCCAACAGCGGGATTTGCATTTGCAGACTGTTTCAGGGGACATAAAAAAACCCAACCCAAACCAAAAAACAGATGATAAAAAAATAGCAAAAATATCAAGTGAATTTTAGCAGAAGGGATGTTGGAGGAGCCAACCCAGCAAAAACCAAACTAAAAGCATCTCAGCTGGGCTGGGCACGTGCATCCTTGCACAGGTGAAGGTGGGGATCAGGAAGCAGAGGAGCACAAAGCTGTGGGAAGTGTGTGCAAGGCCATTCCATGCCCCAGCTCTCTCCCTGTCACCGTTACCCTTGGGCAGGGTTAAGCTGCTCCCACCGTGGTGTTCCTCAGTGACTCCTCGGATTTGTGCTCTGGCTGATGTTGCCCAACAGCCCAGGATTCCTTGATCTTGCCTTGCTTGGGCCCTTTCCTGAACTGCAGCCCTGCATCCGAGGCACTGAGCCCTTTCACATAATTGGGCAATATTTGCATCCAGCTGGACTTTCTTTCCCAGCTGAGGGCAGGGGGTTGTTCCTGCCCTTCCCAGGAGTGCTGGTGTGAGGTCTCGGGCTCCGGATCGGGACACACACGGCTGCCAGGCTGGGACAGAGGCTGCAGGAGGACATTTGTTCCTTGTGTTTTTCCCTGGAAGCAGCTGGTTTTCCCTCTAGGGCAGGGCACTGACTGTGCCTGAAGGCCGTTTGGAAATGGAGGGCAGGATTCAGTGGCCTGTCTGTTGTGCTTGCAGTCTCATGTAGGACTAAGGGCAGTGGATTTAGCTCCTCAATCCAAGCCAGTTTGGGCCTGGGCACGTGAGGATGAGCTCCTGCTGTCCTGGATGCTGTGGAGTCCACGTGAGCACAGCCCCCTTGTGCCAACAGAGCAGGAATGATGGCTGAAGCTGCCAAGGGAATGTCCTTCCCACCCTTTGGCCTGTGTGTGTGATCCACCTGCCAGCTTTGTCCAACGGGAATTACCCCTGAACCCTCTTTCCAACAAAATACTGATTTCATGGCTGTTCCCAGAGGTGGCATCTCTGTGGGTTAGAAATTGAGGCTGGTGTCAGCTGGGATGTTAATTGTCATTTATGTATTTGCTCTGCTCCCTGCACACCAGTGCAAGACAACGAGTTACAGCTTGGCAGGACTGGGTTTCAGAGGGCTTTTTTTGAGAGTGGTGCCTTTATTCTCATCCACTATCTCATCCTTTCTCCTGCTGTATGTCTGGTGTATCAGAGTGGCTTAACGTGGCCTTGTTCTCCTGATATTTGTAAGCAAATCACCCCTGCTTTTTATGAAGAGAAAGATAAAGAACGAGGTTGTTGTGGGCACCGGGCAATGGAGATGGTGACTGAAATGGTTATTAATGATTGTTCCTGGCATGCCCAGGCATGACTTCAATTTCTTGCTAATTCCAGCTCTGGCAATGCCCACTGGTAGCACAGTCCACAGCCCCACTTCTCCTGGAACCAGCCCCAAACCAGGTGGTGCTGTCCCTGAGCTGCTGCTCCAGGGGGGATCAAGCCCTCAGTTGGTTTCTAGCCCATCAGTTTGGATTTCCAAATGCAGTTTGTGATTCCTTGGATTTGGTTTTCACAGAGGTTACTCAAATGGAAAATGTTCAATGTGGACATTTGCATGACCAAAAATTGAGACATTTAAACCCAACAGTCGTGTCTGACAATGATGGTCATTAAGTAAGTGATCAGTTCATCTTGTGACAGTGTTGAGACATGAAAATGCCATAATTTTGGGTGCAGACTGGCTCTGTTGAGCAGGGCAGTGATGCCCAAGAGAACCACAAGTTTTGTCTGTTTTCAGGAGTCTCCTTGAAATAACATTTTTTATATCCTTAACAACTGACTCCCATTTCTTCTCTACTGCACTGTCAGAGCACTAATTGGAGAGAGGAAGAGGGGGGAAAGGGCATAAAACCCAGGAAGAAAGTAAGGGAGAGTAGATCCCAGAGGCTAAGCTTAATACCATCAGACTTGGATGGAAATGTTCCTCTTGCAGACCACAGAAACATGATTTTTTGTGGGACTAAAAAGAGAGATAAGGCTGGTGAAGTCAGTGCAGTTGGTGCAACGAACCCAGGGCCGTTTCCTGGGATGCCTGACAGAAGTTTCCTTCTGTGGGAAAAATCAACGACTGGAATAGGTCTGTCTTTTCTGCCACAGCAAACCTATACTTAAGTGTGATTAAAATGCTTTCGGCAAAGGAAATACCCTGTAGTTTAAGCCAAACATGGGGACATCCTCTCTGCCTCTGATTGATGTTATGGTGGTTTGTGTGGTGTACTATATCCTGAACCAGGCCCAAGTCAATTAGGCACCATTTCAAAGTATTTTCTCATGCAGCCCAAGGTTTTGCTCGTGCCAGTGAAATCCGAGACTGGGGGAAATGATAGCAGAAATGAGTTCTGTGAGCAAGCGCAGCCGGGCCATCGGGTTAGCAGGCAGCAAGCACTGCAGGATTCCCTGCTTCAAGGAGCAAGATGCCTTTTTCAAGTTGAGAGATTTAATGGCCTTTTTGCTGAGATCAAGTGTAGTATTGGTTTAATATCTGATACAAGCTCTATCAGGAAAGTGTATCCTCCCTTTGCAGGGGGACGAGGCGATCTAACCATGAAATAATCAGATCCTTACAGTTCTTTTCTACCCCTAGACCAGGTGTGATTTCTGCCCCAGAGACACCATCTAAAGCACATTTCCACTCAGCCTTTGACTGTTTGAAGCTTTCAGACAATCACAGTGTGGGAAAGGACAGTCCTTACAAATCTTTCGCCCTTTCAGTCCCGAAATATCATTCCTTGTGATGGAAGAGAGTAATAACATGTGAGAGCACCATCACAAGCCAGCCAGCAAAGGAAATAACAGGGTGACCTTATAAAATCAGGGCCCAAAAAAACCACCCAATTATAGGGTTAAATGCCACTGAAGTAATGATTCTGCTGGTTTATCTCGCTCATGGCGCACTGCATTTTAAACCCAGCCACTGGGGACATGTGAAATGGTGCTTAAACCATCAGTGGAAGGTTCCTTCGTGCTGCAGACATATTTCCACATATTCCAAACCAGCCCTGGAGTCTGGGCAGGCAAGGAGTGAGCTTAATGCCTTCCTTTGTAGCAGGAGATCTTTGAAACTCTTATTTGATCGTTTCCCTAGATTAGGATGATTCCAGGCTGCTTTGGAGGAATGTGTTCCCCCTGCCCACCAACCTCCTCTCCCAAAGTGATAAGGCATCTGTAAATGAAAACACTCTCTGAAACTCTGTGCAGAACCTCCTCTGTACATGGCTTTGAAGCAGAGCTGCATGAAGACCTCTGTACCGGCTGAAAATATCTTGCAAACTGATAAAGAAGTGCAGGTACAGCTAAAATCCACTGTGTAATGAGGATTAGCGAGCCTAAGGAGGTTTGTTTGGATTGAAGATTGAGTTGAAATGTGTGAGGCTTGGGTTTGACCAGAAATAAACTGAACTTGGATTTCATCAGATGCCTCCCGGCCCCCTCCTGTCCTGCTCCTCCTCGCCCCACTCCACGTTCAGAGTAAATACTCACAGCTCATCATTTTAAAAGGAGCTGTTTAATTTTCCCACCGGCCCAGGTTCTCGTTAAATGTGCTGTGCTTCAGTACAATCCTCCACTTTCCCAAGCAGCCCTCAGCTCCCTGCATCTCCCTACCCGTGTGCTGGGCTGTATTGATCTCAGATATGTGGGCAATTGCTCCGTGGAATACAGCCTGAAAGGACCCTGTTTGATCCAATGATGATCCTATAGCAGATATTCTGACTAATTGTATCCATGGAAATCAAGTGCACTTTAACTAATGAAAAAAAAAAAAAGAGAGATGGTGTGGTCAAAGCTTATTTGAAGAAATGACATGTTTTAAAACCTGACATGACTTAAAACAGAATCATATAAGTTCCTTTGCTAAAACACTTTCAGGATATATTAGGTATAACAATAGTTTTCTACATGAAAATGGCTTTGAAATCTTAAAAGAAAAGTATTTTAAAAGAAAAGAATTTTTGCGGTGCATTAAATTGGACGTGAATATGACAGATTTCAAAGACTGTCAAAATAACGAATTTACATCATAAATGCACAGGCTCCCTTTTTAAAGGCCTCTTCAACAACTCAGGAAGGCGTTTAATGGTGAGCAAGTTCAAAGTGTCATGGACTCCCACTGGTATAAAAAGGAGGCAATACCCACTATACTCTCTGTGTTTCAGATAATGTATCTGTCTCTTTTCAAGTTAATAAACTGCACTCCTGTCAAATTGCAGATAAATGAAAGCGACCAAGACATTGTTTTCCCCACATATTGCTAAGAAAGATATCTCCCAATATTTCTAAACGACCAGTATGCTAAAAAGAACTTGAAATGAATCCACCCTGCAGTTATTTTACAGCATCAAAGACAATGAAATTTCCACAGAGGCACTTTCTGAAGTTTTAAATGCTTTATTTCTGATAGCTGCTCATTAAGAAGCTTCGAAAGCTTTTTATTGTTTCAAAGGCAGTCATCTAAATTTTTAATCATTCACTAGTGCTATATGGTCACGATGTTACTCTCTAGCTTTAAAAACCCTTTTTTATTTTCTAAACAGTAATGTCAACATAATGTTTTCCTGAATAATTGTTAGGTATGGCCTTACTCAAAGAGCAACTGTGAGGAGGGGAGAAAGGAAGGGAGAAAGAGGATTTTTTTTTCCAGCTCCCTTTGGCGAGGGAGAAAATGAGACACTTCAGGAAATTAAAACCCAGGACCAGCAGTTGACAGAGGTGACCACCAGCTTAAAGCTCTGGTCTTCTGAGATGGCTTCAGCTCAGTCCTTCAGAGCTGGAGAAGTTTGTGGTAGGTGTTTTTCGAGTTAACAATGATGCTCTGCAGGCTGGTTCTCACTCTGTGACACTTGAATGTCCTTTGGATAAAAGAGGTTTAGGAAACTTCCCATCCCTGCCCCTCAGAGCTGCCTCCTGCCCCACCCATGGTGATCACCAGGGTCAGGTCCCACTGGCAGAGGACAGCATAGGAAGAGGTATTCCCATCCCATTGCCCATCCCATTGCCCATCCCATTCCCTATCCCATTGCCCATCCCATTCCCTATCCCATTCCCTATCCCATTGCCCATCCCATTGCCCATCCCATTCCCTATCCCATTGCCCATCCCATTGCCCATCCCATTGCCCATCCCATTCCCTATCCCATTGCCCATCCCATTCCCTATCCCATTCCCTATCCCATTGCCCATCCCATTCCCCATCTCACTGCCCATCCCATTCCCTATCCCATTCCCTATCCCATTCCCTATCCCATTCCCTATCCCATTCCCTATCCCAAGGCTAGCAGTGGGCACCAGCCACCAGAGCACGCCGAGTCCCTGTGAAGGAGCAGAGCCCTTCCATGCTCACCAGCCCGGGCCCATCCCTTTTAATCTGTTTTCACTTTGCTCCTCACTCCAGCACCCTTGGGGACAGGATTTCTTTCCCTCTGCCTGGCCTGAAGGTTCTCACACGCCAGACGTAGGGATGAGGTTGCAGTTTATTTACTCTACAAGCTTGTACTAAATTTCTCCCTGCAGAAACCACAGCCCAGCCTCCCTCCTCTTGAGGGATTGTGAGTTTTCCATTCTCAGGATCTAAGTGTTGGACTGAACCCATGTTCCAGCTCAAGGCTCTTCCCTTTCTTGTGTCTGTATTAAAGTAGGCAGAGCTCACTAAAGTAGGGAGGAGATATGGGGAAGAGTGAGGCTGCCTCTGCTGAGCAGGGAAGTGGATCCCTCTGAATGCAGGCACTTGGCATTTCCAGCTTCCAGATTTCAGTCAGGGTAAAAGAAAAGAAAACAAAATATTGAGCAGCAGGAACAGCCCATGCATGGAGCAGCCATCACCTGCAGGAGACCACAAGAGAGAGGGATAAAAACTGGCTCTTGCTAATATAATGCTTTGCCCTCCTCTAGTGGTTCTTGTGATCTGAGACTCTCCAAGGAATTACAAATGTTAGTACAACAACCTTCTGTCAGCTGTAGCCATTCCCCCTTGAGCCAAAGGGTTGGGAGAGCTCTCCTTGCAATCTGATGGGATGGGCACTTGCTTTAAGCTCTTCAAAGAACCACATTTTCCATGCTGAATGTGTGGATGCTGAATGGATCTCATCAATTTTATGTGTTGTATGCAAACTTATTCCTGACACAGATGTATGTTGACACTTTTATCTGTCCCTCCTCAGTCTGGGTTTGGGTGGTTTTGAGTGCGCTGGGCTCAGCTTTCTGGCTTTTCCTGGTGACCACACCAGGACTTCCTTCCCCTCTCTGTCCTGCACCCAGGGTGGTGTCTGTCAGCTGAGCTCATCGCTAGCAAACAGCCCGAGCACAGAAATTTTGAAATGCAAATAGTTTCAAAGGCACGTTGGGAACGTGGAGCCAAGAGAGGCGAGAGCGTTCCCGCCCCGCTCCGGCCCTCGGAGGCTCTGGGAGAGGGAATGTGCTGGTTACAATTAACTCCTGATATCATGGGAACTATAAACCAAACCCAACTGCTGCTCTCCTCCTACCAAAGGCCTGGGAAAAGACAAGTTGTCAACGTTCCTGTCGGGAGCAGAGCAGGAGCTGCTGGGCTGTCCAGCCTGTGGCTGTCAGTGCTGTCCACGCTCTGTGGCACAGCCCCTGCTCCCTGAGAGCTGGGCTTTCCTTTGGTGTCTATATTTGGGTTGTGTCTTGGGATCTCTCTTAGTTTTCTTGGCCCCCAGAGCCCAGATTACGTTCCCTTGTCTGCTCTGGGTTGTGCCCTGACTGGTGTGGCCACTCCTGTAATTCCATCACACCTTCGAGCTGAGCATCTGCCCAGCCTTGGGATCTTCTGGATGGACATGGGCAAGCAGCTTTCCCCTTTCCTCTTCTCCAGCGAGCCTTTGGAGCAGCCCAGCCTCTCTTTGGGAATCTTTGGTGGAGCTTTAAGGTCATTCTTTGCTCTTAGGGGTCAATTTTTTTTTATTATGGTACTGAAGAAATCAAAGGATGACAGGGAAGAGAAGTGATGCCATGAGCTGGCATTTGACAAGGCTTGTGCTTCCCAGCCATCCTGGGAGACATCAGTACATGGGGCAGATCCCTGCAGTGATCAAAGCCATGGGGCAGAGCCATGGAACCTCCCAAAATCCAGAGTTAAAGTGGCAATTCCTGTAAGAAACACATGTTCTGTGTAGACTGTCCAGCATCCACCAGTCTGCAGCTGTGATGTGCAGCTGGGAAGGACCTGACCCCAGAGCTGCCAGGCTCCAAAATCCTGTCTTACCTCAGAAATCCCTACACCCAGTGCACTGGGTGGGTATCCAGCTTTGTCCCCTCACACTGAGGAGCTGCTGCTCAGCCAGTGTCAGATGCCAGTGCTGCCTTGGGAAGCCTCCACAGCCCCTCTCCAAATCTCACTTTTGCAGAACACCCTTTTCCTGCAATGATAAAAACCTAATTGCATCTATCCAGAATTCTGTCTGAAAAATAATTCCTGTCCTGTGTCTACGATGACCAAGGAAAACAAATGAGATGAATAAATAATAGAACTTGCAGGACATGTATTTTGCCAGAGACAAAACAGATTCAGATCTGGATGTGCTATGCTTGGAGCTAAGTTTAGAACTCAGGATTTTGGATGGACTTCTAAATATTGACATGCAGGGTCCCAAGCCTTTCTCACAGACTGCAAACATCCTGTGTTCTTGGCTGTTTTCGTGTCGGGATCCATGCTCTGTTACCTTTCCAGGGAGAAATTAACTCTGGCCCTTAATGCAGGAAGAGCCAAGGGCTTTGGGAATAATTAGGAGCTTCATATGCTACCAGATCATTTGGCCTATCTTTTGAAGCATTAAAGGAAGGAATGGAGTAAGATACAGCTCTTGCATCTGTGAAATTCTTTCCCATTGGCAACCTCCCTGCAAAGTCATAATTAATGAGGATATTCCAGTTCAAGATCTAAGTTCTGTCCCAAGCATTGGCTTTCCCAGACTCTGAGGTCCCTGCACTTGGAGGGAGATCCCAGCACAGTGTCCTGGGGCCCAGGCTGGATTTAAAGCCACTGCTCAGAGCGTGTTGGATGCAGACAAGCGTGGCCAGCAGCAGAGCCAGCAGCAGAGCCTTTCCATTTGTTTTTCCTGGCCTGGTGCTCAGTGCTGCAGAGTGAGGGAGGGGTCCCACAGTCCCCCTCCCACAGCCCTGCCTCAGGCACTGGGGGATCCAGGGGGCCGGGAGCTGTGTCCATGTGGCACAGCAGGGCACAGGGAGTGCCTGTGACGTGCTTGGTGCTCCCATCCCCTGAGTGCCCCGGAGCAGCACGGGTGCCTGCTCCCTCTGAGGATGGAAATGCAGATCCCAGCCCTCAGGATGTGCCCCCTGTGCTGCTGGGTGTGGGAACACCCTGCGTGCCACACGGCTGTGTTGTAATTCCCAGCCCGGTCCCTGCTGGCTGCAGAGCTCGGCAGGCTGTGATGGATGAGGCTGTGCTGTGGAGTGGCCTTTTCTGGGCAGTGTTGCAAACTCCCTGGCATGTTCCTTGAGGTGATCCTCTGCTGCTCCATTGCTTCAGAGGGAGCCACAATTCCCTATTGCTTTCACTTCCCAGTCGAACTGGGCTCTCAGTGCAGCTGATATTTTCAGTGCTGATGTCTGAAGAAAACACGATGAACTTTTTCCTTGAAGTGGGGAGTTTTTCAGAGGCTACGTTGCTGCAGATGGTCAGTTATAGAGAATACCACCTCTACTCATGATTTTAAATTACTTGTACATGTTTTTGTACCTTATTTCTTCTGGCTGGTTATTCTGAAAGAGTTAAACTTGAGCATTCCATCACTGCTGGCAAAATAGCTCTGTCGTATGGTATTGCTTCCTTTTCCTCCTGACTAACTTGAGTGATTGACTAACAAAATACTTGGAATATTTGATCTGAAATTTGCTTTTGGGTAACATTCAAGGCTTTAAACTTCAAACTTCATTACTGGAGAGCTTTCCTGCTGGTAAACTCTGAGCATTCCTGCGAGACACCAGCCCAAAGCACCTCATGTGCTGTCACCCTGTCCCATTGGCAAAATCAGAAAAGGCCCTGCAGAATGTTTCCAGCACGAGGGACTCGTCTCATCAGTGTAGTTAGGAAGGATGGAATCTGTCTCTTTTAACTCAGACAGAACTCTTAAGCAGATGAAATTAGACATTGTGGCTCCCTGTCTGATGAATAGACAGAGATAGTGCCCCAAAGGGAGAGGCCTCAGCCCTTGGACTGACATTCAGGGGAGGTTTGGAAGATGCCCTGTGGTGATGTCCACTCTCCACTGGTGATAGGAGCTGCCTGTGTGACTGGCTAAGACCAGACACTTGACTTGCATGTGGCAGGATGGATCCCAGCTGCAGGCCCACAATTTTAAAGGTATTTATATGCCTAACTAATCAGGAGCTGCTTTGCAGGATTTACAGAAAGGTTCCTCGGTTTCATTGAAATCAAAGGGATTTAGTTTAGATAAGGCAGACTTTTGGGAAATCTTATGTCTCATGTATTCATCTCAACCTTTCAGAAGAATGTGTGCCTGAATGTTCTCTCAGAGTAAGGTCAGACATGGCTGATGGGCATTTGATGCATCAGATCCTAATGTGAACCTCAGGAATTGGGAAACTTCAATTTAAAAAGAAATATTTTGTTCAGAGGAATTGAAAAGAGAGCCTTTCCCACTGCTTTTGAGTCGTGTGTTCCTTCCCACTGAGGTCTCAACTGCACCATCCCACCTTGCAGTGCCTTGGTGGTGAGGAGAAGGCAGCAAGGGCTGAGTCTAGGCTCACCTTGGGATGTGCAGAGCTGGAATAACTCTCCTCTCCCCTGCATGGACACCAGGTCTTTCCTTCTATTCCTAGAACTAGGAAAAGGCATTGCCAGCCTTGACTCCCACTTCAGTCACATCTCTTGACTGCTAAACCTGGTTTCAGGAAGGAGACAGCTTCATGCTAGCTCATAAAAACTCCAAAAAAACAACAAGAAAGAAACCCTGGACAAAATCCCTTGTGTGCTCAGGTCCAGACATCCTTTCTTGAGCTGTAATTTGTGGCTGTCTGATCACTTTGGAGCTGTAACATTGATTTCCTCACTCCTCCCTCCCCAAGGCCTGGAGAGGGGGTCCTCCACTCACTGCTCTTCTGGGCTGCTCTTGGAAATGCTGATCCTTCCTTGAAAGCTGGAGGGGAAATAAATCACCAGCAACCTGAGAAACCTGCATGAAATTCAGCCACAGTAAAGCCAAACACAGTGGCTGAAGGCAGCTCCTCCTTGGGGGTTTTCGTGCCCTTCCTGATGCTGTGGGAGCTGTGCCACATCTGCAGGTGTGCATTTGGATCCAGCTGTGCTCTGCTGAAGGATGGCAACCCCTCACATCTGGTTCCCCTTGATTACACTGCTGAGAAACCAGCTTGCTCTCATTTTGAAGTAGCAAAGATGGCAGAAGATCCCTTTATTCACAGGGATCACTTCTACCTGGGAGAGAGAATACAGCAAGGTGAGGCTACCAAAGGTCAAGGCAGAAATAGGAGGAGAAGTTTTGCATCACAACATCCTTGGCATTTCTGCAGGGAAAGCCACTTTAGGCTGAAGTGTAAAGTTCCAGGATGCTGGTCCAGGCCTTATCTTCTGTGTAGTCTGTCTTGAGTCCAGCTCAGCTCTTTGAAGGTCACCCAAGCCCCTTAGCTACCAATTATCTGTTAAACAGAAATGTCTGAGGGTCTCACGAAGGCTGGTAGGAAATAGTAGACCACATGGCTTAAACAGAAAAGAAATCTCTGAATTCTAGCCTTGCTGCACTCCAAGCAGAGCACTGGATGGCCCAGGGACTGAGATGGAAGAAAGGAGCAAAGTGGGGATGGAAATGGGGTGAAGAAACATCTTCTTTTTCTGATTTAAGACTCAGCCACTGACTGGATGTGTAATTTGGGCCAGCTGCTGTGTAGAGCTCCCTCTGGACAACCACGAGCTCGGGCTTTTTCCTTCTCCTTGCCTCTCGGAAAAGAAAAGAAAATGCTGGAACACCCTCACTGGAAAACCACATGTGGCATCTTGAAGCTGCATTTTCTCTGGTAAATAAATTCCACGATGAAACTGAACCAAACAAAGCTGCTAACTAACCCTGCCCCGCTGCTGAAGAGTTTTGTCGAGTTTTCAAACATCCTTGTGATGATTCTGTTCTTTTGCTGTTCTCCCAGTGCCATGTCAAAACATTACATGACTTGAAAGCCCCAAAGTCATGGAAGGGGGTAGGGGAGGAGGAAAATACAAAGCAACTTGTACAGACTGCGGTTGGGGGGAGATGAGGACTTTTTTTTTCACGAGCCCTAGTAACCACATGAAAGCTCTTTAAAAATAACAAAACCATCTTCTTTGCAGCAGTTCTTGTAGTGCAGGTAGTAAAGGCTGCTATTAATTACCTGATGGAGCTTATTGCTGCAGGTGGCAGCCAGTCAGGAGCTGAGTGCCTGGGTGGCCAGTTGCACTGGTTTCCATAAAGCCAACAGGACACCTGGTGCACCGCAGCCCCCGCAGGAGACGCGAGCGGGTTTCTGGAAGACGTTGCCCTCCCAAGGGAGCCTGGTCTGGCTTTCTGGAGCCACCTGGATCTGTATGTGTGCAGACACGTGTGTCTGCCTGCAAACCAAAGCTGCTGGAGGAATCACTCCTCCAGTGTGACACAAACAGGCGCCTTCCAGCAGCCGGCACCGTGGGTGCTCCAATTAACGGTGCCACGGCGATCGCGGCTGCTCGTGGCTTCATTACAAAAGACAGACAGACATCTGCAGGGGTCTTAAAATAATGACTCCTTTTATCTGGTGATTGGCAGAGGTGGGGTGGCAAGGATCTGCTGCTTAGCATAATCTGAGAGATTTTCTTCTCTTTTTTGGATACCAACAGAAGGTGGAACGGGGGCACCCGAAGTGGCGGCTCGGGAAGGACGGCGGGGCTGCAGCAGATCTTTGCCCCACTCACCCTGCTGGAGCGTGGTCTTCCCAAAGTGCTCAGCTCTGAGCTGGAAGAGGAAGCCACTTCTGGTCTCCATTGCTCAAGTGAGCTGCTGGTGCTTTCTGAGGACACGTTTTCCCTGCAGCCCTGGCGTGTCCTTGGCTCTGTGCACAGGACACGGACCCTGGGCTGACCCGAGTGCTCATTTCTGCTTCAGTGTCCCTGGTCAGGTCTGTTACCATCACTGCCAAGGCCTTGCTCAAAACAGGGAATAATGGGCAGAAGTTCCCTTTGAAATTTCCTCTCCTCCCAGGGCTACACAGCTCTTCCATTGCTGGTCCCTTTCCTGAAGGCAAAGCGACTGCACATCCCTTTCAGCCTCTTCCTTCTCCCTGCCTTGGGAAACGTCCTGGAACTCCCAAAGGAGGCAACGATTTCAGGGCTGCGCCCATCCAAACCAGTCACTGGGACATCCATGGGGAAAAGACTTGTGCCACTTCAGGCTTCTCATGAGTTTTCTGAGATCCCTGAGGCTTTAGTCTAAATTATTTTCCTTATTCTAGGCCCAGCAATAGAAAATAAGAAGAGGTTATTAGCTATTTTCTAATTATACTCTGACCTTTTAGAGTATTTTTCAGTTATGGATCAGTTCAAATCCATTTGCAAAGTTTGGTGAACTAAGTCCCAGCATAAAGAAGTGCCACCTTATTTTTCAGGTCAGAAAAGTAAAGTGTTTTCCCAAAATATATAGGGAGTTGAGCAGGGATTAGACCCCAGACCCCCAGCTCACAATCCCTTGCTTTAAGTGCCAGCTCAGCCTTTGCTCATTCTGGTATGGGAAAAGCAATTGGGAATAAGAAGCTATTACTGGGGCAGGCAGTCTGTGGGGGATAGAGTTACAGTTTTTACAATAATGTATTATTTAGGACTGGGTTGCCATTTGAGATGGACTCAGGCTGCAAATTCAGAGGCACTGCTGGGATTGAATACTGAAAACCCCAGAGTGGAGAAGCGTTTGAGCAGAGAAGCATTTGAGTTTGAGGTTTGGGATCTATTACTGTGGATTCCCAGAGATGTCTGTTCCAGAGGTCCACAGCACATCTTCTGCAGCACTTATCTCTTGCCCTCGATATTTATTTTACCATTCACGAGGAGAGACAGGAGGATTTTCTCTGTCATACCATTATGATTCCTCCCTCTTATTGACCAACTCAAGCCAAATTATTTGCAGATCTAATAGAAAGGGCAAAACTTTCTCATTAATTTTTTTCCTGGCTCCTATTACATTGCTGTGTATTTGGAATGTGTATAAAAATGGAAAAAAAAGAAAAAGGGATGCTGATGTGTTTTATTTGGGCTTTCATTTGAGGCTTGCTAGCTATTTTCAAACTGAACTTAAACAGAAGGCCACAAGAGTTTAAACCTGATTAAAAGGATGCAGGAGAACATGAAATGCTGTTCTCCAGAAGCTCTCAGGCTCCCTGTTAATCTGTGCTGATGCCTTTTGAGCATCAGGGTTAAGAGACAATAAAGAACATGGGGCAAATGGGATCAAGACAAAAAAAGTGAATTAGTGAATTAATGAAGAAAGATCTTGAGAAAAATGTCTTTGATACCTAAAAATAACTAATAGTGTGTGTTAGTTTAAAAGCATATTTTCAATGCAGGGATAAGTGCACGCAGCAGGGAGGAAAATACAAGAGAGAGGCTGGAGTAGAGAGTGTAGAGGGTGAATTTAACTGACAATAGATCACTCGAGCCTGTGGTATCGCGTTTAGAGGGTTAAAAGGCTAAACATCTTCGTATTTAATGGAAGATGCTCCTAGAATTCTCAAAAGCAAAAGATGGAGAGAAAAATCTGCTGCCTGGGAACTTGAAAGAGCTGCACTTTTGAGCCCAGAGCTGGAAAGCTGCAAATCTATTCAGTGGGGAGACCCAACAGATCTGTTCCTTCTCTTCAGCCCCACAGGAACAGGCTCTGTCCCAGGGGATTTGGGATGCTGAGGCTGATCCCAGGTGTGCTGCACAGCCTGCCCCGTGTCCAGGTCACTCCAGCATTCATTTACCTGCAGTTCAGGTTTAAATTCAGAGTTTCCAGGGCCTTTCCACCTTTATTCATGGACAAACACTCTTGACCAATGGATGAAGAGGGACATCAACCAAGAAAGCTTTGCTTTGCTGACAGCACATCAGGCCAGCACCGGGTTTGTAGTGAAATATTTTGGGTTTAAAGTGAAATACTTTGGGTTTGTAGTGAAATACTTCCTACCACTTTGCTGAAAATTGCTCTTGGGTATTAATCAGGCTGGAGTTTGCAAGCTCAGAACCAAACTGAACGATTATAAATCAGAAAACTACAGTAATGTGCTGATGGTTGTCTTTACTAGAATTTCACCACTCAGTATTTGATTCAAAAAGTCACCTTTTTTTTGTAGGGAAGGCATGCTCTCTAGGTAACCTGCCCTCCCTAAAAACCAATAAATTATGTTCTTGGAGAACAAAGATCTAAGGATGCTCTATAGAAAGGAATAACATGAACAAAGCTGTACCATACATTAAAATCAGCAAAACTGCTTAAGGCAATCCAAATGCATTTTTTTATTAGTATTGTGTTGTGATGCTAAACAGAAAATGACAACTGTGAATAAGATAAAGGTCTTCATTGTGCATGAAAAATTCAAATTGTTACTTTAAGGAGCGATTTATTTTTTTTTAAACATCATAAAACATTTATGATAACATTTTACAAAATTAGGAAGGGGAGAATTGGCTTGAAATCTTCTAAATACATTAATTTTTCATGTTGTTGTTCAAAGCAATGGTTAAAAAAGCAAGAGAAGAAAAAGGTCTAGAAGGCATGAATATAGATATTTGAATATATATTTGACAGCTTTATCTGAGAATCAGAAGTCTGGAACTTGAACTAATTTAGGGCTGAACAAAACTTTTATCTGTGGGTTAGGCTGAGAATTTCTGAATGATTAATGACTGCAGCAGAGCATGAACTTTCCAGGCTAGAGAGGGAAGAAGAGGGTCATTCCCAGTAGATACTGGATACAGCTGAGCCAGAGACAAGGCAGTGAAACCACTTTTCTGAAAATTCAGGGGAAATCTTTGCCTCTCACGAGAAATTGTGAATTTCTCAGGTCCAAGTGTCTTTAGGCACCTTTGCAGTAAGTTTTGCCTCTCCCTAAACATCTGGAGTGAGAATTATGCTCCAGGGAAAGGAGAGGGAGGTGGTGACCCTGCTGAGGCCAGCAGGTCTCTGCTGCCTCGTGGAGAGGCACAAAAACGAGGACCTGAAACCATCTTCTGGCAGTGGCTGCTATGGGCTTTGGGTGGGTGTGCACTGAAGGGGGCTCTCCCAGGGCAGGAGCAGGGATTAAACCCCCACACAGGGCAGGATGGGCAACTGCCCCAGCTGAGACGTGCTGGAGATGGCGTTAGGTGAAATTAGTGTGGTTTTAGGAGAAAATTTGGAAATAATGAGTGCGGGGAGCGGAGTGAGGAGGAGCTGGTGTGCCGGGAAAGCCACGTAGAGCACACACAGTGGGAATCACATCTCCCACCATGCCAGGGAACAGGGCCCTGACACCCCCACATGCCCATGGAACCCAGCACACTGTCCTGTGCCCTCCCTGGCAGCTGGGAGAAGCCCTCCCCACGCTCCAGCTCCAGCTCCAGCACCGCCCGCCCGACAAGAGCGGCAATTTGTTCCCTTTTAAAGGGAAATTAATTGTGGCACCGGAGTAAATGCGAGGACTTCAAACGAGCCAGTGACTCCGACTGGAGAAGTTGGCACTTGGAAAACAAACAGGAGCAGCAGCAACATCCTTGTGTGTCATGCTGCACTCGCAGAGAGAATTTGAAATCCCGGCTCCGCGCTCTCTGGTCGGCGGAACCGCGGGAAACCCGCTCGCTGCGTTTTGCCGGTTAGTAATTACATTTTTCATATTTTATTTATTTCCTCAAAAGAAACAAGTAATTACTACACAATACTTTCTCCCCACACCAATTTGGAGGATTTATCAATTATAATCTAGGAGAACGTCCCCGTGTTAGACTTCAAATGCGTCTCATTAAAGATATTTTTTAGGGAGAGTGGTGGAAAAACAAAGAACTGCTGTGCTGTTGTCTTTTACTTCGCTTTAATGTCGGGTTCAGAAGTAATGATGTTGGGAACAATCATTCTTCAAGCCTCTGTTTCCTTGTGTTTACTCATTAAACACGAGAACCAGGTGCTCTCACGGGGAAATGCTCATTCTAACACTGGCTTTAGAAATCAAAAGTCTCTTCACTTTCACTAACAAGCACAGCTTCACAGGGAAGGGACTGGGAAAAAAGCAGCCAGGACCTGCTTTAAAAATGGAATATTAGTGCCCAGCCCATAGAAGCTGTCCTGATTTTGGAGAGCTCTTGGTGGGAGGTGTGTGATTACAGGGTGTTCACAGTGCCTGATGGTAGGTCTTGGTGTTCAGAGCTTCCCAGGGAGGGAGGGGCTCCTTTAGGAGCAGTGGAGGTCAGCTCCTGCTCTCATTCTCCTCCAGAGGAACCTGTCCATGCCTGCTGATCAGCCAGGGTAACCAGCTGCCCTGATTATGCAGAGTGAATATCCCTGTGGAAGGTGGCTCAAGCTCTGTGACATCTCCTGAGCTCTCTGGTGTCCTCAGTGTAGACATCTCACAACATTCTGGACTCCTCAGGAGATCTGCCCAGGCCGGTGGCTACAACACTAGCTGGTGGGACGGGACATGGGGTGTGCAGAGGTCAGGGAGGTGCCCCAGGGCACATAAAGGCTCCATCTGCTCATCCCTGCACAAGCACAGCTCCACCCCAGCTGTGATGCACTGAAGGATGTGATGGGGTCACATCAGGGCCTGGGAGATGGAAAAGCTCCTGTTTCTGGGGGAAGGTCACTCAGTTTTCTTGAAGTTTCTGCAGGCAGCATTCAGGAGCCCAGAGTACAGGTCCAAGCTGAGAAGCTGATCTGGCTCTGAAAGTTTCTCTGTTACCTGTGCCCACAATATTCACAATTTACTGTCCATATTGGCCATGAATCTTTTTTGATTCCTTCAGCAGTGAGGGAAGGGAGAAATTCAGGATTGAAATCCCAAGCTGATTTTCTTCCACTGGTTTTTCATTTGGGGCATACCTAGGAATGTCCCATAGGGAAGCAGAGATTCTCTGTGGTGTGGATAAGGGTGGGAGGGAGAGAAATGCTCTCCCTTTGCATGGATGCACCAAAGGAGGCACAGAGAGCAGCTGTGCAAGGATCTTTCTGTGTAGAAAAGCCCCTGGGTATTTTCCTTGAATCCTGAAAACTTTCATATTACCATGGACTGAAATTTTAAAAAGAAATTAAATTATTTTGCCGTGGAGTAGAAAACTTCCATTCCTGCAGGAAGTGCTCTTTTTGCAAGATTTCAACCCGTTCTAATTTTAGCTCCAGTTTAGTGAAGCTCAGGGCTGGATCTTTATTTGCACTGATTTATAGCAGTGTTCCCCTCAGGCTACAAGTGACAGGAGTGGTGGAGGGAGCACCAGCCAGTCCATTCAGGTGTCAACCTCCGTTAATAATTATTCAAATTGTCCAACTGCCCTAAATGGCCTTTGCTGGAGGCCTGCTCCCCTCCCTGGCTGCTGCACAGCTCTGCTTGCCAAGCCCCCGAGCCTCTGAGCCATCCCATTGATGGAGAACCTGAATCTGTGTTAAAAGCTGTGAATCTGCTCTCCTGCTTCCAGCCCACCTTCACAGAGCCGGCCGCTTAAACTTTTTACTTGTCCTGCAGGAAAGCCTGTTAGTGGGAAGATATCAAGGGGAATCTGTGTAGATCTGATTGGCAAGCTGTGTTCTTAGTTCTTGGTGCTTTTTTGAGTCGTCGTCTTTTCCCCAGCAGTGCCTTTTAATTCTGGTTTTATAGCTGACCTTGTTACTGTTGTTAGTACAGTTTTTCCCTTTCCCTTTTTTTCAGCATAGCACTTCTGTAAATGTTTTTGTTCTTTGTTCTAGTTCACTGTCCCTTTGAGGTTCCCTCTGATGTCTAGTCAGTGGCATGTTTTTGATAAATTCTTCCCTAGCTGGTGCATCTTCTCTCCAGGTATCAAAAATCAGGGCAATGGTTATTGAAGGGACGCTCATTAGAGCGAGCCACGATTTCAGTGCTGCTGCCTCTGCTAAGGAGTGGGTGCCTCCAAGTCAACAAATGGGCCAGCATTTAAACAAAGAAGCAGGAGAGCTGCCCTCGCAGACCCTCCGGGCAGCACCTCAGCCGCGCGCGGGGCTTTGAGCGCCGGGCTTTGATTGCCACGCGTGTGATGGGAGAGCAGTAGCCCTGCAAAGGCCCTGCCAGCCACATCCCACACCCGCCAGAACGGGGACAGAGCCGTCTCCTCTGTGCTTGGAGGGTCAAGGGGAAGGATTGAAAGATGGGAAATGGCAAAATGAGCTCTCTTTTGTACCCCTGTGCACGAAAAGGGTGCTGAGATGGGCACTAGGCTGGAAAGTTCCTAAAGTCCTGCTGGCACAGCAGCCACGTCCTGGCCTTGGCTTCTCCATGGGAAGCTGAGCTGGCTCTGACCCCCTCCATGGGTGTGTTGACCTGAACCAAGTCCTTGGCTTCAACCTCAGCCCAACCAAACAATCTGTGCTGCTGCAGAACCCAAGTCACACACATTTCAAAGCGGTTTCTCTATGTCTTGAGGGTTCAGTGTAAAGCTCTGCCTCCCTGGGAACCCTCTTTTTTCTCAACCTGTCCCCAGGCACCAAGAGATCACCCACTACACAAAGCATTTTTGAGCATGACGTAAGATTTGCTGCATCTTCTTGAAGTCCTCTGTGGACAGGGAGCAGAGCAGGGAGGACCAGCAGCTCCAGGTTCTTTGTGCCAGCCCAGCGGGGAAGCTGGGGAATGTGGGGATCCTCATAAAAGGGAAAACAGCAGTCCCACCTCTGTACTTTCCCAGCGTAGACGCTTTGTCTTGGATTATTTGGGAACCTTTCTTGTGTTCTGCATGGTAAATAGGCTTTCCTTGAGTCTCTTATGTTGGAGGTTTAACGATGCGAAGGGCTTTGTTCTGGTTACATGGCAGAGAACAGCTCCAAGGTTTGTTTACACCAAAGGGCAAGGGCATAATAATCCTCTGTGTGCATCATGCAAGGGCTTGCAACAGGAAAGGTAACGTCTAATGACCTTCATTTCTTAAACGCCTTCCAAACTCCTCCTCAGACACTAGAGGGTGAAGCTCTGCAATTCCACTGAAAAGAGAGTGACAGAGGGAAAATGAACCACGGAAAGGTCAAAGACGGTGTCTGAGCCAGGAGACTTGGCTGCTTTGATTATGTCAGCGCTGCCCTATATTCTAAGAACCTTTAGGAAATTAAAGAAACTCTTGAGTTGGATAAAGTTGTAAAGTTGAAGTTAAAAACAAGTTTGAGGGCCTTTGGCAATGCCTTTTGTGCTTCTGAAATACTGCAAGATGCTGCTCCCTGACCAGGCAGGCCCCACTGGCTGTGCTGAGGATCCAGCAGAAATTCTGCTGGAGTCCAACGTGACACAGATTCCCAGGACCATCAGCAAAGCCACTCAAACAAGACAGCCTTAAAATAAACTCAGCTTAAAGTTCTCTTCATGGCTCCACTTCAGAAATCAAGCCAGCTGCCAAGTGCAAACGCTGGAAATACATCCCTTAATTTAACATTAACTGTAGCTTGTTGCAACTTGATGGGCATACTCCAAATGCACCACTGCTTTGTTCTAACTCTAATTCGCTCATCCACACCTGCCAAAACTGCTGGTGACTTTCTCAGTTGGATGCACATGTACAAGTCCTGGTGTTGAGCTGTGTCAGCAAACACTGCTCCTTGTTGCTTTAAAAAGGTTGCAAAATGCTTGTTTGGTGCCAATGAGCTTCACGAAGCCAAAAATGAAATGCAAATAGGAGGTTTGGCCCATTGCTGGTGAGAGTCTTCAAAGCTGGGCTCCCCTTCCTGTGATGTGAAGACTTTGAGATGGAATCCCCCCAAGCAAGAGCAGCTCTCAGAAGGGATGCCAGCACCTGGTAAAATCAAAGCTTTGAAGATGGGCGTCCCCATTGATAGAAGTCTTTGCATAAGTATCCTCCTATCTCCTCTGATGCCTTTCCAGTGTCAGCAAACTGGGAGCTACAGAACCAGGCATGGGGTGGGATCCCAGTGCTGCTCCCTCACTGGAACAGCAGGTCTTGGCTTTGCTGGAGGCAACACCCAACCACAGAGATGGGTCCCCCTGACCTCCTGTCTGACTCAGGGGGCTGGCAGGTGAACTGGAGCAGATCTGCTGGGCTGGTTGGAGATGTTATCACAGCCCCACTTCCCCTTCTCTCTGTCCTCCCCCTGCCCCCCCTTCCCTGCAGAGCTGGCAGAGCCAAGCTGTGCTGGCACCCTGAGCACTCCAGGGGAAACCCAGCAGCTTCACAGAGAGGGAGAGAGGGTTTTCTCCCAGACTCTGCAGGGCTGAGCCTCTGATTCCCTGTGCCACAGGAGCAGGAACATCCCACAGGGGCAGGGCAAGGTGAGAATGGGGCAGCAGCAGCAGCATTGAAAGCTCTTGCAGATCTCACCTGCTGAGTCCTAACAAGGAAAATTCTGCTTTTTGGATCTCCCTGAAGATGATGTTGGTGTGGCAAATGAGGGAAATGCCATGAGTTGTCCTCACTGTGTAATTGGGGCATCTTCCAGTGGAAGTGAGATGCTTTTGACCACCTCCTCCCCTGTCTTTCTCAAAAAGAGAATCGATCACTTCACCTTTTTCCCAGAACCAGCCTCTGCTCCCCTTCCTTAGGCTGTTCTTCACCAAAACAATGCCTCTCCTGCACCAGGCAAGGCATCAGATGGCTCACAATTTTTTTTTTAAATTTGATTTGGCACTCTTCTACTTCAATGTATAACCTGCTGAATTACAAGGCAAAATTCTTTTCTGCTCTAAATTCTCTCTTACAGAGAAGCCTTAAAGCTCTCAGTTTTCCTCATCCCCAAAAGATTTCCACTAACAAGGCATAAGAAACAGGAAGGAGTGAGGTTTCATCTCACTTTCCATCCTTTCCTCTAATCAAGCAACACTCCCTGGCACCCTGCACTACCTGTCTTGGAGCCTGTTTTGGGGCGAGGGTTGTCCTCTGGCCAGGAAGGATGGGGGTGGAAATGAAAAGAAAAACCCTCAGGCTCTCCCTGGGAAGAGGAACTGGGAGTGCAGTGGTTTGGGCACGCGGGCCAGGAGAAAGGTGTTGGCTGATGAAGTGTCCACGTGAGTCCCTGGGTGTGTGGATAAAGAGCAGGAGCAGTCTGTGTGTCACCTGCTGGTCGTGCTCCTCAGGAGAACAACCAGCTCTGTGCTCCTGGGAGATGTGCTGCTCCTCTGCTCGTCCTCCTGCCAGTCCTTGAAGATCCATCTTTGGGATGATTTGGGAGGGAAGTGGTTGCTTGCACTGAAACACCCAGGAGAGGGTCCTGTGGGAAAAAGGTCTCTCATGAGGACCATGGCTGCTCTTTGCTCTTCACAGAGGGAAGCTCAGCTGGGTTGTTTTCATAATTTCAAAATGTTCCATTTCTGAGCAAGATATCCAGTGCTTTTGTCCACCAGACCCCAAACTGGAACACTCTGCTAAACATTAAACTGGAAATATGTTAAAACTGCATATTATGGTCTTAATGAATTATCTGTTTTAGAAGGGGGAAACAGTGAAGAATTGCTGGCGTAAGTGTGGAATAAGATTTTTCAAAGGAATTACCCCAGCCAAGGCCCAGGATAAAAGTATTTTCAATAATAGCATTAGACCAAGAAGCAGCACAGCAAGAAATGCCAACTGTAGTCTCTAAATGCTTAAGCAACTTGAAATCTAAAGATGAAAAGGCACTGTACACTATTTACTCTTCTTAATGCTGAATTGTACAGAAGTACATTTATATTTTATACCTCTTTGAACTGGGAAATATGTATAATTCCCACAAGAGGATAAAGTATTTTTGCACTGAAGGATTAGAGAGGTGCTGTTTAAAAGACAGTTTCAGGTACAGCTCTGAAAGAGTCTTTGACAGTAGGTCTGGCCACTGCTCTTGTTCTTTCATTAGAGCCCAGAATTGGTGCATCACGTCTGCATTTCGTGAGCGAAGGCGCTGGAGGGGAACATCAGCAGTCCGAGCAGATCTTAAGCAAATTGCTGCTGTTTGAAGGCAGAGTTCTGCTTCAAAATCAAGAGGCTGATAAATGTCTTTGACTGCTTCCCAGCCTTTGTGATGGTCTCCACCAGGGTGACCCACTGGACCTCATCCCTGCGCAGCCACAGCCTTTGTGAGGCGCCTCCACCGCGGCCCGACTCCTCCAGCCGGGGAATGGGAGGTGCTGGCTCTCGTGGAGCGCTCCCGTTTGAACCCAACCCGTGGTGTGCTCAGATGCATTTCTCTGTTGGGAGGTTATTAGGAGTGACAAGCCTCTGGTAATGTAATTTAGCATTTGGATAGAGCAACTGCTGCGGCCTGCAGGTGACTCCTTGGTGCTCGGAGGAGCAGTGCAAGAAGGGGCACTCCTGCCTTTAAACTTCCTCGCCCTACACAGAGGGGAGGAGAGACCAATGGAAGCCAGGCAGTTCAGCCTGCACCATCCTTTAGCAAGTACCCAGAGGGGAGGAGAGACCAATGGAAGCCAGGCAGTTCAGCCTGCACCATCCTTTAGCAAGTACCCAGAGGGGAGGAGAGACCAATGGAAGCCAGGCAGTTCAGCCTGCACCATCCTTTAGCAAGTACCCAGAGGGGAGGAGAGACCAATGGAAGCCAGGCAGTTCAGCCTGCACCATCCTTCACCAAGTTCCATTGGCTCAGCTGGAATGGCTGGAGAGGGATCGTGCCCCTTCCGAAACAAGGCAGTGCCCGAGCCGGTTCCATTTGATCCAATGTGTCACCAGATCCGACCACGAGCCCAGCAAGGCCAGGAATGTTTTTTGGGATGACAGAATCCCATTTGCCTGAAGGTTTTCTCTCCCCTGACGTCGCTTGCTCTCGGGCTCAGCCCCTGCCTGCCCCTCTCCGCTCCCTGGGCTCGAGCTTGGCCCATTGTAGGGAATTCCCATTTCCTGTGGGTCCAGCACCTGCAGTGGGCTCTGCCCATGGGGTGGGTGCTGGTGGGAGGGAGCAGGGCTTTGCCTCCTTCAGCCAGGGATGGGGCAGCGAGTTCCAGGCAGCAAATATCGGTTTGAAGCCTCCATTGTCCCAGCCCACCGTGGGGAGGGGAGAGGAGCAGATAATGAGCTGCTGCATGATCAACGGCGAGAAGAAGGTATAAAAGATATAGACCATTAGAAAAGAACAAGGCTTTAAATGCCATCTGAGATTTTAGCTGAAAAGGCCTTTATTAGGTTAAAAAAAAAATCTACATTTAACAATATAGAGTACCCAGTCCTGTAGATTTCTACCGCAAACTCCTCTGAAGTAAACTACAAAGGATTGTGATGTTTCTTCTTTCAGACTTTTTTTTTTTATATGAACTTTTTTTAAGGCACCGTATCCCAGTGAACTATCCTCCATTTCTTTTTCTTGCTGAAGCTGCAGATGTACATTATGCTAGTGTGAAAAAAAGCTAATTAAACTGCATAGACTCTGCAGGAGGCAGAGAAGGCCTGCAGTGCACGGGGGATGATTGATTTGGACTGTCACACAGCTCTGCTGGGTGTCATAACTTAGTGACAAATAAAGGATTACAGTGTCCCAGAGTAACTCTCTCCCTTTTATTGTTCACCAGACATCAAAGCACAAAAGCATATTAGCATTTTTAATAAGTAGTTAGGTCAGTCGTGGCTTACAGTTTGGAATTACTTTCTGTAAAATTAAAAAAAAAAAAAAGAAAGAAAGAAAGAAAGAAAAACCAAACTTATTGGTAGATTAAAAAAATATAAAACCCAGAAGGCATTGCTTTCGATTTGGAGTGCATTATTTGTCTAAAACATGTGGGGAATGCTAGCTCCCAGCCCATTGTCTGAAAGAGAGATTTCTAGCTATAAAAATAATATTGAGAAGTTGAAAACATTTTATCAGAAAAGCAATTACTGAACTTCTAGCATTTGAGGCCTGTGTGTTGCATTATTTGTGCATTTTTATGGGAAGCTTATTGTTTTCTGCTTACAGTTAAAAGTATAAAATTACTTTTTTTATAAAAATCACCTTATCTCTAATGAACATGTATCCCTGGAAATAAAGTTGGGGGTATCTTGTATTTTCAAGAAAGCAGAAGAATAATAATTTGAGGGTGTTTACTTTGAATAAACAGAAGTTAGATATGAAAATACAAATCAGGCTGGAATAATGAGGCTGGTGTTTTTACAGGGACACAATTAGCTTGGGATAATTGTTAACCTTTCCCTTTGGAATGGGCAGAGCCTTTTCGGATGGTGCTGCTCTGTGGGTGGGGACAAATGGCAGGGAAGGAAAAATCTGGGAAAGGTGTGGGATGCTGGGCTGGTCCTTGGGCACTCGGCTGTGTGTCCACACTCAGCCTGTGCAAAGCCACAGCAGCAGCTGGACAATGTCCCCTCCTCAGTGGAGATGCCCCGAGATGTTTATAAACCTCACACAGGGTTTGGACTAAACCTTTGTAAAGGAGGATTTGGCTGGAAACGCAGTGGGATTGGTCAGGAGCAGAGACTGAGGGAGAGGTGAGGCTGGACCTCTCCAGAGCTGCTGCTCCATCCTGCCCCTGCCAGACTGGGATTCCCATCCTCCCGGGGAAGAGAAAGGCTGCAGCAAAGCTGCAAACTCCACTCTCCTCTGCTCCCCTCTCTGTGGCATAAAAGTCACCAAAACTTCATCCACGTGCGAGGTGCAGCCCTAAAATCGGTTCATTTACCCCAAAGCAGGGAGGCGTTTGACACGATTTTGGATGGCCCTGTCACTGTTATCAGTTGCCATCCCAGCACTGTCATTAGCAGGGTGCTGTTATCTGCTGTGCTGCTCTTCGGGAAATTAACCCTTTGCTGACTGCCTTCCTTTATCTCGAGCTCCTTTGTGCTCTTGCTGCTGCTTCACATCTCGTTGGGGAGGGATCCAGCACTAAGAGCACCAGGGATGGTTTTGGTGGTGGAGCCACGTTTTCTGCACCTACCCCATGAGACAGGTGAGGGATGCAAGAGTTTCTTCTGCATTTCGTGGGGGAATGCCATTTTTCAATGGGACACTTGGCTGAGCTCCTCTCAAATGTGTCCCCTTCTCTCATCACCAGCAAGAGCCAACGGTGCCCCCAGACCCCAACAATGGCACAAGGGCATCCCTGTGTTGGACAGCAGCCTGTCCTGTGCAAACCTCCATTACTCACAGTTACCTCTCAAATTTCAGATTTCCTTGCCCCTTCCTCCCTCTCCTGCAGCAGTGCAGACTGCATTCCTGCCCCACCAGGGCCTTCTGTCAAGAGAAGTGGATGCTGGAGTGGAAAAGCTGCAACAGGAAAGAATAATGTGTATTTTTAAGCTGTCTCTTTATATATTTCAGGAGCTGAAAAAGAGGAGGAGAGCCAAAATCTCTGTGAAGCTTCAGCAAATATTCCATGGATCATCAATGGTACAAGACCACATTTGGGGAACTACTGGAATGGGCCATCACAGCTGTAAAGCAGATACAGTTTTCTTATTATCCCTGGAGAGATGTTTCCTCTTTTTTTACAACTATTCTTTTAATACTTCTTAAATGAAACCTTCATTTGCTTGGTATGAAATTACCTTTAAAAAAATAATCAAAGAACTTAATTTTCCTTTACAAGAAAAAAACCTGGCACTTGGATACCTGTGTGACAGACACCTTATAAATACCTGTGGTGGATAAAAAAAATTGATAGGATATCTTTCATTTTGAGAGAAAAGAAACTGTTTCTCACTTATGATTAAATAATATTTTTAAATATCATCTTGTGCCTGCACAAAAGTCACTGAAGATGGAGTGGAGATGTCCAAGGATAGAACAGTATTTACCCATCTCTAGGTGCCAAAACTCTGAGACACGGTGCAGGAATTTTTGATGGTGGAATTTCCCCCTAAATTTAATTTCCTTTCTTTGATTCAAATAAAACTTTCCATTTAATTTTAGTGTAGTGCTTTTTAATACATCCAAACTTGCCATTCTTCAGGGCATTTAAACCCATATCCACAGCTGAGTTTTGTGGTGTGGATCCACCACCTGTATCTGTGTGAGTTGGTCCCAAAGGGTTGTGACTATTGTGCTTTCCTGGGGTTATGAGGACATGATGGAAGACTCTGTCCTTGTGTTACAGACAAGCTGTAAATCTCAACAGGACCTGGATCTGAATGCAAGAGACTCCTGATCTTGGCAGGAGTCAGCAGGTCCCCCCTGTACTCACACTACAAAGGCAATTTGCATGAGGATTGTTGCAAACTCTGTTCCTCAGGATCTTATTTTTTTTATAGTGATGTCCTCCTGCCCCCTAAAAGAGAGATAATAGTGTGAGTTGATTTGTTTTCTGTTGGACACATCAGCATAATTTATGCATACCTGCTCTGCATTTTCCAGTTATTTTACTGGACCTTTTTGGGATCTGGGAGTCTCTTCCTTCTTGTGAATCCTGTACACTCACTCACTCTTGTAATTTGGGAGGCTCCTGCATATTTGAAAGCGATGGCTTCATTTGTTTTTCCAAGTTCTTACTGAATCACTTGTTGGTGTACAAGTGACATTCCAAGCAGCAGATTAATGAAAGCTCCTTTCTTCTCGGTACAAGTCGTGTTACGTCAGAAACTTCTCCACACGCACACCAGTCCCAGTTATCTGATTGATGCACTTAGACATCACGCATGAAATATGCTTTTATTCGTGTATTTGTGTCTATAAACTGAAAAGGAGCCTTTATTCTGGAGGAAGAGTCCTGCAGCTCGGCGCTGAACTGCACGGCTCTGTCAACAGTTGAGCTGGACGCTGGCCAAAACCCAGCCTTATCTCTTCCAGCAACATCGGTGCAAGGAACCACAAGAGGTGGATTTTGAAAGATCCATTAGGAGAAAAAGAAAAAAAAAAAAACAAACCAAAACCAAACAAAAAAACCCCCACACAAAATTGTGATGTCCCTTTGGATCCACGGCTGGGGGATTCTGGCGGGTGCGCGCTGCCCTCGGCAGCGGGGTCCTCGTGGTGCACAGGAGAAGCAAAGGGCAGGGCTTGTCTGACCCTAAAAATCCCGACCTGAGGACTTGGCTTTAGGGATCCACGTGTGCTGCAGGGTGTGGAGGGGCTGGGGGGAGTTGGGAAGGTGGCCAGTGGAAGAAAGCTCCTGTGGGGCCAGCCCATCTCAGCTGTGATCCATAACCACAGCCTAGGTCAGCTGGGCTTGGTGTCCAGTGCTCCTGGGACTGCTTGGTGTGAGGAGGCTGATGAGGATGAGGGTTGGATGGGGATATTTGTCCCACAGAAGCCTCAGCACCATGGGGCTTGGGCACTGTCTGTCCCAAAGCCCTCCTGGCCCACAAGGCAAGACCTGGCAGGCAGAGGAGCAAGGGGTGGAGAGCAGGTGGAGCACAAACACCAGGGCTCTGGTTCTGTGAGTGAGCCTGAGAGGAAAATCATGCCCAGAGCAGCTGTGGCTGCCCCTGGATCCCTGAAATGCCCAAGGCCAAGTTGGACAGGGCTGGGAGCAACCTGGGACAGTGGAAGGTGTCCCTGTCCATGGCAGGGGGTGGGATGAGATGAGCTTTAGTTTATGGCTTGGTGTCCTCGGGCTGCAGGTGTCCTCC
>VZRX01010268.1:153109-170177 GCA_013398075.1 Notiomystis cincta
CCCCCCCCCCTTTTATTTTTGTTTGTCAGCTGAGAGACAAATGAGCTAAAATGACAGAGATAGAATGGAAAAAATAAGCAGACTTGGATCTGGACTAAATGTACTCTCAGGACAGAATGTTAATTTTACCCAGATTTGGTTTCACTTGGGGGGAAAAAATAGCATTTAGTGTCTCTTAGCTGTCTGTATAATGTATAAATGTGGCTGTTCCCAGAGTCACCACAGCAGTGACAGCACAGCCAGGTCAGATTTTTGGGCTCTAATTACCTTCCACTGGAGAGATTTCCTATCAGCACGTGGCCTCTACAAGCACAAGTGCTGCAGGAGCATCAGGGGTGAAGCTGGGAGCCTTCACTCCAAGTTCTCTTGCTCTGGTTGGCTTGAATCAAACTTTAATTAAAATGGGAGTGGTTTTTTAAAATTTAATTAAGAATATTGGATCAATTATTAAGGTGCTTAAATGATTACACAAAATTAGCTGTGAGGAGTTTGGTAGTGCAGCTCCTGCTTTAGGTAATTCCTGATTTGATGAAGATTCCCAGCCATCCAAAAAGCCCAGGTAATTGGGATTTGATTGGGTCAGAAGCTATTTTTAACCAACCACCCTTTACAGGGTGTGCTGCCTCCTCCTGTAGAAATGGAATATTTCAAATCTACTTTTGAGGAAAAAAGGGAAATTCTCCCTCCAAAAAAAAGGCAAGTTAAGGACAAGTTGTAGTAAGAATATAATTGGCAATATGATTTTTTAAAAATTGACTTAATTGAATAAAAATAAGCAAATGCTTGTGTCAGTGGGGAGGCCAAAGCCAGGCCTGTCTCTGGTGCAGGCTGCAGGGGGGGTGTGGATGTGGGAAGCACTTTTGGGAGTGCTGGGCTATGGGAAAAGGGGCTGTGGGAAAAGGGGCTGTGAACATGCTGGTGTCCAGCTAACAGGACTTGTCCTTTTGGGGTATGACCCAGTACAGCTTCCTGGGGGGAACTGGTGGTGGCTGTTCTGCAGTGTGAAGATGTCCAGGGACATCCAAGGACCCCCAGGGACCCCCAGGAACACCCAGGAACACTCAGGGACCTCCAGGAATACCTGTGGATACCCAGGAACACTCAGGGACATCCAGAGACATCCAGGGATATCCAGGGACATCCAGGGACACCTGGGGATACCCAGGAGCACTCAGGGACATCCAGAGACATCCAGGGACACCCAGGGACACCCAGGGACACCTGGGGACACCCAGGGACCTTCAGGGACACCTGGAGACACCTAGGGACACCCAGGGACATCCAGAAACACCCAGAGACACCCACAGACATCCAGGAACACCCAGGGACATCCAGGGACACCTGGGGACACCCAGAGACATCCAGGGACACCTGGGGACACTCAGGAACATCCAGGGACATCCACTGTTCTGCCTCATGCCCAAGTCCTCCCCTGAGCAGAGCTGAGCTAAGCTTGGGGTTAAGAACCAGGGACCAAAATCCAGGGATTCCAAGGTTTCTGAGGAATCTATCAAGGATATTGTATCACACATGGTCACCCATCTCTGGGTGCCAGCAGTGAGGGGATAGGAAAGGGGGACATGGCCTTGTCTGTAAGATCCTGCTGTCCTTTTCCTCTGTGGTATCCTCTGGTTTGGTCTAAAGGAGCATTTGCAGTGCAGGAAGTGTAATTTCTGTTTGCCTTGCACACAGAAAGGCCTCATCACGACACCAGGGGATGTCCAAAGGGGGCATGACCTCCCCTCATAGCACAAACATTAAAATATTCTGCTGCAGGATCACAGCGACATCTGAAACTTTCCTTCATTTTCTTCCCCCTCCTTTTTTCTCATCTCTTTGGGTCCTTTGGCCCATATGTTGCTAATTTTCTGTCTTTTCAAAGCACTCTGTTTCATTTAAAGTCAGAATACATTCTATTCATCACCATGAATTCTAGGGAAAAAAGAGATCTCGAAGGTCAGTGTTCCCCTTAATGTATAAAATAAATGAGCAAAGCACTGGTTTTTTCCTTTAGCTTATTACTTTTCTTAATCTACTTTTTAGGTCTACTGTGGGAGATCACAGGAGGGACTTAAGCAGTTGCTCTTAGAAAGGATTCTTATATATTCTTGCAAGAAAGGAGTCCTTCAAAACTGCAAGTCTTTGTAGTTGGATCTGCTGAGCCAGACTTCAACCAAGCTAGTTACTGGTCAGCCAGCTGGGGTGCCACTGCAGTGACATCCACAAGTACCCAAAGGACTTCACTCCCAGGAGCTCACTTTCACTTGCTGCCCATCACTTCTGCCCAGGAAAAAAAATAAAATTCCTTCTTCTTTGCTAAGATTTTGCACCTACACCCTTAGATCTGTGGAGGGAGAATAATGAGAGAAAACGGAGGCATTCTGATTTTTGCAGGAATAATTCAGTAGATCTTACCAAAGGGCAAGTTAAACTGTGAAAATGACTCAAACCCAAGGAAAGCAAGTAAGATGATCTGCTTGTTTCAATTCTTCTGTTGCAGAGGGTGGGTTCTTTGTAGAAAGCCATCATGGTTTGGAATTCTAGAAGGCCTCGTGGCAGATCATGGTGCAGCCTGCAAAGAGTTAATGGCACCAGTTGCCCACTGTTTTCTTTCTTCTTTACAGTCTGCAGTGACAAGAGCTGGTCTGTCCCCAGCTGTGACAGTGACAGCAGCCCCAGGCCAGCCCACACCAGCCCTTGCAGGCTGGAGTGACCCAGGAGGCACAGCCAAACCCAAAGTCAGCCCGAGAGCCAGCTGAACCTTTCTTTACAAAACCTCAGACCACATCAAAGTGCCTGGAGTTGTGTTCTGTTATGAACCAGGGGTTTGGGCCAAGTTAGTTAAAATGTTCATCAAGACTCAGATCTTTGTAGTGAATCTGGGCCTGAGAACTGAACTAACCCTGCTTGGGAGTTCAAAGCAGCTGGGAGCAGAGTGTGGAGTGGGACTGTGGTGCCTGGATCTGCCCCGTTCCCACCGCTGCTCCACACCATGGATGGCCTTGCTCAGGAACCTGAATCACCCCTGAAGTTTTGCTGCTGCTCACTTTCTCAGCCTCTTGGCCAGAGCAGGTCCAGCTGAGGCTGCAGCCTCTTCCCTGGGCTTTGATGGGTGCAGTGAATGAGACTTTCTGTGCCCCTTCCCACCTCAACCCCTGTGAGCAGGGTCCTGCTGCTCGTTCAGAACACTCTCAACCAGTAAATAATCCCAGGGAAGTTCCTTTTGGTGCTGCAAGATGCCTACTCTCATCTGGCAGTACTTCAGGGCTGGCACTTCATCAGCAGATGAACAAAGCCAAGTAATGCAGTACAAGTTGAAATTATTACAATCTGGGGTATTTCCAAAACAAGAGCCTGACCAGAAAAAAAGAAAAAAGAAAAGAGAAAGAAGAAGAAGAAAAAGAAGATGGAAGGAGCAGGCAGGGAGGGGCTTTAGCAGCTGATAGCTTTGAGCTGTAAATTTGGTGTAAATAACATTTCTGGCTGTTTTGAACAAGTACAGAAGTTGGATGTCTGGAAGTGAAAGTTTCTTGCTTTGCAGAACAGCTCCATCAATCTGAATTAAGAGTGTTCAGTGGGAACCAGGAACGATGCTACTGAGGGAATCTCAGCATGAAAACCAGTCAGCAGCAGGCAGCTGTTCTGGGATCCCTTTTCACCACGGGGCTATTTGATCTCTCTTGGGGTTGATCTGAGCCCTGCAGAGGGGTAATGGGTTCTCTTTGAACAGCAGGCCTGCAACATTTCTGCATCTGCAATGGAAAACGCTGTGGCAACAAAAGGAAACAGGGTCTTTTAGCTCTTGTTTCTGGCTCTACCACTAATTTGTGCATGACCTTGGGCAAGTCAAAAAGCATCCCTGACCTCAGTTTACCTAGTGAGAAAATGGGAGTGGCCACACTTCGCAGCCTCTGCGGTCTCTGAGATTCCACTGATGCCAGTTTCCTCAGCCTGCTGAGACAAGCGAGCCAGGGCTCTGCCCATCCTCAGGCAGCCTCTGTCCCCATCCCAAAAATCCTCTCCATGCACACTCTGAGTGCTCAGAGCTCAGTGCTGGAGAGAGTTGTAACCTGCTGCTGACCCCTGAGCATTTCCAGGCAAGCATGTGCTGGGCTAATCCATCAGGATATCACTCACTGATCACCTGATGCTTTCCTTGGGATTCACTCCTTGCTTTCAACCAAGAAACAAAATTGCTCTTAGAAAAGGACACACATTTTAAGCCTGACTTTTCCATCTCGTGCCGCATTCAACTTGCACACAATTAATTTAACACCCAGCTGGTGGTAAAATTAGGTGCTTCCTGAGCATTATGTTTTTTAAATTGCTTTCTTAATGCTTTCTGCTCTATCAGGGCTGTCCTGCTGAGGAAAGGGCTAATATCTTCCCCCAAATTCAACTTTTCTCTCAGCACTGCAGTACAACCAAGAACAATTTCCCTGTTGTAAAGGTGACCTTTTATCAAAGGTACCCAACAGGCTCTCTGGAATTCCAGCAAATCTTCCGTGTCTGGAGGTGTTTCAGACCCACAGCTGCTGGGCTCGTTAGACCTTGCTTGGTGCTCGTTTAATGGGGACAGTGAGCATGGAGCATCTTCCCAGCCCCTTTCCAGGCAGGGTTTTGACATCCAGCTTTGCATGGAGTTGCTGCTCTCTGAAATGGAGATGGGATTCTGGCTCTGGGAGCTGTGAAACCAAATAGGCAGCAAAATCTGTAGCAAGTTACAACAATTTTCTGAACCTGCAAGGCAGGGAGGGAGGGAGAGAAGAACCCTACATGAGACATCCCATGTCTGATTATACTCCACACATCCACGGCTATTGAAACTCTCTGATTCTCCTGTTTGAGATTTAGCTGCAACATCCCATTTGTTCCAAGCAGATATGTAAAGTCTCCTTGGTATTCAGGTTCATTTAAAGATTTACATTTTGTATTTCCTTGCTCTTTTTCTGACGATGTACATAAAACAGAATTGTAAATGTTTAGGAAAATCAAAGCTATTCTTAGATGCTTGCAATTCCACTAAGTTTGTATTCTCTAATTTGCACCATGAAAGGAAAAGGAAATCTGGGAGAGGAGTTTGTAGTTTGCTTTTTGAGGTTTTCTTCTCTGCATTTCCATTGAAACTTGGGTCTTAGAGTTGTGTTTCTCAAGGCACTTTAAAAGTTTCCTCAGTAATTTTTCCTCTGAAGGATGTGGCTGAAGCCACCTCTCCTACCTTTCCAGAGGGCTGTGGTGGAGACTTTTAAAATTAATCATAACAGAAGCAGCTCTGGGAGATGTCCAGAAGCTCAGCTAAGTTCCTCAACCCTGGAAAAACTGGTGATAGATGAGTGAATTCTGCCCAGCTGCTTTTTACATAAATGCTGTGGTTTCCACGGTGCTGAGGCACTGGAATATAGTCAGTTCCTAATCCCATGAGCCAGAATGCCAGTCCTTCTCTTCCCAGAGCCTGTGGGCAGCCCCACTGGTGCTCCCAGCTCCACAGTCCATCCCTGGCTGTACGTCACAGGTTGTGAACTACCACGGGGAAGAAACGGTTTCAGATTAGGATCTCTGGAAGAAAATCACTCCCCAGGTAAATCCAAGGTAGATGAGATCTGCCCTTCTTTTTTCTTCTTTCCACACAGTCAACACCTTGAGAAAGTTCAGCCCCACGATGCCAGCTGGGAAGGGAAATGCTTAACAAAATTCCCAGCCAGCAGAACGAGAATTTTCAAAGGAATGAGGATTGCATTCCCTGAAGCGCAGCCCCGACACCACTCTTGGGCCTCTGCTTCTGAGACTGAAATCTAAAAAAAAAAATAATTAAATAAGTAGGGTTCTTCACCCTTTGCCCAGGTTTGCAGCTTTGTGGGAAAGTGGGTTTATCTAAAGTGTTGCAGTCACTGTGTGCCTTGATAAACTCCACTCTCTGGAGTGAAATTCTGGAAAATCAAGCCCTCTTTGCTGCCCTGCCACCTGTCTGATGGAAAAGCTGAACACTTTCCTCCTAACATGTGCAGTAATGGGAATTTCTCAACCAGAGAAAATTTCTCATATCTAAAATATTCCTCCGAATTAGGAAAAAAAAAAAATAAAATCAGAGAAGTGGAATTTTCCACGAATGGAAATTATCATTTTTGAAGAAGACAAAGGAGGAGGTTTCTCCACACTCAGTGTTCAGCTGTGTCCCCACGTCCTTCCCAGCTCCAGGGACCAGTGAGGTGCCCTGGCTGTGGCTGGGGATGATCAGGGAGTCTGGATCCCTGAGGAACCTGCCCTGAAGCTACTGATGAAAAACATCAGATACCAATTCAGATAACAGATACAAATTCACCAGAAACAGATTGTTTCTGCTGAAGATTTTTCTGATTCTCTTCTTAAACCACAAAAGTGCTACCGAGTGGCACGAGGAGCGCACGTGCTGAGGGCAAACACTGCTGGGGGCACCCACCAGCTCTGATCAGCAAAGGGCTTGTGCTTGTCCCTTGGCCAAAAACGTGCTGAGTGTCCCCTGCAGCCCAGCTGGCCGAAGGGCAGACTTTCAGCACATCTGGGTGAGGTTACAGGAATTTGGCCTGGTGCTTTACCTCTGCAAGTCAGTGCTGGAGGAATGCTTTGCACATATGAACTATCTCATGCTCACCAAACCACTTATTAGTTTCAGGCACTGGCCCCTGTGTTATTATGGCCTTGATAACTTTATTAAATTCAGCCCCAGCTTATTCATCTCGCAGAATGGCCTTAACTATTTGTAGATATTTTAAAGTAGCCATCCTTGCCTGGTGATCGCTTCCAGACCTCGCTGAGAGACACGCATGTGTTTGAAATGCCTGCTTTCCTTCTCCATTTCACCATAAAGTAGCCAATTTAATTTTGCACAATACCGTTTGATAACAACCATGTGTGTGTGTCTTCAGCGTTTATGTACTTCAGAGAAGGTACTGCCTGGTCAGTGTGAGATAATTTCACAAAGGAAAACGGAACCAGATGTTCCTCCTTTTGACTTGGCTTCTCCCTCTGCCTATCTTGTTTCTAATGTCAATCTCCACTCAGGTTTTCCATTACCTTGGGAAGGGGATATCTTTACACTTTGTGTTTTCATTACCAACGTGCCTGACAAAGTGTTCAGAGTAGCTGAGGTAGATGATTATCAGCTTAGCACCTCTGAGATCATTATCAAACCCTAACGATGCTCAGGAGACAAACAAAGGGAGAGGTGTGTGCAGGGTGGGTTTCCAGAGGAACTCCAAAGGGAAAAGTCACCTTTTGCTCCAAATCTCATGGATAGTGCCTGGATGCTTGGGATGCAATCTTGAACATGCCAGGGAGGAGTGAAGGGCACCATTAGCTCCAGGAAATGGGCAAGAAAATTTTCAGTTGAGGTGTCTTCACCCAGGTGCTGGGATGGGCAGTTTAGCCATGGCTATCTGGTGATGGCTTTTTGTCTTCATGGACCTCCTGCCTGGCTGGAAGGGTCCAGGTGAACGTGGCACCCCTGGGTGGGTTACCTGGATGTCAGGAAAGCAAAGGGGAGTTTCCCTGAAGCTGTTAAGTGGAAGGATGGGGAGGACAGAGGGCCTTGCTGATGGAAGGTTAAGCTGTGTAAAACACAGCTGGGCAGAGGACATCCCTCACAGGCTCTGGAATTCACACAGCAGCCTGGGAGAGCAGCTAGACAGGTGCTGAAGATCAGGAAAGCCCACAGTCACCGAGGCAACAGGGGGAAAGCAGGAGGTGACATTTTAGATCCACCATGACCACCAGGCCAGGAGGGAATTATCAGTGACTGCAGCATCCTCTTCCTCACCCTACCAAACCAGGCCCACCGGGGCTCACCAAGGTCTCCCTGTCCATCCACCAGGGCTGAACCTGATGATCTCTGTTCAGAAGCGCCAGCTGTGGTCCGGCTGTGGAATTCCAGAGGGTCATTGCAGTACCAGGTGGATTCCATGGACACACTGCTCTGGACCAGCCCAGCCTTACAATGTGTTCCCTGCAGGTGGCTGGGGCAGCAAAGCTGGGTTTCCACACTGGCTGTCACCCAGCAGTCAAGCCTGCACTCTGAGGAGAGCAAGGAGCTTCTTATCTGCCTGGTTATCACCACTGTCCTGTGAACCACCCATCCTGTGGCAATGACCCAGCAAAAAGCTGCTGTAAGAACAAGACTGAAGGTGGATGGGGCAGAGCAGAGCCCGGTGATCTGGAGCTGCCCAGCAGTGCCATTGCCAGGCTGTAAAGCTCTGAGCTGCCTCATTTGCAGGTGCTTTTTACCTTGACCCTGGCTGTAATTAAGCTCCATTAGGAGAACAACACTTTGTGATCCTGCCTGACTCACCCGTCTTGTGACATCCTGGCAGGGAGAGCCCTTGGCCGCGCTCTCTGCTGGCGGGGCCGGAGGCTCTTGGAAGGAGCCGTTATTGCAGGGAGTGTCTGGCCTGGATCACAGCTGCCTCTTGGGTCTCTGAGCCAGGCAGGGGTGGATTCCGCTGCCTTGGACCCATGGAGACCTATGGATGGTTCCAAGGACAAGACAAGAGGCTATCAAGGACCTCCATGAAAGACCAAACCCTTTGGCTTTGAGGACACCGCACAATTTCTGCTCATTGCCTTTCTTCACTCCTTTTTATTTGGGTTAGAAGATGAGCTCAGCGTGAGCCTTGCATGTATTTTAGTTAAATCATCCCAAATTCGCGGAAAACCTTATATAGGCGTGAGCTGATCTCATGAGTCATGCTCATTGCCGTGAATGCTCCATGGCATATGGTAAAGCACTGGAATGGGACACATTCCCCAAGCAGCTGGCTGGAGTCGTGCAAATCCTGTTACTGGCTGGCACGTAGACCAATGAGCAAAGGTCCTGCAGAAAGAAGTCCTGATAATCACCATTTCTTAGGGACTAATCCTAAATGCCTCCGCTCCCTGTCACTGCTTGCGGTAATAACAGCAGGTGCCCATGCAGAAATCCTTTTCCCAGCACCTCCTTCATGTCTTTGCTTTCCAAGAGGGAAGTTGAAAGCTTTTCTGACAAGGATACAGGAAAAACACTATCAATTTTTTAAAAGTCTTTTTCTCTTGAATTGTCAACTGTTTGTGATTTTCCTTTTTTTTTTTTTCCCTTGCAGCCGTTAAAAAAGTAATTCAAAAATAAAAAAGTCACTCAATTCACTTTCAATCCGGTAAATTGTAGGAGAAGGCAATTCCACTGGAGGCCTAGCTGGAAGGAAGGAGAGATATTTGCTTAATACATGCTTAACTGGCAATCATCTTGGCAGTGTCTTAGCCCTGCTGCAGTCAAGGTGGCTTTCATCACTGGAGGTATAATTTGTCTCTGCCTTTCCAACTGCTCCTTCCTCTCATCTCCTGCTCCAGTTTACCTGAACTCGTAAAACTCCAGCTCCTGCCCCAAGCTGGTGAGGTGCACAGAGAAGAGGAGCAGAGCCCTGTGGTGATCAGCATGGTGGCACCTCTAAATGGTCCATGCTGGTGCCTACTGGGAGGTGCTGGTGGCAGCAGAGCTCTGCCTCTGTTCCAGGCTGGCTGTGACCTTTATGCCTTCAGGGCTCCTTGGGGCAGCCACCCACAGTCAATTGTTCCATTGATTTCAGTGGGAATCAGATGAGATCTTTGGCTCCTGAGGGCAGGATTATCAACCTGGGATATCTAAGGTGAGGGCTCAGCTCGAATAAAGGTGCATAGATAACGGACTGGATTTTTGGGAGGGTGAGGTCAGGTATTCAGAGTCGCTGCAAATTTCTGTTTACAAACTCAGGCACGGAAATCCTCATCCTCAGGTGTTACACTCTGGCCTCAGGTGTGCAACTTGGGTCCTCCAGTTTGAAAACCACAAAATTCTTCTCTCTGTGTCTGTCTACAGAAAGAAATAAAGCACCTTCTGTAAGGCAAAGTGTAAATCTTTGTCAGGCTCCCGTGAAGCCACCACACCTCTCCTGCCCCACACCACCTCCACCAGAGCCCAGATCTTGTGCCACCACCATGTGAGTGATGGAAGAGTGTTTGTGCAAGCACAGCTCAGGGAATATTACGGTGATTTCTATACAGTTACAGAAATTGTATAATTTAACTTAGACCTTGTCATGCAAAGCACTCTGAAAAGTGCCTTTGAAAAGAGGCTGGTTAAGACCCCCACACCCTTGTTGCTCTTCCTCACCCCTCTATCATCCCAACCCCCTGGTCCTTATTTTCTAGGCCATCCAGGCATGGCTTTCTCTCCTGTGAAAATGCTCAGGTCATTTGTTAGTGACAACAGGAGAGGGATCTTTTGGTGATGTAAATCAATGTCACTTCAAAGCTTCAATGGAGCGATACTTATTTACACCTTCATATATCAGATCCTCATGTTTTGCTTTTATGTGTGTCAAAGTTCTGTTTTACCTTTCTGAAAGGCAACGTTTTGTTGCAAATTTCTATAATTAATCAACCTCATTTCTATGGCAATAGACACTATACAAATTAATAAAATAAATATTCCAGCACAGTTTAATTCTGGCAAAGCCATGCTAAAAACCTTTCCATCATTCCTCATTATGGAGGCAGCAAAACGTGCTTAACAGAATATCTTATCAAAATTAGTGAAAACATTAAACTTCCCAAAAAAACCTTCTTTTGAAAAGTTGTTCTAAGCAAGTTTCTAAAATCTCAGAAGTATTAAATCCTCATTAATATAAGCTCAATGTATTTATGGTGTCAAAAATGTGTTTTATAAAAGCCAAAAGCAGAGTTGCACAAGTTGCCTCATTATCAATAATCTAGCATCGTCCCTTTTATGTGTCATTTCTTTACACAATATACTATCATTTATGACTTTTAGCAAATACATCATGGCAAAGGATTACTCTCATCAGAGGCAGTCTTTGAAAAGGATATGCTAATTTCTAGAGAGCAAGAAAACATCAAAACAGTGCCAGCAAATAGCCAAGGGACTTTCATGTCTTAATATCCTTCAGAAGTGCTTTATCTCCTAGTGCAACGTGTATCATAGTATAAACAGGAAATGAAACAGCCAAGGCATCAAAGAACCACCAGTGCATGGCTGTAATTTTAGATCAGGTTTAATAAAGGTTATCTGCAGCAGGCTAATCAAACAAAAGGGTGTATGTTTTAAAGCGCCATTTGATAATTTTCATTTAAGGCTCCCGATCAAAGAGATCCTAACAATGTCTTACTGACTCCAGATAGATCCCTTTGCCTCACTTTTCAAAGTAGCTTCGTTTATTGCTGGTAAAACTGGTTTTGATGTTCTAATTTTTTAGGTGGAGGAGAGATCAGAAACTGCTCTGGTTTCCTGTGCACCTTAATTTGAAAAGCAATAGAAAGAGAGCTGAGAAGGAAATGAGCAAATACAGCGAGGGTCAGGAAGATCTCAGGGTCATTTTTGTGAGCTCACCGTGGACCTCGATGCCCGGACAGGGGCTCCCATCCCAAACAGGATGCAAGGAGAGAAGACAAACCTGGGCAAGACTGGGCCAGGCTACTGACTAGTTAATGAGAAGGCAAAATACCCTGGAAGTGAGAGACTGAGGAGAAAAAAGAGCAGCTTGATCTTGGCTGGTTGCCTGGGAAAGGCAGGAGGAGCCAGACCGGCGGTTTTCGTGACACTTCTCATCCTCGGCCAGCAGGAGAAGCTCCACTGGCACCATCCTCACACCACTGGGGAAGGGAAAATGGCAATTTGACCCTCCTACCCAGGACAAAACCTGCAGAGCTCTTGCCTCGTGTTTTGCGACCGATTCCTGGATTGCACTTGCAGGCCAAATCTGATGCAAGTTCCTGGAAGAAAGGGCTGTTTGCTGATTTCTGAAAGTGGAGTAATCCCACTAGGAGGGATGAGAGAATCTACCCTCTTGTAGCAAGGGAGAGGCTTCTTTGGGATGCCAGTGGAGTCTTCCCTATTCCTGGTTTATTAATTATTCTGTTTGGGGAGCAAAGAGGGAGATGAGAAATTTCTCCAAATGAGAGCTTATCAAAATGGTTTTATTTCTAGCGAGGCTGATATATCCAAGGAGCTAAACATAGTTCTAATATTTTGTCAAAGCTTTCTGCACTACTCAAATCCAGGGACGTTTCAAACTGATTTCCACATAAAGAAGATGTTTCCTATTAAATTGGAATGCTCGTCTTGAAAATAAATATCTCCCTGCCATGGGAGAATTACGGTGGGATGGCTCATGGAAGAGCAGGAAAAGCTTACAACCATCCCAGTTATCAGGTCCAGGCAGGTCTGACTGTTTTAGGGAGAGATCTCAGCTTTTTGGGACCAGCCTTCCTCAGCTGTGTGCAGAGGCAGGGGCTGGGCAGGCTCAGCACCTTCTTTGCAGCACCAGAGGTTCTGTGACATGGGTGTTTGTAAAGTTTGTTGTTATTTTTCGTGTTCAGAAATCCAAAGCTCTGTAGGGGAGAGTTTTAAAGAAAAATCCAAATAAATAAAAAATTCACCCTTGGGTGCACTTAATGTGGTTGGTAAGAAATGTGCTGACTCCCAAATGTTCTCCTTCCTACACACTTCACAAAATGCTGGTTTTATTCATATACATGTGTATATACTTCCTGCTGATGCTCTCTTAAATATTTCAAAGTATCCTTATGAACCAATACACTTTTATCGTGGTATTTGTAGGAGCACAAGACCTTGGTTGTACCCATCCAGCCTCAGTTTGCTGCTTTTCCCTTTCAAGTAAATTTTAAATTACCAAAGAAGTGCTGATAGTCACAAAAATCTAGTTATTGGCCATGAAAACCCAACCATAAGTAATCTCCCCAAAACCAGTCCCATGAAATATTCATGCTCCGGGAGCTCCGTTCCAGGCAGGGCGGTCGCTTCCGACAGCAAACGCTTAGGGAGAAGAGAAATGGTGATTCCTCAGCTTGCAGAAATGAGAGTGCTGCCAAACTGCCTGGCAGGATAATCTGCTAAAAAAGAAAAAAATCAGGACTAGTTTGTTAAAATACCCACAGCAAGAGTTGGGGTCCCACCATGAGCAGCAGAGAGAGCAGTGCCAGTATCCTGTCGGCAGCTCCGCATCGATCCCTGACCTATCTGCAGCCACCCCGATGCCTCCCTGTGCTGGATTACTGCCTCCAGCACAGACACCAATCAATAGTGACTGAAGACTGGTAATGACCAAATGTCAGGGACTTTTCAGCAGCTTTTTTGAACTAATATTGGTGCTTCCTAATCCCGTTATCAAAGGATACCATGAAAAACACCATGACGGTGGGTACGAGCTGCCAACCTTTTGCAGATTTCATATACTTGAGACCAGAAGAAACCACTCAATAATCTTTTTTTCTGCTGACCTTTATTTTGTGGGCCATTAGATTTCGTCCGTATCAAGTGCAATAACTGGCGTCTGACTGAGGTACAACTTGTGCTTGGCAAAAGCATATCTTCAAAGGAGGAAAGCGGTCCTGATTGAAGACAGTGGAGCTGGACACTTCACCACCTCTTGGCAGTTTAACTTGGTGGTTATGACAGTTTATTTCTGGGCACTCTTCTGCCCGAGGAAGTTAACTCAGGGCGAGGGAATGTGTGTGAGTAAAGACAACAATCCCTTTCTACTTAACCGTCTGCAGACACAGGCACAGGCACAACAGTCATTCACAGACACTCTGCAGTGACTGCTGTGTCTACAGGCTTTATTTTGACTTTGTCTGCCTCGGGTTTCATCTGCTGGTGCTTTTCAGTGTGCTCCCTCCTAAGCAGAGAGCTGTGATTTACACTGACACGCTTTTTCACGCCTCATCCCCATCTTGGTAGCATCATCTCCAAAACTTTCCCGTCCTTTCTGCCATGGCCAACCCAGAGAGTGGCTGAAGTCCTGGCCCAACTTTAATCAGAGTAACAAGAGATGTTGAAGGTTGGAATTGATGATTTTGGAGTTGTTTTCCCAACCCTAATGATGCCATGATTCTATTTCTTTAGGTTCAGGCCTTGCTCGCCTGTCAATGCACTAAGCTTGGAGGGGTTCTGCATCCTCAGACAGACAGACAGACACCTCGTCCCACAATCATCCCTCTGGCCCGTGGCAAAGTTACTCACAGGTGTCCCTGTGTGCAGGGCTGGGCCTTTCACTGGCCCTGGAAATGTTATTTGAGGAGCTGTGCCTGCCCTGCCTGCTTGAGCTGTGCACCTCCAGCACAGGGGCCAGGCCAGAGCTGAAGGTTTTCCTCAGGATTTGTCCAGGACTTCTTCCCAGGACTTTGGGAAAATGTGGACACGAGCTGGCAGGTGGCAAATAAAATATACACAGTGCAAAACATGCCTGAGCTCAGCAAATAACGTGCCTAAGTCCTAAAATTATCCAAGACAGTCTCCATATTTTTTATGGGAGAAAATTAAGTCTTCAAAGCAAGAAGGAATTTGAACTATCCCCGGTTCAAAGAAAATTGCCACATGCCGACAAACATTAAGAATGATAATATTTTGCTAAAGCCCCAGTAAAACTTTGTGTGGTTTCTCTGCATTTCCTTTCCCATTGCTCTTTGTTGCTCATATATCCACATTCACACTGGGAGGTGAAGGGGAAAAAACTCCCCATTGAAAAGAGGGGAAAAAACTCATTTTAATCTGCTGCAATGCCCTGGGATATGGTTTGACTGAGTACCTCTGAGTCCTGGGCAGGATGCTGCTTCCAAGCATTTGCTGGGTACCAGAACATCCCAACCTAAACAGGAGCTGTCAAACATCTAATCAATCTGTCAAATTAACAACTGTAATTAAAAGCATTAAGCAAATGCACCAAGGGCTGCTCTGGAAGGGTGCTAACACCTGTGCTTTCCTCAGTGTTAAAATAATTGTTTCAATTATAGTTTTAGGTCATTAAATATCTGTGTGTACTCAGAGAACATGAAGAAAAATTAGAAGGACCTGAGAAATGAATTTTGGTGACGTGTTTTGAAGCACAACAGCAGAGCTGTCAGTGCTGCCTTAGCAGTAAAGGAGCAAGGCAGGGGTGATGAGAAAGGAGCTTGCAGTGCCTGTGGGGACAAACACATCTCATTCACACAGGTCTGGAGGCAAAATTAAACTCTGCCCCTTCTCTCTACAGAATTATTTTTCCCTCAAGCAGCTTCAGGATGAAGCAAATTTCTGGATGGCTTCCTGAAGCAGGACAGGAGGGGAGACCCATCCGATAACTTCAGCCTCTTCTCACCCACCACTTGCCTCTTGGAGCTGTAGGGACTTCTGGAGGCACCATTTGACATTTGCTTATTAACTGAGAAGTGGAAATGTCCAAACCAGAACACGTGGTGCAAACTCCCTCTCCACACAGCCCTCCACACTTTTCCAGAAGGCTGGAGCTGACTCCCATCCACAGCTTGATCACATATGTGTGAGGAGGATCCAGGCTGGGAAACTTCAGCTGAAGCAGCAGAGAGTGGTGTTTGCCTCCCAAGGAAGGGTCTGACTCCAGCAGCAGGGAAGGACCTGCCTCTATTCAAACCCTCCCTCACTCCAGTTATTTACTGGATAAAATGTTCTTGTAGCTCTCCCAACGTGCTGCACAAACCCAAGCTGTGATTTCAATCCAGACCCAAATTCCAGTTCACTTCCCCCAAACAGAGGCAGCTGCCCACGTACAGCAGCTGACAGTGGCTGATGGTTACACAGGGTTGTGCAAGTGATGGTCACTGAGGGCTGAGCACAGCAGAGCTGAGCCTGCCCCAGCACTGCCCTGCTCCCAAAGCTGCTCCAGGGACAGAAAATCAGGAATGCTGGTTCCCATTACCCAGTTTGCCCTGAAGGAGCTTGGCTACTTTGGCAGTGCAGATGACATTAAAGAGATGAAGCACAAAAATGGCCCAAATATGATTATAATGCCTGTGTGTAGCTGTCTCACCCCCCTTTCAGCTTGCACTGTATGAGAATAACCTCATCAAAACTGAAAGGCTTTTAGGGACGAGGTTAATTGCAATAAATAAATAAAATAAAATAAAATGTTGTTATTAGTGTGAGCCAGTAGCTTGCTCTGAAATCTACAGAACAAAAAGTTTGCTCTGCACTTGCAAACCACACCATAAAATTGATAAATTGTCACTATCTGCTGAAACAAACACAGAGTTGGGCTTTAATATGCACCAGGTTATTGTCTGTGCACCAAAACTTCTGCCACTCACGAGTCTGAAGTCAAGCCCCTGATCATTCATCAACTGCTCAGCAACAGGGAAAGGAGGGCACATCTGGATCCAACATCCAACCCTTCTTCCAGAGTGTGCTGGCCCAAATCCCTGCTCTGACCATCTCCCCTAAGCTTCCCAAGGGACAGAAGGTGGAGCTGGGCGTTTTCTCTCCATTACAGCCCTGTCCAGAAACCTTCTCACTGGACTGCACCCAACTGGAGGTTGGGCTGAGCCTTCATCACAAGGCTCAAAAACCACATGGCGACTCCTGTGAGTGTTTTTTCATGGGTGTGAGGAGGGCAGAGACCTTTGGGGAAGATTTGTGGCCCTTGCAAGGTCCTCGTGTGGGATCCGCCGTCCCCTGGCGCGAACACGGAGCTGGGAGAGACTCAGAGCTCGTGACAGAGCTTTGCTTTCAAAGTTGGGTTTGTTTAAGTGACTCCAAGGGGTGCTGAGCCACCTGGATGGAAGCCAAAGAAAATGTTGATGCAAATCCTGCAAAGTAAACCTACCCCCTCCTGCAGTCACGTGCCATTTAATTGTTTTGCATTTTATTTCACGCTACAGCCCCAATCCATCAGCCTGCCAAGCAACGTGGCTCGTGTGGCAGCATGGAAATCCTCCTGATTTGCTTTGCATCTCTGGCTCTCCCCTGCCAAATGCCTCATGCTGCAAGTTTTAGGAAGCTTATTCAAAAGTTTAGGAACTGATTCAACTCTGAGGCCAGGTGTCCCCAAATTCCAAGGCAGATTGTGTTTGCTGCTCTGTTTATGACTCAGGTCCCTGATGTTTGACTTGAGCATCCTCTTAATTTCCTATCCCCCAGTCTGAGACAGCTTTAGCTCATCCCAGCATCCCTCCATCCAGGCTATCCCCCTAAATCCACTCCCCTTCCCACACTTCCTTAGGAAGACATGGGAGCAAGAGAGTGATCAGTGAGTGTTGC
>VZRX01010271.1:0-32134 GCA_013398075.1 Notiomystis cincta
AGCCCCTTTGCACACTCAGCCCCCCGCGGCGAGTCCTTCGCAGGGACTGGAATCGGGCAGCCGAAGCCAAATCCGAGCCATCCGCCAGCAGCCACTTCGGCTCCCAGAGACGGCTGGGCCTCAGATCTGCACTTTGCTCCTTCCTGAGGAGAAGAAAGAGCGGATCAGAGGACACCCCCAAGCCTTTGAGGAGCATCCAGCTCGGGTTTTAGAGCCCGATGACTTCAGCGCAAGCGTCGCTCGCCACTCTTGACGTCTGCAGTAAGGAGACAGACAGAAAAAAGCACCTTTGGAGCCTTTAAGACTAATTAAGAAGTGCATCAAAAGAAAAAAAAAAAGAGAGAGAGAGAGAGAGAGAGAGAGAGAAAGATAGGTTTGGCTGACTCTGAATGAATCTTATAAAATGGAAATGGGAAACATGTGCAAACACTTTAAATATTTTTGCCTCTGCAAGATACTTGAAGACTTCCCTTGTAAAACAAATAGGGAACAAAATAAAACCAGGTTTCCTTCAGTCAGCACATAATCATTTTCATGTTAATTTTTATCTTGTTAACCCAAAAATCTATTAGAAGAAAATTATCTGCCTGAAATCTGGCTTGTGACTCACGCTAAGTGGTTCTGATATTTTGAGAAAATAAATCTTTACACTGTTTACACAAGTCTATCTGAAATTACAGTGTGTAAAAGAAATAATGGTTTCGAGTGACCATAGGTGACAAATGATCAGGCTTCTGATGTTATTCCCCTTGGCCTTGTCTGCAGGGGAGGTTTTTTCTCCTTTTCTTCTAATCTCTGCTCGTTGTAACAATGGCAAAGCATGCCCAGAGCTCAATGCAAAACTAATTGAAGTCATTCAACAGAGAAATAATCGTGCTGTGGATTCTGCCCAGGTGCTGAATGGTCAGATCCAGCCATAATTAAGATGGGCAGAAGAGTAATTTAATTACAGACCTGCCCTTAATTGTGAGAAGCCTCCCTGCTTTTCATGCTAGGTTGTGGTACCAAAGGATTTGGATTTTAGAAAAGATCATTTGCACACAGAGGGCAAGGTGGTTCTGAAAGGAATCATGGAACAATGAAATCATAGAATCATGGAATCATGGAACCATGAAATCATAGAATCATGGAATCATAGAATCATAGATTCATGGAACCATAGAATATGGAAAAGACCCACAAGGATGATCCATGTCCAACTCCTGGCCCTCCACTCTAAAGTTTCATAGTTACCATCTTAATTCTTAATTTTCTAAACAGGCCCATTGATTGCCACTAAAAGGAGAATTAAAGTTCTTCCAGGATTTAAACATTCCTGTTTCTCCTCACAGATACCACCAGTCTCCACACATTCCTTGTGCCATTCTCAAAATACAGTACAATAATAATAATAATAATTCAACATCTGTGGCTAATCCTCCAAGCCAAAAGCTATAATTAATTCTAACCCCTTTCTTCTGCTTGAATTTCAGTAGCATAAAATAACAGGTAGAAGGAGATGTTCAATAGTGAGAAATCTGGATAAATACACAGAAGTTCATTAATAAGAACAAGTGGTGTGTTTTGGCTGGAAAACATCTTCTTGGGGTAAAGAGAAGGAAGTAAATGAAATGAAACCTGGGCATTTTATCCCAGGATTTGAACTTTCCATATTCTGCCCTGAGTTGCTTTATTAACTAAAGCTCTGGGAGGACAATTACTGAGTGGTTTATATTGAAGTTATTACTTAAATTCCCTTAAACTCATAGTGGGCAGCTTGGAAACTCTCACTTGGGTCCTAGATTCCTGAGGAGGGCACGGACTGCAGGCAAAAGCTGCTTTTTAGCAGCTTTTTGTTATTTTGTGAATTGGTTCTGTTTCAGTTCTACCAGTTATCAAAACCTTTACAGCTGAGTTTGGCTTTTTAAAGGGAATAGAATCCTTCACACACCACTTGGCAAAGTTCATTCCCATGCCAGGTTTTCCATCCTCTGGCTTTGAGTCTTGCTAACTTCATAAATAAAACATAAATAGATAAAGGCCTCTGCTTGAGGCTGAAATCCTGGGGAAGGCAGCCACTCCCAGCATCCACCTGATGGGATTGACACATGGATTCTCTCTTTAGCCAGACTGGGAAGGCAATGCATTGGCACAGACTGGCAGGGAGAAATGCTGGGAATAAATATTGGAACGGTACCTTGGAATTCCCAGGAGGATCAGAAAAGCAGGAAGGGCTTTTCCCTGTGGGTGACGGACAGCTGGGATGGGACTGGAGCAGGGGAAGAGGAGCTGGCCATGAGTAGAGCCTGGTCTTGGAGCATGAATTCCTTTGGGAATTTTCTCCCCTGTTCAAAATCTGCCTTGGCTGGGCACCCTGGAGCTGTTTGCCAGGAATAACCCAGGTGCTCCCCTTCTCCCAGGTGAGAGAGGGCAGAGTCCGAGGGGAAAGCCCAGCAGGTGCCTTTGCTGGTCAGAGATTTCCACTGCAGAGCTCTGGATTAAAGCAGCTCCATAACTCCAACCTTTCCTTCCCATGTGCACTTCCCATCCATCCCCTGTCCCAAACCTTGGGCGATCCATGGGTGGCCCTGGGGGTGACAAACAGAGGGGACAGCTCAGCACCCTTCGAGGGCTGAGCAAGGAGCTGGATTCCAGTGGGAGAAGGGGAGGAAAACCCATTTATCGGAAACCAGCTCCAAAGACTGCAGAGCTCTGAGGTGACAGGATTTGTGCTGTGGCACTAAACCACATCCCAGCCCAGCAGGGCCAGGCAGGCTGAGAGCGATACCCAGACCATTCTGGGATGGGCTCCATGGCATTTTTGGGCTGTTGGCAACAGGAGGACTCCCCAGGGATGCTGGGGGTGAGCTGCCCACCCAGGCCACAGCAGTAACTGGTTTGGTTTGAGATGCAGATCTCCCACCACAACGAGCAGCACTCCCAGCTGGGCAGCTGGCACCAAAACCAGCTCCAGGAAATCCAATCCCATTGAGCAGGGGGAAAAGATTCCTGCTGGGAAAGCAGGGAGAAGCTTTCCTGCTCCTGCCCTAAAGAGCTCCCCTTGCAGCCCTCCACAGGTACCTGCTGGGGTTGTTCCTTCCAGGTGCTCAAGGATTTAAAATATGCAATAATTTCACAGAAAGGAAAACCCAGGCTGAGCCCCACCACAACATCAGCCGCAGAATTATACCCTGTGCTTCCTGCAGCAAGGAGAATTTGCTTCTCTATTACCCAAAAACGACACAGCTGAGCTCCGTGGCTTGAGTTAACATCACTTGGAAACACGAGGAGGAATGATTGAAGGATTTGAGCAGTGAATTGCAGGGATTCTGTTCAGAAAATGTCTTGGTGGCTGTTAAAACATTTAAAAATTCCTTGGGATTTCTTGAATGCCAAGCCCACCTAATTATCTTTATGCTCACATCTGATAATCCTGATTCTTCTCTGTGGATGTGAATTTGAGATTATTAAATCATCATGAACCAAATATTACACTGAAAGGGTCTTAAAATGGGGTAAACTAGAAAAGTTATTAATTAATTAAATGACCAGAATATATGTCATTCACCCAGCACCATCAAACAGAACACTACAGATGACAGAAAAATCTAGAATTTAGCTAATTTAGGGAGAGAAATGTGGGTTGAGCAGCATTTTTGGTGAGAGGGAATTCTGTGTGTGTATTTGTCTTAATTAGGGCAAGTTCTTTAATTTAGGAGAAACTCTTTAATTTAGGACAAACAGCTCTTGGTTGTGTTGATGAGCATGACGTTCACAAAACAAAGGCCTGGCAGAAAGAGAATTTTTGCAGGAAATTCTGCTCTAAAAATTCCCCTCCCTGGGGGGAATTAAAAGCCCCACATCTCTGTAATTAATGTCACCATGGCCATTGCTGCTGATGGACCATGAGGACCACCGCAGGTGAGGCTGTTCAGACATTTCACCTGCTGGGGAAAGGTTTTTTTCAATTCTTCTCCCCCTAAAAGAATGGCAGGGCTGAGGTTATCTCAGCCTCAGTGCCACCAGCCAAATAAAGCAGGGACTGGCTGCCAGCTGCTCCCCTGGGATTAATAACGTGGCAAGATTTACAGGGAAGTCAGCTCGAGCTGCTTTCCAAAACCCATGAATCAAAGCCATTATATTGTCCTGGATGGACGTCATTAGTAAATGGATCTGATGGGTTTCTGGCAGGAGGACACCTCTGAAGGCAGATAGGCTGGGATGTGTTTCACTGGAGCTGGGAGGGGAAGGAAAAGCTGGATGTGAAGCACATGGGGTGAACATGAAACCCCTCTTAAAATGGCTCCACTGAAGTTAAAAATGTTTTACTGCAGGCACGGAGGTGTGGAAATCAAAGGCAATGGGACAGCAGGGAGCCTCTCTAGAGCTGGAATGGCCCCTTCTCCATCAACAGCTTTCCTTCTTTTTGGTTTTCCCTGGAGATGGGGCTCAGGAATGTCGGTTCCTCAGGATTGCCTCCCGTTTTTTATGCCCCTGGGGCTGGACTAGATCATCTTTAAGGTTCCTTCCAACCCAAACCATTCCATGAACCTGTGAATCCTTCTATGAATATTTTTAAAGAGCCTAAAGATGTTCTTCTAGGGTTGAGCCCTCCCAAATTCATACAATAAAAGGAAACAGTTTGATTAAGAGAGATAAAATAAAAGGTAGAAAATGATGTGAATATTATTTTGCCCAGGCTCATGAAAAGCACTTTTCATCTCCACACTTTTCATCCTCACAGTTGCAAAACCCAACTGATTGCCCAGATTCAGCTGAGCAATGGTGACATCATTCCAGGGATTTTTTTCAGATCCAAGCAATTATTGTCTGCTGGAGATGGAGCTGGCACTGAATTCCTGTCCAACACAGCTCGAGTGCTGAAGTGAAACTGCAGCTGTGGAAGGTTTGCTTGTTTGTGTTGTTTTGGGGTTTGTTTTTCTGCATTTGCCTAATCTCTGTCCATGTAAATACTCTGCTACACCTCGGCTTGTTGTCTGAGAAAATAAAGCACAAAGCTCTTGTCTGGAGGGGCTTGGCCTGGATCTTGGGGATAAACCAAGAGCAGGTCCAGGCACATCCAGGATGTCTCCATGTGGTTCAAACAACCCCAAACCACAATGCTCACCTCCAGGTCTGAGTCAGGAAAGATCTGTGCCTTCACTGGAGTGGGTGGCAGCCGACCTGCTGCAATTATTGAAGGTCTGCTGAGCTGAAAGAATAAAGCTGTTATTGAAAGATGAGTTAAGATCAGGGGAAAGGAGCAGATCATTCAGAGAGGGGACTGGGTCTGGGTAATTTCTGTGCACACGTTTGGTATTTGAAGTACAAAGAGTAAGAACTAGAAAGGGTTATGGAATCATGGAAAGATTTGGGTGTGAAGAGACCTTAAAACTCATTCAGTTCCACAGGCAGGGACACCTCCCACTATCCCAGGTTGCTCCAAGCGCTGTCCAGCCTGGCCCTGGACACTTCCAGGGATCCAGGGGCAGCCACAGCTTCTCTGGGAATCTGTGCCAGGGCCTCCCCACCCTCACAGGGGAGAAAGTGAAGGCTGAGACAGAAGAACCGTGGTCCAAGACCAAGAAAAGCAAATATTCCAATGTTTTGTTCAGGGAGGGTGAGCCAATCCTTTTGAAACAGCACACTGGAGCCTGAATCACTTGGATCCTTTTGGAAATCTAATTGCATTTTGATACACAAAGATCATTAAACATGGAGGTAGTGGATAAAGAAGAATAGAATGTAACATTGTCCTTAAAATTCAGAAATAACATAACCCCATGGGACTTTATGGAATGAACACACTGAGCAGTCCCAGGAAGACACCTCTGGTTGCTCAGATTGGGTAGAAATTAATCTGGATGGAAATAAAACCAATCCAGCAGCAAAAACATCCCTGACAGGCTAATGTTCAATTTAAATAAACAGTTCTAATGAGATCTGTTATTACCTGCTATTTTGTCATGCTCTGGCATGCAGTCCCAAGTCTAATGTTTCTAAATGCTGTCATAAATTTTTTCAACCTAATCTGCTCCTAAAAATTTCAGCTCATATCCCTCCTGGTTCACAGTAAATTATAGATGGTGTTGAAGCCTGTGAGGGAATCTAAACCTCTCTGAGAGAACCCCAGAACACTAAACTCAGTCTTTCCCCAGCCCACAGGTTGCTGCGTCTGAGAATTTTTATGAAGAACTCTTCAGGTGGATGGGTCAGGCACCCTATTTTGCATAAAATATACACAGAAAATCACAGAGCTGGTCCAGAATTACCTATTTAGTGCCCAGAGAGGGGAAAAAAGCTCCAGTAACCTGTGCCCACCTGAGAGCACTTTGACCCTGGCATGACCAACCGTGTCCTCTCTTCTGCTGTAAAAAGAACCCTCCAGGAAACATCCCTCCTGTCCTGCCAATGCTGGCCCAAGCAGCTGTGCCCAAGTTTTGGGCACAAAACCCCATTTTTGGCAGTTCCTGTTGGTCTCAGCAGGGCTGTGGCCATGGCATTATCCTCATGGGCATCTTCACCTGCTTTAGAGGGAAAGGAAACAGGAGCTGTGTCCTGGCAGTCCCTTCCCATTTGTTTGTCCTCAGCCTTGGTGTATCCACATATTTTAGGCACAGAGAAGTGCCCTGGAGGATCCCAGGGTGGTGATGCCCTTCAAGTGGGTTCAGCATGGGAGGCAGTTCCCTGTTCCATAGTTTTGCTTTTCCAAGGCGGAATCCAGCCAGGATATTTTGTTCAGACTTGCCCTGCAGGAATTGCAGAACAGCTCCATTTATTCCACTGGATTTGTTCTTACTTTTTGAATGGAATATGGTATCTGCAGGACTTTGAGACATCAAGAGGGCTGAGAATCTCTCACTGCCTCAGAAAACGGTGGGAAAACTCAAATTCTCTCTTGTGTTACATCACCAGCACCTTCCTGCTGCACGTGTGCTGGGAGAAGAGCACTCAAAGGCTGGGAAACTCAGAGGGAAAAGGGAAATAAAAGAGTTCTAAGGGAATCTCGAGTGAGCCAGCTTGGGGTTTGATCCAGATGTGGTGACACAGCACGAGGATCACGTTGTCACGCGGGCAGTGAGGAAGGAACACCAAAGCCGAACAAAGAATTTTGGATGGTTAAGCCCCTGAAGTAACACTCCAGGCAAGTGGTGATGCTCCAAACCAGTATCAGAGACCTCCAATTACTGAAATTACCCAATGATTCTGAATTCTGTTGACTTGGATCAATGGCTTTGCTCCAGTGGCCCCAAAACCAGGCCCCAAATGCTGTTCAGAGCTGGAAGGTTTATGGGTCCCTGTCCCAGGGACACACAGGGGGTGGAGGGGGGCTGGAAAAAGAACCAGAATTCAAATTTGTCTGCAAATTGTACAGTGTTAGAAACCTTATCACCGCCATGCAAGCAACTAAAGGCACTGGGAACACATTTTTGGGGGTAAGAAGCTTTTTAACTTCTTTTCCTGCAATATAAAAACCTGCACAAGTGTTGCCATTCCCACAGTCCAAACAGTTTGTTCAAAGACTGAGAGGAGTTTCAGTTTTCCACCAAGGTCAGGACAACTTTGCTGTGCCCTGACAATCCCCGAGCAGGTAATACTTCTAACGCTTTATTAACACAGGCTGGGGTCAATAAACACTTTGTACTGCCCTCCTCCCATATCTCCCCACGTAATTCCCCAATCCTAATGCCTAAAGACCGGAGGGATTCCCAGACCCAAGCCAGGGAAAGCTCAGCAGTTCAGCTCCATTTCAGCTCTTTCTAAGGCCACCGTGGCTGCCACCTTGATAAATGCAGTTGTTACTAGGAAAGAACAAAATCCTTTAATCATTTTCAAACATTAAATTCCATCATGTCTGGCCCGTAAATGTAAAGTTCACTTTCCAGGAAGGATTTACCAAAGTTGATACCTTGTGCTGGCAGAACGTTCCCTGTACATTTCGCAAAATGATTTTTCGGGGGAGGTTTTTTTTGATACATTCAGCTCCAAAACTACAACTGTGCCCTAATTTGCCCCAAGTGGCTGCAGCTGAATGTTGTCATCTGTCCCTAATAAGGGCTTTGTTTGTCCCGGGCTTATCCCGGGATAGTTAAAGCTGAGAAAAAAAGAAAAAAAAAGAAGAAAAAGGTAAAAAAAAAGTGACTTGAGCTCCAAGTCTGTTCTCCCTCCCCACGCAGCCTCCAAAGCCTGACGTCTGTGCTGGTTTCTCAGAGGCAACGTTCAACATCTGGTGCCGAACCAGTGGGGTCAAATAATGTTCTCACCATTTAGCGTAATTAACTCCAACCGCCCGTCTGCTGCACGGCCCCGCCGCAGCCAACACAAGCAAAGCCGGGCCAAGGCGAAATTTCTGCTCATTATTAAACCCAAATCTAAGCACTTGTCTGTCTGTAAAAACAGAGCAAAGGGAGGAAAACTGAAACCAGCGAACAGGGTCTGAGGTTTCAATAAATGTCAGAGAGCGTCAAGTCTGTTTGGATTGCAAATTATTGCTGGCTGATGGTCTATTATTTTACAACTGGCGATTGCTGTCAGGAGGTGGGGAGGGGGTGGAGGGAGAGGGTGCTCGAATCCCAGCCAGAGGGGAACAGAAGTTGCAAAATATTGTAACAATCGTTTTAAAAAAAACCCCAAAAAACAAAGTCACTTAAATGTTGGCTAAATTCATAGTTTTCATCGAGTATCTCTTCGAAGAGTGAAGAGGGCTTTGAGGGATGTCCCATCATCAAGGACAGGTTGGATGGGGCTTGGAGCAACCTGGGACAGGGAAGGTGTCCCTGCCCGTGGGAGGAGGTGGGATTGGATGGGCTTTAAGGTCCCTTCCAACCCAAACCAGTTTGGGATTCCATGATTCCAAGTCACCCTGGGATAGGAGCCACCCCCTGTCCCTTGCTGCCATCCCAGCCCCTGCCTCCAAACACCATTCCCAGAGGAATTCAGACAACTGCACAACCACGAGCACACAGAGTCAAAAAGACCATCCCACCCCCTTGCTGGGCTTCAGGTGAGCTCAGACCGTGTCAAACAGAGATAAGAGAACTTTTAAATGGTTCTTCAGTTCTTGCAGTAAATGAACTCAAACGTGAGCGGGTGGTTGGTTTTTGAAACAGAGTGGGAGAGGACACCTTATCATACAGCCCCACAATCCCAGAATGGTTTGGGTTGGAAAGGGCCTTAAATTTCATCCAATGCCACCCCCTGCCACAGGCAGGGACACCTTCCACTGTCCCAGGGTGCTCCAAGCCCCGTCCAACCTGGCCTTGGACACTTCCAGGGATCCAGGGGCAGCCACCAACCAATCCTGATGGATTTGACTCCCACTGACCACAAATGCAGAGGGTCAGACACAGATGAGACAGGAGATGGTGAGGGATGAGCTGCAGGAAAAGCACAAATCAGCAGATGGACAAACGTCCACAGCCACAGGAAGGCCAGGACAGCAAAGTGCTCGTTGCCCCAAAGAAGGGACATTGTTCTAATTCCACAGAAATCTTCCAGTTGCTAAAACATGCTGGTTTTGGACTCTACCAAGTAGCCCAGCTGAGGCTTCTGACATTGGGGAAAGTAAATAAATCCGTGCCACGTGCAAAACAATCAATGAAAACATCCTGCAGTTAACGGGGGAAAACATTTCCCCCAACAACGTGGATTCCAGATCTAAATTTCTCAGCCAGCTTTTTTGGAAGCAAACCAAGCCATTGAATAGAACTTTACAACTCAACACAGACCGGGGAGCTTTGAAATCTGTGAAGGGATGAAATGCAGGGAGATGTTTTTACATGGAAATCAGGGTTGCTCTAGATCAATATGTGAGGTGGGCTAAAATAATTTGCAATTTTATAAAGCGAGAATAATTCTTTACAGCCCACCTATTTATTTTTTTTTCAATTTTTTTTTCAACAATTCAAAATGAAGAATTAAAGTTTGAAGACAAGAAGGCTTTAAATGAAATAGAAATAGTCCAAACATGGCTGTTTGGTGCTGTATGGAAAAGTAAATTCTATTTTTTTTTTCCATTTTTCTCTCCCTAAATTAAACCTGTGTTTTGCAAAGTGAAATAAAAAAGAATGGATTCATGGTTACAAAAGAGTGGTTATGCTCTCCTGTGCCCAGCACCTCCTCCTCTCTCCCTCACACGCACACAGCCACTGGTAATAAAACTGTAACTTATGATTTCGCACCAATAATATCCCAAGAAGGGTGCCTCGATTTTCCCCTGGAGCAAAGGAAAGAGGCCAAAACAATCAACGTCTCTCTTGTGCAGAGCTGAGCTTGGGCTCCACTTGGACTCAGCTCCACGTCCCCCCGAGCCTGTGGAATATTCTTTACCTGCCAAACTCCTCAGCCCCAAATGGGATGGTGACCCTGGAGCTTTTTTTGGCCCCTCTCAGAGTCAGGGGAGAAACAGGAGGAACGTGGATCACCCAAAGGTTTCTCCTCCACTTCTCCTCCAGGAACCCAACAGGATCTGTCAGGCAGAGCTGATCGATATTTTCCCAGCACAACAACTTTCTGCTGTGAAATCCGAAGTTTCTAAAGATATGATTTAATTTTTCTGGCTTTTGTCAAAAATTATCACAATTCCTGGTTTCTGGCAGCAGGAACATTTTGCTGTCCCCTCATTTGCTCTGACTGCAGAGTACAGTGACTTCAGATTTTACCAAGGAATTTCTCTCTCTCTCTCCTCAATCTCTGACACTGGTCAGCTCACAGAGAACTGGAAAATCCTCCTGGGATGGGAAATCTCTGGGAGCACACGGTGCACACATGGCAGGGGGTGTGTTCCATGCTTTGGAAGGATTCCTGGTTACCCACACTGTGCAACACGAGGCACTGCCCAGGGAAGAGGAGATGTGCTCTTTGTAATGCAGAGTAATTAAATCAGCTCTAATCAACCACAGCATCTCTTTGGGAAGCATCCATGAGTGAAAGGCACAGTTGTTTTGTTTTTTTTTTTGTTTTTTTTTTTTTCTTTCTAGTACGAGTTTTTCTCATTAGTTACACCAAAGCTGCATTTAATTCTTGTCTTGGCTGAACTAAACTCAGATGCACAGGGAGGGCTGAGAATAAACTTTAACTCTTACATTTGGAACTGCCCTTGGAAAGATGAATATCAACATAATCCCAGGCAGACCCCCTGTGACCAAACATGCACTTAAAGAAAGAGTAAACAGCCAAACCTCCTCGAGCTGCCTTGGCCCCAGCTCTGTTCCTTCCCTTTGGCACTTGTTCCCTTGGAATGATGGATTAACAACTCCAAATTTCAGCAGTTTTTTTTCCCCCTCCCTGTATTGGGATTAAGTGTTTGGGTTGTAATTAGTTTCTAATTGCTATGTCCAAACCATGGGAGTTGAGGGGTGGATATCCATGGACATCTCAGCTCTCCTCAGGCAGGAGGGAGGGAATTTCCTCGGGAAGAGAGGCTGACCATGTTTAATGAGTAGTTCTGGCCTGACAAATGGTCGTGTAAAACACTTCCTCCCTTCCCATGTGCTCCCTGCGTGCCTGGGCCCTCTGAGTGCCAAGCTCTTCACTTTTGGATTAAGTATCACACTCTCTGCAATTATTTTGTCTCCTTGTCAGATGCTCACTGTGGAAGGAAGCCATGGGCTTTGTTCCCCACATGGGTGGTGTTCATGGTCTGCTCAGTCACCCCAGACACGCAGAACAAGCAGGGATTTCTGAGCTTTAGGGAGAAAATCAAGTTTTCCCTCCCTGTCAGTACCAACAGGGACACCCAGAACCCTCAGCTCCATTCCAGGTGCAGAATCTTGGAATGGAATCATGGAATGGTTTGGGTTGCAAGGGACCTTAAAGCTCATCCAGTTCCACCTCCTGACGTGGACAGGGACACTTTTCACTATCCCAGGCTGCTCCAAGCCTTGTCCAGCCTAGCCTGGGACACTTCCTTGGGCACTTCTGATGAACCTGGATTTATCTGCATCCCTTTGCAGCCTGAATCTGCAGCAAACTCTGCCCATGGTTGGCTGCTGTGGTGCTGAACTGCCCAGAGCCCAGGAAATCCAAAGATCCTGAGTGACCCTCCATGACCCTCACGGGTCCCTTCCAGCTCTGGACATTCTGTGAGCCCAGGGCTGGGTGAAAACCTTAAGAGAACAAATCTTAGCACCACATTTTATGGCTGAAAAATCTGAAAATAAAAATTCAGCAAATCCCCATTGAAATGTGACCCCCAAATTGCACCAGCCTCAATAAATCTCATTCTCCTTGGCTAAAACATCCTCGGAATAATTCTCCAGTTTTAACCAGGCACATCTATTAATCGACCTCACCCAGATGAGAAAAACACTGGGAAAGAACATCCCTTTTATTGGACCTTCAAAACATTTTCCAACTAAAAATTCCATCCAAACTGGGGCTTAACATTTAGAAGTTGGACTTGGCATTTTGAGATCTGGTCGATACAAAGTTTAGGACAAACCAAAAAAAAAAAAAGGATTGTTGAACAAAACCCGAGCTGAGCCCATGATGGATGGACCCTTTCTTTGGTCTCATTCAGCACTGAAACCACCCGTTGGGTTGGCCACCCTGAGCTCAAATATTATTTAATGCTGGCGTAAAAAGAAAATAATAATTCTGCAGTGTGAGTGTTCCACAGCGCGGCTTCCAATTCACCTCTGGCCTTCCAGGCTCTGGGCAATGATTCATTTTCCTCCTGACAGGAGGGGTACAACATTCTCAGCACATCTTGGGTGGAAGAAAGTTTGTAGGAAGTAAATCCACGGCGAGCCGTTAAACTTGATGAGGATTAATCCCCTCCCTCGCTGGTTTCATGTCCAAAATGCATCGATGGCTTGGAGGATTGAACTGAGGTCCCCAGCTGGGAGCAGAGCTGTGATCAGGGGGTTTTGGGGAGTGTGTATGTACGACCTAACTAATGGAGGAACAAACCCCAGTGCTCTGGGCTTGGGGAGTCCCACTCCAGCAATAACAGATTGTAAAAGATCAAGTTTCAGCACAATTAGCTCCTGGCTGCAGTTTATTACCCCATCGGAGATTTAAAACATGATTTTTTTTTCCCCCCCCTACTGCATTCCAACAATACTTAAGTGTCTGGAGCTGACACTGTAAAACAATAATAGAGTGACAAATATCTGTCTATCCCAAGACAAACTTGCTGGCTGGGCTTCTTTGGAGACAGTAAATTGTAAAAAAATGCTTTTAAATGGTCTTCTCTCCTTCTTCTTGCAGGTTACAGAGCTGAGTGGAAATGTTTTTGGTGTCTTGTTTGGTTTTGACTCTTTGGTGGGGTTTCAGGATGGTCAAGGCTTCTGAAAGACAAGGCCCAAGGGCTGAGGGAAGAAATCCCTGTTATTTCTCCAGCAGAATTGAAGGACAACACCCAATTCCTCAATGTGAAAAAGAATTAAGTGGATTGAATTCCTCTCTGTGGATGTGCAGTTCTTCCCAGGGGATGTCAGGAGTCCCTGGATGTCCCCTGGGATGGCAGGAGCTCTCTAGGATCAGTCTCACCTATTTGATTCACCCAGGCTCTGCAGAAAACCTTTAGCAGAGGCAAGAAGTGAGTGGAGATTGTGAGAAATCTCAGAAATTCAAACTCTTCTCAAAACTACCTCCCCAATCAAACACCTTCTAAACCAGCTTCTGATTAAAACAACCAAATCAAAATTAAAGAAAAATAAAAGGGTTTTGCTGGCAAAACACAAATCTGCTCCACAAGGAGGGACTGGGAAGTCCCAGTGGCCACAATTTCTGGGGGTGTGAAGAAGCTGAGCAGTGACCTGGGCTCATGGCACATCAGCCCGTGGGACAGGAGGGCCCTCTGGGCCAGATTCCCAGGCCAGGATGTTTGGGATAAACAGGGCTGTGTTTCCCAGTGTTTGCACATGGAGCTCAGGCACTCTGTGCCACACCCAGCTGTGTGCACAGCCCGTCCTGCAGGGACACAGGGACAGAGAGACATCCATGACCTGCAGGGCCTTCCCAGAGCAGCTCCGTGGGGAGCTTGAGGTCCTCGAGGGAATTCTTGTGCCACAGCCAGTGCATGAAAGAGTGCAGGAAATCGATCTTGGGACCCAAGTTTCTGCTGATCAGTGCAATTATCTGTCAGACCAGACTCATTCGTGTCCCCTCAGGCTCTGCTTCCAAGCCAGGTTTGTCCCGAGCCTCTCCAGCCCCGCTGTAAAACCCCGGGGGTGGATGTGCACAGGGCCTCTCCTTGCAGCTGCACCACTGGTGGTGGCAGAGCTGCAGGTCTGCTCATGAGTTCACACACGAGGAGAAAGTATTTCCTGAAGCCTTGAATTCCCCAAGAGACCAAAGTGTGCCAAGCAGGTCCCTCAGAGCAGCTCTTTGAGCCTCCCTTCTGCCAGAACACACAGGAGACTGAACCACAAGGCCTAAACTGTGGGAGAAAGTTCCTACAACATTCCTACAAAACTGGGCTTAAACCCACCGTGCTGTGGAGCATCCGAATCACAGCAGCCAGGCTGTATCACTCCTACAGTTTGGGACATGGAGAGCATTCCAGCAGTTTTATTTCCCTGGGCTGGATGGAACACACTGGAACAGCATTTTCAGGACATCAGGAGCAGGAATATATTTGGGGACATCTTGCTTTGCTGGTTTTTAATAAGAACACCCTGTGAGCAGCCCTGCAGCTTCCAAAGCACCATGCCAAGAGCAAGCAAGAGAAATGAAAGCACACAGGGAAAAAAAGGGAAATCTGGGAGCTGTCAGGGTCGATCTGGGATAGTTTCCACGGATTGGAAGTGAGAAGCATCGTGCATTTTGCAAAACACGGAGTTGCAATTACGGGAGCAAATTGTAGCGATTAGAGCGAGTGGGGAACTTCTTAGTGACACAATAAACAGCAGGGCAGAGTTATTTCCATTTAATTAAAGCCCTGCTTGCTCAGCCCCCAGTGTTCTGCTCCTAGGCAGAGCCACAGGACCATGTTTGCCCCGTTTCTTTGGGTGTTGGGCGAAGCTGCGCAGGCGGAGGTGTCACGAGAGCTGCCCTGGTGTGTCACTGCACCCTGAGGGTCTGCAGGGGCAGCTCTGCTCCAGGAACAGGCTCAGCACAGCAGAAGGAGTCTCCAGGAATCCCAGGGAGGACTGGGGCCTAAGAAAATACAGAGCAGTTGGAACAATCCCAGGCTATTCGGCGGTGCTTTGCCTCCCATCGCTTTGGGTGGGATTCGCTAAGTGCTGCCCAGCTCTAGGCCACCTGTCTGGTTTAAGCTGTTCCTCAAGTCCACTTCTGAGCCAAGCCAGAAATGGAGTTGTGCCAGCTCCCTCTCATGGGGGTCTTACACAGGTCCTTCCCTTTTTCAGGGAATCATGGAAACATGGAATGGTTTGGGTTAGAAGGGACCTTAAAGATCATTTAATTCCACCCCTGCCATGGGCAGGGACACCTCCCACTGTCCCAGGCTGATCCAAGCCCTGTCCAGCCTGGCCTTGGAAACTTCCAGGGATCCAGGGGCAGCCACAGCTTCTCTGGGCCCCTTGTGCCAGGGCCTCCCCACCCTCGCAGGGAGTGTCCAGCTCGGAGAAGACACCTCATCTTTCAACAGCAGGAGATGAGAAGCCAAATCCTGGGTAATTTTCTGTGGAAGACTCCTGTGCAGGAGAACATTACTGGTGCACAGAAGCTGCAGCTCCAGCCTGAGCACTGTCTGGCTTCCAGAGCCACCAGGACAAGGGGATTTGGTGGTTTTGTTGAGCCCAGCCTGGTTTCCACAGGTCAGGCTTAAGGCACGCTGGTGGAGAGGTGCAGGAGCCAGCCTGTCCTGGGTAAACACAGCCTGCTCTCCGTGCAGGAACAGCAGCCCTGCAACGTCATTTTCCAGTGACGTCGATTTGGCACCTTCCTGCTGCATTAAACTCACTTTGAGGGAGTCAAGTGAAAAAAAAAATTAAAAAAAAAGGAAAAAAAAAGTGGGAAAACCAACAATGCTAAAAAAAGGCCTGCTATATTTAGGATAAAGCTGAGGATGCATTGGTCAGTGTCCAAGGGAAGTGGCCCAATGACCTGATTACTGCTCAGCAAAGTTGATGGGAAAAGCTGAAACTGGAAAACTCGATCGGTTTTATGACCTTAAAGAAGTGCAGTCAGAAAAGGGAGTTTAGTGCTTCTATCTTACCATTTGTTTATAATATTAGTCATTCTTAGAAGAGGGCCTGACTCATGCTGCCAGAGTTTCTCCTCCTGTATAAACGAAAACGCTGTGACATTCAGTTATTTCATTATTTTAGGCCCCTCCCAAATTAATGCTCTCCCTGAAGCACCTTCTCCTCCCAGTGACACCAAGTCTGCACAGAACAACATCTGGCACTTGTTCCTTCCACTCCACTCCAGGCGCCTACTGGAGGTGGCCAAAATTAGCAGCACATTCACCCTCAGCCCTGTGCTCAGTGCTGAGGGGATGAACGTCCAAATTCCGGGGTTTTGGCTTTATTTAGGGCTAGAATTTTCTGGTCTGGCACGCGCTGGTATCTCTGCACTTAGAGGCACTCTAACATGTTTATCTTCGTGTGTTTATGAGTTCACGAGCCGAGAAAGTGAGGATTGGGCAATAAAGATTATTCCACTGAAATCATCACCCCCACCCCAATCCAGGCGGAGATTTCACACGATTTTAAACGCGACTGCATTTTTGTGCTGATTGCTCCTCGATGCCACCTTTGTTTTGAATTCAGAGAGGGAAGAGCTATTTATAAATCATAACCTGATCCTATCTGCCAGAGCCATCAGGTCGAGACTGGCTGCAACCCCCAAACGCGCCCTTGGAGCCCTCCACAAGAAGCGTTCTGGGTGGAGACCTTCCCGATTTGGCTCCGAACCACCCCGCAGGTGTTCGGTTCAAGGAGTGTCACCAAGGTGTGAGGCAAAGAAAGCCATTCCAGCCCAGACTGGTTAATACTTATTTTCTTTCCTGCTAATTGTACCCGCGGCGAGCGGATTCCCTCATTAGCCCCGGGAACGCCACCGAATCCCCGGGGCCGTTTTCTCCCTTCCCGCCCGGCGCGGATTTTATTCTTGAAGTTGGCAGGCTGGAAAACTGGCCTGGCTCCAACCCTCGCAGTGCCTGCAACACAACCCTTGCACAACCCTCCCAAGGCACCACTTTCCCCGTTGCCACCTCCGCTGGCAGCGCCATCCCAGGCCGTTCCCTCTTGCCCAACATCCCGATGCGTTCCCCTGGGAAAGCTGATGGCTCTGTCTGGAATAGAAAATGATGTTTGAAAACAAAGACACGTGGCCGTGGTGGAAGGGACAGCTGAATGTGCCCCTGGAGGGAGAGGGATGATTAATTGTGGGGAAATCTACAATTTGATCATGGCGGGGTGGTGAAAACAGAGCGTTGCACTTCATTTCCACTTAATTTCCATGGAGTTCATCCCAGTTTCCAGTCTCAGGCAGTGGCTTGGTCTGCTCTGGAGGGATTGGCAGCATCCCCGAGTGGTGCCACTTGAAGCCATGGCCTGGGCAGTGCTCAGGAGCAGCCCCGAGGGCAGATTTGTCACCAAGTGTCCCCTACTTTTGGGGCACAAGCTCTGCCTAAATTCAGCTGTGAGAGGCGTGAAACCCAACCCAAAGTCTGGAAAACAAGGAAGGAATTGCTCTGCCCAGTGGATGCCCAGTGCTCCGGAGCAGCTCTCTGCCCCCTGAGAAACCACACTGAGCAGACAAGTCCCAAATTAAATGTTTTAATTCCATCTGGGAAGCATGGAGTTCCAATCCACATTATTGAGTGGCTTTAAATCATGGAATCATGGAATGGTTTGGGTGGGAAGGGACCTTAAAGTGCATCCAGTCCCACCCCTGCCGTGGACAGAGACACCTCCCACTGTCCCAGGCTGCTCCAAGCCCCGTCCAGCCTGGCCTTGGACACTGCCAGGGATCCAGGGGCAGCCACAGCTGCTCTGGGAATTCCAGCCCAGCCCCTCCCCAGTCTCATTCCTTCCCAATATCCCATCCATCCCTGCCCTCTGTCACTTTGAAGCCATTCCCTGTGTCCTGTCCCTCCATCCCTTGTCCCCAGTCCCTCTCCAGCTCTCCTGGAGCCCCTTCAGGCCCTGCAAGGGGCTCTGAGCTCTCCCCAGAGCCTTCTTTTCTCCAGGCTGAAAAACCCCATAAACAAAATAGGAATATTAAATATATTTGTTAACAACAAATGTTATAAATATTGAATTTAAATCCACATTTAAGACCTTTCCCTAAATGATTGACCAGAGGTTTATAACACAAGTCAGTAACTAAACATGATTTGTTTAAAGAACAGCTCCATTTAAAAAAGCAAATGCTGTCAAACCATTCATGGGGGAGGAAAAAAAGTGCCTTTGGCGTTGTATTAACGATATATTTTTAATTTCCCAGTTGCTGCAGCCTCGCTGTTTGCATTCAAGGCTGTCAGAAAGAATTGTTTAATAAGTGCCACGGAACAAAGAGGCTGGAAATCACCTCCCTAGGAAAGCTAGGAAAGCTTTCAGCAAGGACCCAGAGAAAGAAAAGCCTGGTCAATACTGCTCGGAAGTGCCTGTTTGTGCTGCAATTAAAGGAATTTTGATATATTAAACTTTCAGTGAGGCTGAACAACGGCTCCTGAGTGAAAGGCAGAGAGGTTTTAGGGACCAGGGATAAATTGGTGCCATGACTGGCAGTGCAGGGATCTCTGGAAGGATGTGTTTGCTTTGCAGGATCAGCATCTTTCCAAGGCAGGTCCAGCAAAGTTCAGCCTAATCCAGGCCTAGAGAGGACAGGCAGGAGGGAGGGATGGCTACAGGGAAACGCCTCAGCCATCCTCCCATGGGAATTCATCCATCTCCTCTTGCTCCATTTCAACCTGATCATGAACTTCACGGGAATGAGGGACAGGGGCTGAGATATCGGTAAAAATCCCTGCATTTGGTGGGTAAATCCAAAGAATTTCACTGATTTTGGGGTGCTTTTATTGAGTTGGTTGCTTCTGGTTTGGTTTTCTTTTGCAGCATAGAGCCTTATCTTTATAATGAATAAAACCAAATTACAGAAAACATCATCTGAGGTTAATGCTTGGCCTAATGAACTGCATAACACCAGCCTGAGCTCCTTTCCAGCCCCAGTGCCCGCTCCTGGTGCAGCATCCCTCCCCAGCAGGCTCTGGGACAGCTTTCAGCAGGAGCAGCTCATTTCCAGCCCAGTTTTACATAACTTTTCCTTGGCTTCATCCTCCTTGCACAACCCTGACATTTCAGCCTTTTATTGAGCAAGAGACTTGGAGGAATTAAAGTGGCCTTGAAAAATAATCCCCAGAACCCAGCCCAGGTCTCTGGGGAGCTCCATGCCCGGGAGTCCTGGGAGCTCTGCTGGGGCAGCTTCCAGGAGCTGCAGCACTCCCGTGGCCCCTGCAGGCAATCCCTCACCTTCAGTTTTACCCTGTAATTATCCCCTGTCACCCTCTGAGCGTCATTTCCTGGTCTCATCCGGGGAGGGAGGCGAGGACAGGGCTGGGTGTGCATGGGAAGCTCTCCACGCCCTCTGGGAGTGCTGAACTTTGCAGGGAGTTGGGGCAGTGCTGGGAATTTTGGCACCTTCCAGCAGAGCTGGGGCACTGCTGAACCAGTTTGAGGAGCCCTGCGTGTGAGGAGGGGCATTTTAATCTGAAGGAAAATGTGTTAATCCCTCCTGCCCCTCAGCTCCTCATGCTCAGAGCTGCTGGGGACATTTCCTTTCCAGTCCAGCTCTTGCTGCAGCTTCTGGTCTCATCTTTGGACTGGTGGCACAGTGCACGAGGGAGTGCCAACAACCATTCCTGGGGCTCAACATTCCCAGAATCCCAGGATCACTGAGAGGGGAAAAGCTCTCCAAGGTCATTAGGCCAAGCTGTGCCCGATCCCCTCCTCATCTCCAGCCCAGAGCCCTGAGTGCCACCTCCAGGCCTTCCTTGGACACCTCCAGGGATGGTGAAACCTCTCTGAGCAGCTTCTTCCAAAGCCTGACCATCCTTTCCATGAGGGAATTCCCTCTCATATCCTGGACCCTGCTCCCGTCTCCTCTCATCCTGTCCCTGTTCCCTGGGTGCAGATCCTGACTCCTCCCTCCTGTCAGAGACTTGTGCAGAGCCACAAGATCCCCCCTGATCCCCCTTTTCTCCAGGCTGAACCCCTTTCCCAGCTCCCTCAGCCTCTCCTGGGGCTCCAGCCCCTTCCCCAGCTCCGTTCCCTGCCCTGGACACGCTCCAGCCCCTCCATGCCTGACTTACCATTCACAAAGCAAATATTTGGAGGCCCAGGTAAATCTGGAGTGCAGAGGGGGTAGAATCACCTGGTTCTATTGGATTCTCTGAGGGTGCTGTGAGCAGGAATGGTGGGAGGGATCTGAGCACCAGAAGCATGCAGCTCCTCTGTGCCTGGAGCCATCACACAGAATGATAAAGATCTGGGGGGGTGATGAAGAAAAGAAAACAGGAAAACATGACCAGAATTTCTCTGATCGTTGCGAAACTGCTCTGACTGAGGGTTCTGGGGTTCCTAAAGCCAAAAGAGAGGGGAGAAAGAAGTGCTGGGGGTGTGGGAGGGGAGAGAGCCTGCTCTGGAGATGGGAAAGATCTCCTTGAAGGATGCCAGCACAGCTCCAGGCACTCTGGGTTTCCTGCTGTGGCCATGGCTGGGACGAGGAGCTGGGATGGCAAACGCAGTCTGGGGAGTGAGGAGATGCTGGGAGGGACTGGCAAACACCTCCAGCTGCTCCAGCAAACAGCCACCAGGGCTGGGATTCAGGCCCTGCCTCTCATTAGCAGCAGCTCCCAGCTTCCAGGCCCTTTACAGGATGGAGGGGTTTAAGAACACATTTTACCATCCATTTAATGTAACAATATTAAGCTCGATTTGGCAAGGCCACTTCAGACATAAAACTTTAAAATGAGCTTTTTCAGAGCATAAAATCACAATTGGTCCTGCTAGTAAAAGGATAAAATAAATGTCTATTCACCCTAATTGCTGTCAAACTTGTGATTTTTTTTTGTTTTCTTTTCTTTTATATGTAGTAAAGCCAACGTGGTTTTATTGTATAGGGTGCAAACGCTCACCGTGTAATATTATAAATCCTGCAGAGAATTAAGCATCTGCACATTTTTCCTGGCTGTTTCTTGCTTTAACTCGAAACGTCTGTGAGCCCTGGCACAGAAGGGAAGTCTGTGGGCGAGCCTGATCCCACCTCTTTTCCAACCCACTCTTCCCGAGCCCTTTGCTCGTGTGTTGGCAGCGGGGCTTTGTGAGGCTGAGAGCAGCTGGTGACAAACTGAGCAGCACAGGAGGGTGTCAGGAAAGGATTCCAGTGCAGAACATTCATGGGGTTTCATCCACCTCATTTTCCCAAAAGCTGGAAGGAGCCAACGAGCTCCAGTTGGAAAACAAGAATTCTTAGATCAGCTCCTCCGAGCCAGTGTGGGAATTGTTGGATCCACGAGCTGAGAACTCTGACCTTTGCTAAACAGGTCCCCCTGTGGCTCCAGAACACTTCTGCCTGCTGCAATTCCATCAGAAATTCCTGCTCTGCCTCTACATTCTCTCTGAAAATCCCTACAAGGCACTGTTGGATCCATGAGCTGAGATCTCTCAGCTTTTCTAAACTCTGCTTAATGGGTCCTCGGGTCTCCCTGTGGCTCCCTGTGCCTGCTGGAGTTCCATCAGAAATTCCTGCTCTGCCTCCACCTCGTCCCTGGAATCCCCTCCAAGGAGCTCTGAGGGTTTGGTGGTGCCCTGGCACCTCTGAGGAATGTGGGCAGGAATTGCTCCCTTTCACCCATTCACCCTCCACCGTGGGTGGGAATAGAGGGAACTCTGAGTGGAAACTGCCCTGGCAGGCTCCAGGTGATCCCAGATCCATCCCAGGCACTGAGGGCTGTGGGATAACCTGGAGCAAGCACCCAGCAAAGCTTAACCAAAGCAGTGACCACAAAAAGAACAAAACCCTCTCAGTTATTGTAGTTTGTTTCCCTCAAAGGCTTCTCTGACCTTCCAGAGACAATCCCAAAAGCTGCCCCAAAGAGTCACCCAGGGATCACCAGCCCCGAGATGGAAATGGGAGAATGGAACATGGGAAATTTGCAGGTATTTTCTGGAAAACAGCAAAGAATTTGCCTGAGTCAGGGCTGAGCTGGGGCTGGAGGAGCTGGGACAGGCAGTGTGTGACAGAGCCCAGCTCCTGCCACTCCTCCACCTCCCCCCACTGCTGCTTTTCCTTTGTCAGCGCCTCACCCAGACCCAAATATTCCTCTTTCCTTCGTTTTCACGGCTCACAGCGAGAGATGCACTTGGAAATGGCCCAAATTTGCTGCTCACCTCCAGCTCCAGGTTCCTCTGGGAGCCACTGGGAGCACAGGGACAGCAAAGACAACTTCAGAAATGATCCTTTCCCATGGCCATGGTGACTGCCAGGAGCCCTCAGCGTGCCAGGCGTCTCCTGTCAGTAACGCTGCCCAAACAGGAGCCAAAAAGGAGCCTCTTGTTTCCAAAACAATTTCGTCATTTCCCTTATTTACCTCATTATCACTTCCATCTGCAAATGAGGTTTCAGTTGAGGCTGAAAAAAAAAATAGAAAGCACATTCTCCACCTTATAGTTATTAGTTTCTTCCAAGTTTGGACAAATGATTATGATGGGTTTCTCAAAACTTTTATTTTTTTTTTTAAATCTTTACCAGTTCAAGCCCAGAAGAAATTGGAGATTTTGTGGAATTACATTTAAAATGTAATTAAGGTGATTCACACCGCCCCAGCTCCTGTTGCTCCTCATGGGATTCTTTGGAAAGCGAGGATTTTTCCACCCCAAACTGGATGTATTTGCAGATTTCCAGCCTCCCAGCCAGCCCCAGCACAGATAAAGGCTGCGATTTGCACTGTGTTATTCTTCCACTAGATGTCCCAGTAAATATTATTTACATTGATGAGGATTGAAGGATTTCCCTGGAATGTGTTTTTTGTCCATCTTAATGGGCTCATCCCTGGTGGTGGAGTTTTTAAGCCACAGTCTTTGGAAAAAAAAGAGGGTGAATGGATCTAAATTATAAAACCCACATAAACCACACTCTTAGAGAAGAGTGAGGATGCTCTGGGCATTTCCTATGGATCAGTGGAGCAGAAATACACCCAAATAACCTGGAATATTTATCCCTATTAATAACAGCTCCTCATTTAATGGAAAATTACTAGAATGGAATTCCAGCAGGAGCAACAGCAGCTCATGTTAGGAGTGGTTGGTTCTTCCAGCTGAGAAGCACAAGGAACATTAATCAAGGGTTGGAGGGATTTTAAAGCCCATCCAGTGCCACGGGCACGGACACTTCCCACTGTCCCAGGCTGCTCCAAGCCCCATCCAGCCTGGCCTTGGGCACTTCCAGGGATCCAGGGGCAGCCACAGCTTCTCTGGAATTCTCTGGGAATTCTGTGGTTGAAGGGTTCTGCCTCTGATAAACGGGGGCTGGGGGAAGGATTTTGCTTTAAAGTGGCAGGGAAATGAGTGAGACACAGAACTGTGTTGGAATCACCCTCTCCTGCTCCTTGTCCAAACAGGGAGGGTTCTGCCAGAGTCACTGTCCCAGATCCCAGCCCTCCGTTCTCCTGCTGGCCTTTGGGACACTGCCCAAGGGACAGGGAGCCGATGCCTTTTTCAGCCTGGAATGATAATTTTATATATTATAACAGAAAGATATTGAGATAATATTGGCACAGGAGGTGATCTAAAGGGGGATCTTTACTGGAGGCTTCCAGGGGCAGATGTGGAAAAATGTCCACAAAAGCCCACCAGCAACAGGGAGGAGTTTTATAGGTTTAGTAAATTAACATATTCGACAAGAATTCCCAATTAGAAGCACAGGTGATGAGGTAATTCCCCTTTCTGGAGCCTCCCCTTGGTACCTGCTGTACTTCATTGATGAAAATGTGTCTCAGACAGTTGTTCTCAGCCTTGGGAGGCAGGAGGAACCAAGGCAGGATGGGGGCCCTTGGAATGTGTTTTGTCTTTCTGCCTTGGGAAAGGGCATGGAAAACTACAGGGAAAACTAGCTCAGAATGCAGCCATGAGCTGCAGAGCTCCAAACAGATGTGTGAAGAATACAGAGAATATTAAAGAGAAAAAAAGGCAAAAATCAGTAGGCATCAAGCAGGAATTGCACCTGCCCAGCGTGGCCCCTGTTCCCAAATCCCTCTGTTCTCCTCCTGGCCTTGGGATGCTGCTCAGGGCACGGGGAGCTGGAATTCCACTGCCTGTCTCAAATCCCTCTGTTCTCCTGGCCTTGAGATGCTGCCCAGGTGACAGGGAGCTGGAATTCCACTGCCTGTCTCAAATCCCTCTGTTCTCCTGGCCTTGAGATGCTGCCCAGGTGACAGGGAGCTGGAATTCCACTGCCTGTCCCAAACCCCTCTGTTCTCCTGGCCTTGGGACGCTGCTCAGGGCACGGGGTGCTGGAATTCCACTGCCCAGCCTGGCCCCGGTGCCGGGAGCTCCGCAGGATGTGCAGGAGCATCCCCAGGGCCGTGCCGAATTTAACCCATTGCCTCCCGTGTCCAAACCGCCGGGCAGAGCTCAAACCCCCCTCGCGCGGGGATTGCGCAGCCGGGATGCGCTGGGTCCCACCCCCGGCTGTGAAATCAGAGCTGCTCGAGCCCTTTTGTTCTCGCGTGGTGGTCTGGTCCCAGCCTGCCACGACCACAAAAAACGCCTCACTTGTTCCTTCTTGCCGAGCTTTTCGCTGTCCTGCGCCGGGGGAAGGTTTGAACGAGACGCTGTCACTGCCCGGGGGCAAAAATGCAAAGCAGACAAAGCAAACCCCCCCTCCAACCCAACCCCCCAAAATCCCCCCCAAACAGCTCCAGGTGCGGAACACAGCGCACTGAGGAGAAACATGTGAAACTGTGTTCCTTTCTGAGCTGGAATTAAAGGAATTGGATTAATGATTATTTAAGTAGACACACATGAAAACAGATTGACTCCAGATAGGAAACAGGTGAGTGCAAACAGGATGGGTGATGAGGGGACAGGTGGGTTAATTAAATTGCTTTTTAAAATACAGAAGAGGTGTGTGAGGTGAGAAGGAGTGGGGATGCTGGGTTGAATTTTAGCTTCACAGGAGCACAAAGCTGTCACTTGAAAGGAAGGTGCTGAGAGAGAAGGGCAGAGCCTTCCTAGAAGTGCCAGAATTCATCTCTCCTGGAATGCTCTCCCTGAAACTCCTTCATCCAGTTTAAATTTTGCACCCAGCTCCCTCTCAGGCCAAGAGAAAAAGCATTTGCCAGAATATCCCTAGAACTGCTAGGAAAGGGAGGCAGGAGGAGTCAGCCCCTGTGGGGGCTGTGCCCCCATCCCAGGTCAGACACCTGCACAGGTAAATGAAGTCCTGACCTTCATTCCTCCACAAAAATGCAAATAAATCACAAACAATGCTGAAGGTGGCTTCGATCACCCTCTTTACACATTTCCCTTCCTTGGAGAAAATCTTGAACACTCCAGTTCAGCCCCTTGTTTTCCTGGCTGGCAGCAGGATGGTGCTTGGGAACACTTGAGAAGGGCTGGGATTATTTTGGGTTTTTCTTTTATAACCTGGGAGAAATTAAATCAGCAGACAAATGTGGAAGCTCTGAGTGGAAAATCATGTCCATACTTGTGTGTAGAGAAAAAAAAATTACAGTGATAACAAGGCAAATCCTGCAATTTCAGGTTTATGTTACATTCATGGGGCAATGGGGAAAAACTCCTGCTCAGCTTTTAAACCTGTCCTCTGTCTGCAGCAAGCAATCCCAGACTCTCCATTAGTTGTGCAGTAAAAGTCAGGAAAAGATGGGAGCAGACAAAATATGGGATGAGAGTGCAGTGGCTGGAGGATGAGAGGATGATTTCTGTGCTGTTGCTCTGCTCTAACGTGATAGAATAACCCAAAAAGGGCCGGGGCACCCAGACAGGCTCCTGGAGCTTGCCAGGAGCTTCCGAAGTGGAATTAAAAATGGACAATGTGTTTTCCCTATTTCCCTGGGCTCAGTTTTCCTTAGCTTTGAATCCTGGGTATCCTCTTCCATCTCTCAACACAGATCTTGAGCCAAAAAATATCCAGGAAAAACATTGGGAAGCTCATCAAGGAAGAAAGAGGTCCCTCTGTATCTGCCACCACCTGGCTCGGGATTTGATGGATCAACAGTGCCAAGGGGCAGAGGATCAGCACTGGGGATTCCCAGGCTGGATAAATCACAGCCACATCCCATCCTCAGGCTGGGGAAAGAGAACTGTGAGGAACAAACTGATGGAGATGGAGATGGGGAGAGAACAGGAAAATTAATGTTTCTTTAAGAAATCTCTCTGTAATTCTTTTCATAAAACTCTCAGGATTCTATCCCAGAGTCCTTGGTAAGGGCAAAAGGATTTCTCTGTGGTGACAGAACAGCTTCCATCCTCGGGAGTCTTTCCTGATCCCTCACTGCTCACTCTGGCAGTCTCTGAGAAATGAGGATTAGGATTTGCCTTCCCCAGGGGAGGCTCAGTCGCTCCCAGTCGGGACGATCCCGGGAAGGGGAATTTCCGTGGGGGATCTGTGAGGAGTCGAGGGCGAGACCCCAAAGGACAACCCCAGCTCACCTGGCACTGCAATCACACCAGGGATCACAACTCCACTTCCAACCCTACAAGAGACCTTGGGTTGATGTTACCTGGAAAGATAATTAGGTGATAATTAACAGGTAACAACCGACAGGGATCATCATTGCTGGAACCAAAGGCACCTCCAGAACAGTTCTCCAGTCCTGGCTCAGCCAGGTGAACAATGTTCTGCTGTGAGTTGTTATTTTTAAAATTTTTTTGGTATTTTTTGGTTCCCAGAACCCCATTTTTGAAGAGCCCAGGCTGCAGGAAGGCACCCCGGGATGCAGCAAGGAATGATTTGGAGCAGCCCTCTTCCTGAAAGGAGGTGATTATGAGACTGGGAGAGATGTGGCTGTGATAAACAACGCCCACCTTCCCCAGCCCTCAGCCTGTTTGGGGTGGCACCTGGCCAGGAGGGAGCTTTGTCAACAGCTTTAATTGGGGTGCTTTTCATCCCGGGCTTGCTTTGCTCCCTCACGAGGAATCCAACAGATTCTCGATTTTTCAGTGCGTTTCAGAGCTCCAGAAGACAGCGGAATCACGGAATCATGGAATGGTTTTGGTTGGAAAGGACCTTAAAAATCACCCTCCCTCACCTCCCACTGGGTGTGAGGAGAAAAACCTAAAATCCAACCGGATCCTTGAAAGTCAAGTGGAAATGTGTCATTCCTGATTTGCATCCTCACAAAACCTCTCTACCCTCTGGAAGGTCAGGCCCTGGAGCTGCTGCTTTCAGCCAGACCAAGCAATCCCTGGCTCACACACAACTCCCCAGGTGACACTTTGGGTGACAAGGTGTTAATGGATGTCACCAAGGCGTGTCTTTGATCCCTGGGAGGCTCCATCAGGATCAATGTGAGCAATTAAAGCTTTATCCCCATCCTAAAAATAGTCCCAGGGTGGGACAGGGGCAGGGAGGAACTCTTCAGCCCTCCCTGAATTATAGGGATGGACGCAATAATTCAGATTTTTTGGGAATTCAGTGTCCAACACCAATGAGGCCTGACATTCCTGCCAGTTGTCCTGTCATGGATCCACTTCACATCCACCAATTAAACCCCCAAAAATGGCCAGAGAGAGGCGTTTCAAAGCATCCATCAGTTTTCAGTGCTGAACTTTTCCTGTTCTTCCCTCTGAATCTCCTCTGGAAAGGACAGTCCGTGCATTCCCACGGGGTCACCCAAGGTATGGAGCATTCCCAGGAGCTGTAAAGCTTCACCTCTGTGGTTTGTCTCAGTCTTAGAAGGGCCCAGTTAGAAAATCTAGGAGCTAAAATTTCTGGCTTTCCACCTTTCCCACGGCCGAGCTCAGCCCTCTGCCTGTCCTGGCTGGCCTCGGGGGCTCAGTGTCCACCCTGGTGTCTATTTTTTGATGAAATTTAGGCTTTTTCCCTCCCAGTTTCACTGTGGTCGAGGGCATTCAAATCCTTTCAGTAACTCAAGCAAGCTGCAGTTGGGCTGCCCGTGCTGCAGGGCGCTGAACTCCCTCCCCAGCCCTGCAATAATTCTTCCAGAGACCATTATGATCCTTCCAGATGTTGGCGTTTTCCAGGTCCTTCCCAAGCCCAGCTCGAATCCCACATGGAAGGGGAGCTCAGCTCTGGGGGTGGACAGTGTCTGTGGAATTTCCTCAGCTCCCTGAGCCTCTCTTCCCTCCCTGTCGGGCCACAATTAGCTTAATGACTGTAAATGACTGCGAGGGCTTTGCTGCAATAAAGGGAACGTGTCACAGCAAGCAGAGCTTGGAGACAAGCGCCACGTTTGTCCCCCAGACTTCACATCGCTACAAATCAAAAATTATCATTATTGCAACGCATTTTAAATAATTCCCGGGGTTTCCAACCTGACTCTGGATGTTTTCCTTTTTCCTTCTGCTATTTCAGCAGCAGCAGCAGCATCAGCAGCAAATCCCTGGGTGAGAGTTCTGGACAGCAGCAGACTTTGCACCTATTTCTTTTCGCTCATCTCTGGCTTTATTTGGGGAGTGGATTTTTCCCTCGTTGCTCCTCTGAGTTTCGACCACAAAAATACCAAGTACGGGAAAATGGAAGTTTGAAAAATAAAGGCAGCAGTGCTGAGTCCTTTCAGGGATAAACAAACCCAGCTGCTCTGAGATTGCCATAATAAAACCAGAATTTGCTGTCAATTATGGGTCCAGATTAGGTGGAAGGGGAGGGAAGCATTATTTATTTATCTTTTATTGTGTGGGGAAGCATGATTTATTTATCCCTTCTTGTTTATTAGCTGCAAGTGCCCCCATGAAATTGGATAATTCTCCTGGTGAGCAGCCGGGGAGTTGGTGGGACAGAGGACAGCCTGCAGTGCTCGGGAAGGAGACAGCCATGGCCAGGGAGAGAGAACTCCTCCACCCCCACTGATTTCAGCTTCACTCTGCTGGGGGCTGGCAGATCCCTCCTGCCTGATTCTGGTCCTTTCTGGGCTCAGAGGTGATGTTTCCATCAACTGCTGGGCACCCTGGCCAGGCTGAGGCAAAGCTCGTTTGTGGTGATTTGTTCTGATATCAACAATGCTGATTTCCCTCCCTTTCCCTGGACCGCGATCCCGGCACATTCCAAACTCTCCAGCCCATGGAAACTGCTGAGAGACCCTTCTGAAGTCAGGCCCTCACCGGGATTGTGTTCAGAGGTGGAAACATCCCGGGATATAAAACATCCCCTGTTCCAGGAAGGCCATGAGGGTGACTCTGGCTCTGGCACACGAGCTGGGACAGCAGCCCCACCTCTCAGGACACGGCCTCTGCTTGCTGAATCTGCTGTTATCAGGCCATGGTGGCGAGTCAGGGCTTCCAAAGGGAAAAAAAGAACCCAAAGCAGCTTTTGGCTGCTCATTTTCAGCTTTGCCCTGAGCCTGACAGAAATCTGCACCTTTCCTTGGCCACCTACAGAGCAGGAGGATGCTCAGAGTGAATCCCTCTGTGAGCCACTCGCAGCAATTCCCGGGGTTAAGGATTCTCTCCCCTGGAGAATATTTTTCTCTTGACATCCATCATTAAGTCCCAGGGCAAAAAGCAGCAGGTCTGAACAGGAGAGGGAGGGGAAAAGGCCTCGTTTGCTGCCTTGCAGTGTTTTATCCCGATCAGACAGGGAGATAAAGCCTCTGCTCCCAGTTAGAGGGTCAGGTTGGAAGTGGAACTGATGGCCACAAATTCCCTGGTGCTCTTTGTGGGTGATGTAGCACCAGAGATGCTCATTTGCCCTCGTTAGCTGGAGTGGAAATCCAGAATAAATAGAAATAAATCGAGTAGGAGGTAGTGAGAAAAGGGTGTGTCCAGTGTTGAGAGGAGCAGTAAAAATAAACCTCCAAATGCTGGCATGGTGTGTTTATAACCACCTCACATTCTGGAAAGGGAGGGCAAAACACAGAGAAAAGGAGGAAAATAGTCATTCCTGGTTTAGAGCAGGGTGGGTGAAATCTGGGTCTGAAAATCAATGATTTTCCAGCTCTCACTCAGCACCTGATGCCCTTTGGCCCAGGGCCACCAGGGGAAAACTGGGTGACAGCTGCAGCAGGGCTGAAGAATTTGTTTTCCCAGAGAAGCTGTGGCTGCCCCTGGATCCCTGGAAGTGCCCAAGGCCAGGTTGGACGGGGCTTGGAGAAGCCTGGGACAGTGGGATGTGTCTCTGTCCATGGCTGGGGGTGGATGAGGTAAAATTTAGGTCCCTTCCAACCCAAACCAGTCTGGGGTTCTGTGGCTCTCCAGGAAGCTCTGCTGTTGAAAAGAGGAGATATTTTACAGCTGGCACGTGGCACAGAGGGACCCAAAATGAAGATGTTCGATAAACTGGGCTCTGTAACCTCAATTCCAGAAGCTCAGGAAACCCTCACCACCACGGATTAACCATTATTTGATATATTCCTCCTCATCATCTCGACATCTTTGGAAAACAATCAGAATTAGAATGAGCCAAGCCCATTCTCAGGAAGATTTGTGTTTGCTCTTCATGAGTGAGCCTCACTCAGCACAGCTTTGTTCCCAAGCCGGGGTTTATCCTCCCTCAGCTGACTTTTCACATCCTGATTCAACAAAGCCCTAAAGCCTGAACAATCAGTGCTGGCGTAATTCGTGCTCTGAGCTGTTCCCTGCTGAACCTGCTCCCCAGAATTTCTGCAGGGGAAGGATAAATGGCAGCAGGAACACAATCAAGTGAGATACAGCCCTGGGATTTGCTTCTGCATCTCAAGGTGATCCAGATTTTTCCTTGGGAAGGAAAGCACCCAAGCTGTGCCAAGCCATGGAGTGCCAGAGCCTGGAATATTTTTTATTTTTTACAGGAACGAGGCACTCCACGAAAGGCATCAACAGTGGGAACTGGACCCAAAGGTGGCATTTCTACACTAGAAAATTTTTCACTGCCATTCATGGTGGTGATTCCCTCCTTTAGGCTTTGGATGAAGGAATTCATCTTTTCCTGGCAAATGCCATCACTGTTCTTTTAGGGCGTCAAATTCCAGCCTCAGCTTGGAGGTTCCCCATTGGTTTTGGTTTGTATTTTTCTCCCCAGCCAATGGCCACGAGGAACATTTTGCTGTCAGGAAACGGCAGCAAGTACTAAAAGGAAAATTCGGGATAAAAATATCAGGGGGTCCATCTGTGATCACGGGAATTAGCATCTATCCTTTCCTTTATTGCTTCCTTCTCATCCCTAATCCTTTGTTTTTCCTATCAATTCCTTCCCTGAGCACGGAGCAGGCTGCGTGGGGTGCCTGGCACAGGCAGCCCCAAGCTCTGGGGCGCTGGAATCCCCCTTGACTCCGTCAGATCCCGCTGGCAAAGCCTGGGAAGGGCAGAACAAAGGGATGCGAGGCTCCTCTCTGGGGTGTCCCCCCGCCGTCTCACGCATGAGGGGAAATCTCCTCCGGGAGAGCGGCCCGGCCCGTTCCTGTGGGGAGCGTGGATTTTCCGGATGACTGGGAGTCTGTAACCCGCACCTGAACCTTGCTGGTGGCTCAGCCTGTGGGAATTGTTGTGGCGGAAGGCGAGACCCAACAGGTCCCTGCTGAGTGCAGCAGGAAGGCTCTGACAGCCGGCGGGAATTCAGGAAAACCCAGGCCCGGCCCGGCTCCGGAGCCCGCGGACGGCGGGGTGGGAGCCTGGGGAGGGCTGGGGGGGCTCCCACTGCTTCCCCCCGCCCTGGCACAGGAGAAAATCCCCCCAGGTCCCACTCAGTTCTCCCCAGACTCCCTTTTTTTGGGACAGATTGGCATTGTCCTTGTTTTTGATTAAAGGAGGTCTCAACATTTCAAGTTCTCAGCATTTCGAGTTCTCAGCACTTCCAGTCTCAGCACTTCCAGGTGACTAAAGGAAGATGCTGAGAGGGAAATGCCTTGGAGGAGCATTCCCAGTTTTAAGAAAAAAGAAGGTAAACTCTAGATTTCCTTCCCCACTCAGCCATTATTTGCACATTAGGAAAACTCTGAATTTTCCTTGTATGCCCATCGGATTGTGGGGATAGTTCTGTCAGAAATGGGAGTTTGGGTTCATCCTACAACAGGGATGTAGAAATTCTCCGCTGAGAGAGGGGTTTTTCCCTCTGGAATGGG
>VZRX01010274.1:0-18928 GCA_013398075.1 Notiomystis cincta
CAAGATCATCCCACAACACTTGGCCTGCTCACAAATGTGAAGGGGGAGTACACTGTCAGGTTCCTATACTTATTAATTATTTTCTGTTTGGGGAAGATTAAGTATTGAAGAAAAACATCCAGTAATCACTGGGGTACTATTTATACCATCATAAACTTGTGTCAACTTAGCTGACTTCATTAATGATTATTGTTATGAAACCCAGCAACTCTTATCTCCCCCACTGTACATGTGCTGTGGTAATGAGGAATTTTCCTTTTTTTCCTTCTCCCTTCTGCTTCTTACACAATACTCAACTTAATTTTCCTCTCCTCTTCTCCCCTAGCTGTCAATCATTGTCACATTACTTTGCATCATATGCATCAAGAAGAACAGCTTTTTCCATCAAGTAAGCCAATTCTAAAGCTGCCTTCCCAGAGGCTACACAGATTGTGCAAGCTGGAGGAGCTCAGGAAAGAGTAAACCGGACAATAACAAAGGCTCCCAGAGCTGCCTCTGCCTGCCAGTCTGTCATGCAAGGATTTGCATGGTGCTCTATACAGGCCATGCCTCCAGGGCCAGAATCCTGTGTGAGCTCTGCCAGCAGACCTCCTGTCCACACCATTAATCACAGTAGGAAGTGGCTCATTATGCTGCATCAATGATACTGTCCATTCTGTGTTCTACAAATTGCACTGTTTCATTCAGCATCCCCTGACTTCTGAAGTCCGTGATTCAAGGAAGGGAGCAAAACTTCTTAAGAGGAGTGTTTACCTGTGAGCAACAAAGGTTAGGCAGCACTTGGTGAGTTTAGACAGCTACAGCAAGGCAAGCTTTCCAAGGCATGTTTTTTCTACTGTCAAATCTTTGGTAGTTTTCCTTCCCTCTCCCAAAATTATAGATATGAAGGACTTTTCTGTTTTGAAGCACTGTTTCCTGACCTCTCAGTCCATTTCTGGTATAATTTTTGTGTGAGACTTGTGTAAGGCTTCCTTCATGGCTGACTGACCTCAGGTATAATTAAGATCTTCCTGCAGTATTCTGGCCTTCCTTAAAGGTCCTGTGCTTTGCTGGAGAATGCTATGGCTATTTATGGATACCCTTTCAGAGCAGCAGAGATTTATCTTCCTGGATGCCAATGATATTAGAAATTGTATAACTACATTTTTGCTCACAGTTTTTAAACATGACACTATATTGGTCTCCTTTGTGCTAATGTACCTATAAATGAGGCCTTCAAAATCTGTATTATCCAGGTTCCAGTCTTGCACATGACATGACAAACCTCTTGCTGTGTCCTGACCTCAGTGCTACAAGGCTCATCAAAATCAGTTCTGTACAGAACTTGCAGAGTTCCCCAGTTCTTCCTGGAAATGTTAATGTTTAACTTGATGTTCTAAACCCATTCTCCAGTAAACTCTAAGCTCTTATCAGACTTTCTTCCTGGCTGATTTTGGGCTTCATGGTGAAGTGCTTACCTTGGTCTCATGAAGGCTGCCTTGTAGTGGGTATGCATGTGGTATTATTTTGATGGTCTTGAAACAAGCCTGTCTGTTTCTAGAAGAGCAGTGCTGCCCCTTCTGTAAAAGGCACACCTTTTGGGAGACAGCCATGCCTTAAATTGCAAAATAGATGTATTTGTTCAGAGATCACCGAGCTTCACGTTGGGTTCAAGGCTTGTGTGAGACATCTCTAGATTCTGATCCTCAGGGATTGCACCAAATTCTTCCTTGTCACTGGATGTCGTGTCATGATACGTAACAATATCCTTCTAAAATTATGATATAAAGAAGAATATGTGCCTATATTCACATCTTCCAAGAGGTGGAATAGACCCGTAGGGCTCACTTGCTTTGGGACCTCTGCATTTGGCTAATTATAAAGTGTCTAGTCTGGATGAAATATCAGAGGATTAATCTTCAGATATGTCACTATGTTCTTAGGTATTTCTGTTTACTTTGTAATCACGTAGACATCAGAGATGGGGTGTGTTTCTGGTGTTGTAGTTTGTTTAGAATAATACAGCAAAGAAGTGCTATTTTTTCTATCCTTTTCAATACTTTTAAGGAAGATGTCAGTTTAAGAGGAATTTAAGCTGCCAGAACAGGTTGCTTAAAACTCCATCCAACCTGGCCTTGAACATTTCCAGGCATGGGGCATCCACAACTTCTCTGGGCAACATGTTCCAGTGTCTCACCACTTTTATTTTGAGTTCAAAATATAATTCAGAAAGGTAGCTTTCATTGCTGTTGATAGGAATGTTTTTCCTACAGTACCCCTCAGACACTGATAATTAGTGAGTAATTACAAATGTTTGAAGATGACAGTAATTTCAGCTAACATAAGGAACATTCTAGGCTAAAGACAGATTTACCTTATGGAAGCTCCATGAGCCTAAAAAAAATAGGCTGTTTGAGGACGTATTTTCTTTCTTGGCAATTGCAGCCATCATGTTCTTTTAACCCCAAGTGCTGTTGGCAACAAACAAGCTGTAGTGTAGTTGGTGTAGTCTTTTGTTTTACCTGTGACTGTTGGATTTGTAGTTCCTTTTCCTTCCCACTTCTTGCAGTGTGTTAGGGTAGTTTATTGGTAGGTTAAAAGTCAATGTCAGGTCCTCCATTCAGTAAAACTCAGAGCCTGCTGACATGCATCACTGTGCCATGGCATGACTGTTGCAATCCATCTTGACCAGTGTGTTTGAAAATTGAACTACATATAGTCAATTGCACTCTTAAAACTGTAATGTTTGACTTTGCTTGCACCATGTAGCACTACATTAATCTAGTGGTGCATTCAGCCTGCATTTTAGGTCCAAGGCCTTACACCACTTGGCCTGGGCAGTGCCTGACACGGAGCTGTGTGATTAATGCAGAAGCCTTTCCTTCCTCTCAGCCTGGGCAGAAAGCTTGCTACAGCCCTGCTGAGGCACTGCTCCCTAGAAAAGAAGCCAAAGAAAAGACCCTCCCAGTCCTTGCAGGAGGACTGCAAGTGCATGGCATGTTTCTGAATGTAAGGCATGAGTAGCTGAGCCATTTTGCAGAGGGGAGAAGAGGGTGGAGGGCAGGGCTAAAAAGGCTTTTCGGGCCAGGAGGAGGAAGCACACCAATATGAAGAGCACTGCTCATATTGGAAGTCATTACTGGAAATCAATCAGATTTTTTGAGAGTGCAGAGCCAGCTAACAGATTCTCAGTAGCGAGTTTTCCACTTGAATGAAGTTTTTGACAGTCATTGAGACTTAGGACTTGCCTCTAATGACAAATCTTTTTTTCCTTTTGGGGACATTCCTTTTGTATTCAGCAGCATCAATAACCTTGCATCCCCAAAAAACAACTGTAAAACAACTGTAAAATTAAACAGCCAGGAACATTAAATGAGCCATATGCAATGCATTACTGATACGTGGCAGATACCTCTCCCATGGCCTTCCTGAAGCAGAGGGCTTTAGTGCTGGGTGAAGTAGAAGTGGTAATACTAGCTAAAATAGGCTGTGCTGTGTCATAAGTTAAATTTTTTTTGGATTTTTTTTCCAAAAAGCTGACTTTAAAGCTTGGAAAGAAGGAATATTGAGAGACGCAATGGGCAGCATTGTTTCAAAAGCAATCCTTTATTTTTTGGAGGACATGGAGAGCCATCTAATCCAATTGAGGGCCTCTGAACTACAAACAGTGTAGCTTGCAGTCTCCCATTGAATCTTGTGTTCTGTCTCAAGGGTTGCAACACATAAACTGTGCTGGACTCCAGTGAGCGAGTTTGGAGGGGCCACAGTTCCATGAATGTCAACAAATGTAAGTTTAAGATGCAGATTTGAAGATAAATGAAATAGAATTAATAAGCATCAGTATTGGCTTTATAATTGAAATCATATAGACATTAGAGGTACATAGGGTGTTAGTAATCATATTAAATTTTTGTTAACAGAAAGACAAAGTAATAAAATTAAAAATCAAAAAGGCTTAGTTGTTCACATGCAGATCTAGGGGGATATTTTGTAACAGAAATAATTGCTTTTGCTTCTTCCTCAGGGTGATGCTATATGTGTCTAATTGTTTTTTCTCAAGAAAGCAGAGCAATCTAAAATTCTAAGTAATGCACAGCAATAGTAGGGGTGAAAATAACCACATTTTAGAATTCTCTTACAGTATCCCACCCCAACAGTGTGAAAGGAAGCAATGCTGCTAGGAAGGGTAAAGATAAATGGAATTACTTTTCTATCAGAAGTATAATAGTCTTTATTAGTTAGTTGTGTGTGCCTAGAATAGATCAGCTGTCAGGGAGAGCAAGTAGATGAACATATACCTTGTGAGCTGTCAGCAGCAGATCAGTGTGGGTTTTTAAATAATAATTACCCCCTTCCAGAGAAATGTTTTAGACAAAAGCACAGCTGCTTTATTAATGGTGCCTTTTGTGCATAAGGATGAATATTCCAGTTTGTTCTCTTCATTTTTTGTGTAAATGTAATACCATATTTACATAAAACTCTGTTAGGAAATGGTGCCGATTACTGTTAAAGCTTGCATAATAAAATTGTTTGTCAGGGATTTAATTTGATTGAAGTCTGTTATTTGTGCTAGCAGCTCAGAGGGGCTGCAGCTTGCTTTCAAGCCTGGCAATGCCCTTGCCCTGTGCAAGCCATAATGCAAACAGCTGTCCTGGGGTTCAGTGTGGCTGGACAGGTATCTTTTTTGTACCCTGATCATTGCTCAGAGGTGAAGGCAGCTGTTTGCTTCCTTGTGGTCAGAGGAGCTCTTTGAGCACCAGATCCATTCTGGCACAGTTCAATAGTCTGGTCTGGCAGGTTGATTGAGGTTTTGGAGCAAGTAACTCTTGGTGGTCAAGAGAGTGTGGGGCTCCTGGGGGCCACCCAGGAGTCTGAATGGAGCAGCTGTGAACTAGGTCAGTTCTGGTGGGGGCTGGACTTGGCAGGTGAAGGGTTCAAATATGCAATGTGTTGGACTCCTCTGTGGTGGGTTGCCCCTGGCTGGATGCCAAGTGCCCCCTAAAGCCTCTCTCTTACTCCCATCCAAAACTGGACAGGGAAGAGGAAATATAGTGAAAGGTTCATCAGATGAGATACAGATCAGGAGATAACACTCATTGATTACCATCATGAGCAAAACAGACTGAACTTGGGGATATTAATTTAGTTTATTACTAAACAATACAGAGCAGGATAATGAGAAGTAAAAGGATTCTCAAAAGCACTGCTCCCCCACACCCCTCCCTCCTTCTTGAGCTCTACCTCATCCCCACCAGGAAATGGTGGTTATGGTTGGTTCATCACAAGTTGTCTCTGCCGCTGCTCAGATAGAGGAGTCCTTCCCTGCTCCAGTGTGGGGTCCTTCCCACAGGAGACAATCCTCTATGAATTTCTCCAACAAAAGTCCATTCCACAGGCTGCAGTTCTTCACAAACTGCCCTAGCATGGGTCCCTGTCCACAGGGTACAGTCCTTCAAGGACATGCTGTTTCAGCATGGGTCCTCCGAAGGGTCACAAGTCCTACCAGGAAACCTGCTCCAGCATGGGCTCCACTCTCCATGGGTCCACAGATCTGCCAGGAGCCTGTTCCAGCATGGGCTTCCCACAGGGTCACAGCCTCTTTTGGTCATCTACCTGCTCTGGCAGGGGACTCATCCATGGGCTGTAGGTGGATCCCTGTATATCCATGGACCTCCATGGGCTGCAGGGGCAGAGCTGCCTCACCATGGTCTGCACTGTGGTCTGCAGGGGAATCTCTGCTCCAGCACCTGAAGCACCTCCTCCCTCTCCTTCTTCACTGACCTTGGTGTCTGCAGAGTTGTTCCTCTCACGTATTCTCATTCCTCTCTGACTGCAATTATATGTGCACAATAACTTTTTTTTTACCCTTCTTAAATCTGTTATCACAGAGGCATTACCATCATTTCTGGTTGGCTCAGCCTTGGCCAGCAGCAGATCTCTTCTGGAGCTGGCTGCTGTTAGCCCTGTTGGACATGGAGAAAGATTCCAGCAGCTTCTCACAGAGAAGTCACCTCTGTAGCCTCCCCCCCCCCATCAAAACTGGCCACACAAACCCAATACACCCTCCCAGAATTCAGAACATCTACTGTGATCTTTGCTATTGTAGCTTTGCACATTGGAGTTAAGGACTGAGCCTTTACAGAGTTTTGTCAAATCATATTAATTTAATTTTGGCACTGAAGCCCAGTGATAGAGCAACATGTGCAGGAGAACAGGACTCTGGATATGATGCTGAGCTAGTGCTGGCAGCAGCAATAAGAAGACAGCCTGCTTAAATTTGGTTTTCAAGGCTGGCTACGAACTAGCTTTAGATCAATTTCCTTAGGAAAAAATCCTATTCCCATCACAGAAAGCAGAGAAGTGCTAAATTCTTGGGAGACTTGCTGTTGGGGACTCTTCCTACACAGTGGTAGGCGATATAAGCAGTTGGCCAAGACTGTTGGGAAATATTTATGGCATCGCTGCTGCTCTCCTCCATGGAGCAGTTGAAGAGATCCTCATTTCACCCAATGTGGAGGTATTTACTGAGCAAATATCCATATACCAATATTTCACCTACAGGCCTAGTCAAATTGATACAGAAATATTAATTGTGTCTGCACATTTTTGCAAACCATGAGAACAATGGTATGCATACAGAAGCTGAAAAACTTGTATTATGAATGTGTTTTAAAATCCTCTTTTGCTGTTTCTTCTTGCAAATATAGTAATCTAAATGTGACAGGATTTATCAGGAGTCCAAAGAATAGAAGAGAAAAATAATTATCATTGTGTTCTGGTTAACTAATATGATACTTTAAAACCTGTTGAAGGATATGTAGGGGTTTGTGAGAGGGCTTTTTTTTTTTAAATTTTTATATGAAGTGCTGGAAAATTACTGTAGCTAGAGGTGAGTTGTTGATCTTGGTCAGTCTTGGATCTGGCTGTGTTGAAAACCTTTCTGGTGCTAAGTTATTTGAAGCCTGAGTGCATGGATGTAGTCATCTAGCCCTGAGATTTGGGTGAGGAAAAGATTCCCTCCTCTTCCTCTTCCCATCTCTCTTCCCTGTCTCCAAGAGCCCAGTCATGAGGACTGTAGGGAGAAATTCACTCCTTTCTGCAGTACTGTCTGTGGTCAATGGCTAGGATCATTTGGATACCTTTCTTTAACAAATTCAGTAGATTTCACCACTAGATGCATCATATCAACTTGACAGTGTAGCAGCTTTCAAAACAGCAAGTATTTTTAGGTGCTTTGCTGTCATGTCAAACCAGAGCTTCAGACATAAATGCTGTGACAGAACACCATTGTTTTTAGCTAATCTCAGGTTTCAGTGTTGCACCAGATTGCCATCCTCAGCTTTGTGTGACTAAGTAATGCCTCTAAAATATGACAGCGTAATAGGATGATGTGTGCCATGAGGTGTCTTATGGACAAGTTAGCAGTAAGACAATTCATTAGCTCGTGCATCTCAGTATTACTCCTGCCCTTTTTCTCATGAGAATAGTGTTCTTTATCTCACAACATGAAGTAGAGACAGACCAAAATAGCAACAAGTTATTTTGTCTAGCTTATATGCAAAATCTCTACAGCAGTGACTGTCAAAGTGAAGCTACATTTTATTTCTGCAGTTGTTTCTTCAGTGCTCTGACACTATTATTAATAGTACCTGTCACCTGTTCAGCATCTCAGAGTTGTAAGTAGTTTGAGAAACATTATACAAAGTAAGTGGAAAGCATCAAGAATTAGGTATACACCCTACTTCTTACTAAACTCAATTCTTAAAATTACTTTGTAACCTGGCTTTGCCTTTAGCTTAGTGAAACAGTCTTCCAGACAGCTATTTCCCTGACTTACTTTATATTTATGTTTTTGCTAGATCACTGCCATTATAACTTTATCACATCTAGACCAGAAAGGCTGAAAACAGTATGTAGAGTTTCCTTGTGTAACTTTCCAGCCACTTTAATTAAGTAAGACGCTAAAGTGATTTTGAACAACCACAGAAGCACATGGTGGTGGTGGTGCTAAAATGCTGCTAATAGCTGTAGATACTCCATACAGTTAATGATTCTTGTTGATCTTGGTGAAGCAGTAGTAGCAACAGAGACCTTAGTATAGAAAGCAATCTTTCTTAGCATCATTTTTATCAGCTTATCATTTTAAATTGCCACTAAGCAGGTAATGTGACAGGAAGATTTCTAGTTATTCTTACAGTACCACCATGATTACAAAGCTGGAAAAAAATGTGGAAAAAAATGTGTGCTGGAGATAAATTTGAATACTTCTCACATTCATTTGCATTTCTGAAAGCTCTCTCAACATGGGTGGTTTCTATCCAAGGTAGAACACATTCTTCTGCTAATACTTTTTTTTTTTTCTCTTTTTAAATGAAATTGTGAAGCTTTGAGAGCTTTTAAGCTTTTGTTGTCACCTCCTAAATTCCCCTCGGTGTGAGACCAGTCAGCCTGTGCTGCAGAGCCCTGGACAAGAGTCTTTGCCAGCACCTGAACCAGTGGAAAAGCCACCCAGCCCTGCCTGCTGGGCCCCCTTCCTACCATAGCCTCTCAATGAGTCTGCTTGTATGAATGCACTGAGATTATAAAACCATTGTTCTGTGCCTCAAAACCAGGTACCCAAAGTTACAATAGCTAAGAAAAATGCCCAATGCAATTTCTGCTAATTCAAAACTCTCCTTGGCCCTGGGTGAATCTGTGCAGTACCAGGCTAATCAGCCCCTCCCAGCAGACTCGGGGAGTGCTTCTGTTGTTATTAGTATTGAAAATAGTTCATATTCTATTGTAAATTGCTGCTATTTGCAACTTCCAGTTTTGCAGTTCCCACTGCACAGAGATCAAGCACCCAGGTTTTCCTTTGTTTCTATCAGTGTAAATCAAGGTTAACTCCAGTGAAGTCAGTCTAACCACAAGTGTGAACCTAGGAGGAATGAAAGGAAAATCAGTCTGCAAACTACTTTGGTTTTTTATTTTTAAATAGCAAAATTAATGCTGCTGTTCTGAAGACACAGGGTGACCTGCCAAGTGCTAGCTCATGCATTACTAATGTATCTCCATTTAAATGCAGATTTTTGCTCCTAACACAGAACTTCAGGGAAATCCTCTCCAGATAAACTGTAATAGGATACCAATTGGTGATTCAATATTTCACTTTAGCTTGTGTTTCAGCTTATTGATCTTAATTTTCTATCATTTTGATGCAGCATTTACCTAGGGGGAAGAGGATTACATTCACTATAATATGGCTTTTAATTAATAATTATTTTAATATTCCACACATGCATGCCAGCAGTGGCAATCTGCTTGTATTCCTTTCTCAATTTCTATTTTCAGTGGTGGAAACCAGCAAGATGTGACTTTACATATTTCAGGAAGTAATTGAGACACGATTGATAAGAGGAAGCATAGCTTAAGTATCACAGCATCTATGTGGGACATGCTTAACATGATAGTATTTTGTCTTGAGTCATTTGTAGTACCAGTAGTGAGACCCTGACATGTTCTTCTTTTGCCATATATGATAAGTTTAGGATGAAGTTTTTCTCTGTATATGCCTCCCTCAAGTACTGCTTAAGTGCAGCATGTAAGATGTACATGAAATGTTGATTGATATATTTTTTAGATAGATAAGCTCTGTTCTCTGGACTGAACTTTATGTGTCCTAAATAGTACAATGGAACATAGAAATTATGTTTATAAGTCTACTAGATAATGAATACAGTCATTAAAAGGAATTATCTGATATTGAGAGTGTTTTTGCAGCACTGAACATGATGACATCCCAATCTAGTTATAACTAGGCCACGTTATTTCTCAGTTTCCAGGCTGAAAGCCGGCAGCACAAGAATTGCAAGCAAGGCTTAGGTCTCATTTTCAGTACCAGCCACTCAAAAATAACTCCCTGCTGTGGTAGATGTATAAATAGGATGAGATTTTAAAATAATTTTTTAGGTTTGGGGGTTTTGATTATTTATGTAACAACTACCTATAGAGTGCATTTTGTTAACATTTCCAAATGTTGTTCTTGCAACCATAAGATTTATGAATTTTCAAAATTTTACCTCTGAGATTAACATTTTTCACATGGCATCCTAGGATTAGTTTGGGTTTTTTTTAATTATCAGAGTAAGAGCAATAAAATAGTGGAAATTGCCAGTCTTAGGGTTACTGAGACCTCTTCTGTCATATAATTTGGTCAGCAAAACAGGTGTCTAAGAAGTTAATGATCTTTGTGATTATGCTCTTTTGGGAAGCTGACCTGCATGCCCTCAGTTTTCTTCTCTTAAATTATGTCCAACATTCTCAAACCCTGGCAAACTGAAACTCTTGCTAAACAAAACTAAAAACTGCTAATAAAACATTCCTCCTCTACCTCATCAAAGTCAGCCCTCTCCGTGCCCATGTTTAGCTCTGAATTAGTGGTATGCTGCAATCCATCAGACAGAAATGTGTTGCTTGTAAGAACATAGGGCATGCCATAAAAAACTGTCTCATGGTAGATTTTTTTGGGTGGGGAGTTGTTTGGTTTGGGGGGGGGTTTTTTTGGGGGGGAGATATTGGTGCCGTTTTTTCTACCCCCCCCCTCCAACAAGAAAAAAGGTAGGAACAGCATTTGCTTTTAGTATTGAAGTCCATGCTGACTTTATAGATAGAGAGTAATGAAAAAAAAAATATAGCTACAATGGAAGATCTGGGTAGAGTACTTTTCTCATCAACAGTCCATTATCAGTAAACACAGTTTGATTGGAACCAAAGCACTAAACAAAGCTTCTAATGCTGGAGCGTATTTCAATTTATCACTTAAGGGTTTATCCAAATCAACTCTTTAAAGTTCTCACAAAAAACAAGAGACTGATGTTGGTCAAAAAGAAAACTTTCAATGACCCAAAATAAGATTTCTTTTAATTAGAAAATTATAACTTCTCTGGGGTTTTTGAGATTTGAATTTTTTCAAATCACAGTATGGGACCCTTTATTAAAATTGGATTTGGTACCCAATTATAGCAAAACCATAAATACTAAATAGTAGAAAATAAAAAGGTGGTTTTCTTTGGAATGTGTTTCTTGAAAAGTAATCTCAGTAGTGAAAATGGGTGTTGTAATAGGCTTTTTTTCCCCCAAGACATAAATTCTTGCTGGGCCTTAACAAGTAAGATTGAAATTCATTTTTAAAAAAGAGAATGGATCAGGTATGAACTGATAAAACTTCCCAGTTCTTTGACCTTGTAAACTTCCATCAGAATGCATGACACAGCAGCAAGTTTGCCTAGCAGCAGTAGGTATGCACATCCTCTTATTTCCTTTACTGGCTCAAACCTAGTTTTTCACATTAATTACTGTTCATTTATTGAATAAAAAACATGCATTTTTAATTATGTTAGTTGAAATGTTGGCTGGTTGTGAAACCAAGTGCTTGGAATTGGTCCATTTGAGCCACGTGAATCAGCAGTACTCTTATAGTTTTTGCATTTTTTCATTTCAGCATTTCAAACTGTGATCCTTGTGCAGCAGAAAACCTGACTGAGAAAGATTAAAGGCTCCATCTAGTGGGCAAGGGGAAAAAAAGGCTCTCATTTTCACTTGATTTTATGCACTAAGAAATACGGCTTTAGATTTTGTTTCATTAAGCTGCCATGTTGTTGTTAATTCTTGCCTTCTGCAGAGCCATTATTTTATATGCAAAGCTGTGAAACATTAAGTATTATTCTGAGTCTTGAGCAAGAAGCAATAAATGATACTAAATGAGTGGGTTTACATAGCAGTTCATCAACAAAGTTCTTCCCCATTCCCTTCAAATTTCAATATATAGTAACCAAAGGAAGGTAATTTGTGTGTCAACAAATGTTTTAAAGTATTTAGGGTTCTTTCCTACTTAAAACTGAGTGGAAACATTCATAGCCTGACTATAGCACTTAACACAGTATTTTGGGAGTATTTTTACACAGGGAACTCTACTCATGTGTTACCTCAGCATTAAATGACTTGTTTACCTGCAAATGGTGAAGTCTGTGATTTCTAGCAAGACACAGGTCCTGTGGCCTCTGCTGTGTCATCCAAAGGCAAACACCAAAACTCATTCATCCTGGAATTTGTCTAGGAGCCTGCCTGGTACTCTTGTGTGTCCAAAAGCATCCTGACAGAATCTAGCACCATTATTTTAGCTACGCAGTTGATCAAGTACAATAGTACTTTTTCTTTTCTCTTTGCTGAATTTCTGCACTGTGTTGCAGTTATGCTCCCAGCTCCTGAATTTCAAATGGCAGGACTTCCATTTGCAGCAGTGAATCTTGGGTGTTACTATTCCAACAAATTCCAATTAATTCCAACTAATTCAGCTGGCAGCTGAAACCTCCTCTTCAGTTCACTTCAAGCTAATAACAAGTGTAGGAGGAGTAAGTAACAGCAAGCACAGATTTGGCAGAAGAGACACTGAGCTACATGTCCTGGCTTTTGCCTGACTGTCCTTTTTAAAGCCATAGAGCCTGGCAAGATCAGCTCCTCCTATGCAGCTTCCAGCAAGGGGCAGACAGTGCAACATGCATTGCAGTAATGCACTAATACAGTAATGCAGTAATACACCCATGTTTACTATAGCCAGCATTCATATCCAACACTGGAAAATGCATCTCCCCTGCAAATCACGAAGTAGAGCTTACTAAGTTGTTTTGCACTCCTTTTGATCACAGGGAGATCTCCCTTTGCAGCAGGTCACTTAATAGCAATTCTCAGAGGGTTTTTACTTTGGTTTCAATGCATGATTTAGCAATTCTGATAGGTCACACAGACTTGCTCATTTTCCTGAACAATTCTCCCCAGCAGCAGCTCTCCTTGTATGCTCCATGAAAGTTTTCCTGAGGTGCCAGTGAATAAGAGCTGTCATTTGGCTTGTTTTACAGGCTAAAGCAAAGGATAGTCTTAGAGTTCCTACTCTGAAGCTTTCTGTGAGCAAGGCCTACCACAGAACTGCATAGTTCTAGCCTGCCTTTGAGGAAGTTGGTATGTTTGCAACATGCAAACGGTGCTATCTCAACAAGGGAAGAAATGAAAGGTAGAGCTTAAACTGCATGGTTTGGCATTTGTTAGAGTAATGCCACTTGGTTTCTAATGTACACGAACACCTACCTCACATGCAGCAGAAGAAAAGATGCAAGTCCCTTAATTCAAAGCTTTTTAATAGTATCACTTTTAACTGCTGGCCTTTGCTCTAGAACTGTTCACATTCTGAAATATTATGGGCTTGTTGCTGAGCTAAAGCAAATCCTAAGTTTGGAACAACAGTAAGATCCTCTTTGTTTTACTCTAAATACCTTTTCTAGCACTAGTACTTGAACTGATGCTAATGAAATACAAATTTCCAGAGATGTGAAACTGAGGACTATCCAACAAACTGCTTTTGTAATAATCTGTTGCAAACTAAAACTGTTAATTTGGGGGCTAATTTATTGCTTCTACAGGTCATTGGAAAATCCCATACAAGCTTTCTAACTAGATTCTGTTTATTAGATTAGATTTCTTCAGCTCCTTTTGTGTTCTTTGTGGGAGCAGTGGTTTTTCGAAACAAATGCACGGATGTCCATTTATTGTTGTAGAGAACCACTCAGTCTCTTCCCTATTTTTCACAGCTAACCAGGTGCTGAAGTTTGGGACACTCGTCAGTACTTCCAACACCTATGACAACTCCGGGATTGTGACCATTGAGACGGATAAACCTTTGCTTTGGACAATGGCTATCAAGAGATGAATCAGCTACACCTGCCTTTTCTGATCTGACACAACTCAAATTACTACAAAATTTTGCTGCATTATGACAGTAAATCTGTTGCAAGCTATAAGCAGGCACTGATTTTATGTATTGAATGGAAAAAAAGTCTGAAATAAAAATCACTTCAGATTGAATCAAAATTACTTGCAGTAATTGAGTACTTCATTCTGGTAAATCACACTACTTACACAGAAGATGCATGAGCAACCACTCAGTACAACCACAAACAGAAATGAATGTAAAGGAACTGCTGCTGCTTATCTCGTTAGTTCAAGCTACTTTACAAAGTATTTTATTCCAATACTGAACTATTTTTCCCCTCTTGCCAGAAGGAAATACAGTACCCAGCTGCATATAGTATAACTGTATTACAAGGTGTAGCACTAAGATTAACCTCATTTTTCTGTCCTGGTTTGTAGCATATGTAGGTGCTGTTGAAGATTTCTCAAGAAGAATAATAATTGAACTTTTCTATTTAGGAAGCAAGTTACTGTACTGCAGCAGCTTCAGCTTTGCTGTAACACAAGTATCAGTTTCTCAGTATTAAGTGCTTCTAAAGTCTGTAATAAAAGTACCTTTATAGCTTCTGCAAATACCAAATGCTTAGTTAGATTTTTGAAGTGAATTACATCTTAATCTCAATCTGAGGAGCAAGAACATTGCATCTATCAGAGTTTTTGCAAGCTTAGTCCTTAAAATCAAAATATGCAATCATTTAAAATAATGGAAACTTCCAGGTCAACATGCAGAGGCCTTTATAATTCTATGTGCAGAACAGAATCCAAAATGGGTGTATCAAATAGTGTGAGCAAGTTGTAGATTTGCTGAAGGACTGCTTAGTGTCTCTGACAACTAAATTATCCTCAAATGGTACACCTCAGTAATCAATTATGTTTGGGTTTTTTAATTATGCCATCAGAATAAGGACTGGCAATGCAACTTCTGTATTTGATAGAGGCTTTTTCCTGTCAAGTACATATGATAACCTAGCAAGACTTCCAAATGCAGACAGGAATTAGTGATAATTATGGTGATTCCAGAAATTAGTGACAGCAATTCCCATACCCTTTTACATCACTACTTGATACAGAAATGCTGTTTCCTTGCTGTCTGCTTTTGCTGGAACAATGCTGTTCCAAAGCTTAACTTACTGCTTTGTAAACAACACCCGAAGAGAGGTCATACAGCTGTCTCCCTTGGAAGCTTTCAGTATTTTACTGGAGAAAACTTTAGGCAACCTCATTAGAATGCAACACTGACCCAGCTTCAAGCAGGACATTGGACTAGAGACCTTCCAAGCTTCCTTCCCACCTGAATGATTCTACTGCAGTTAAAAGAAGTAACAAAACAAGTAAAACACATAACTACTATTACCAAGGAAAAAAAAAGCCTGTAGACAGGTACAAGATCACAACAGTTTAAGAGAAAAATAAGATGACAAGAATGTTTGAAAACCCAAACTGAGCTTGTTTAATATCAAACAAATTAAAGCTGAGAAATCATTGCAGCAGGTGTCACAACTGTCTTCTCCATGATGAATATTCAGCCACCTCTGTTGAGAGAACAAAGTAATCAGTTTCAACTAATGAAGTGTGATCGAGTGATCTCACCTGAAGTCTAACTTACCCTCCACCTCTGCCTTGTTAGGACAACCCTTACAGCTTATCTCCCATTTTCAAACACTCCTTGACCGGATGACCACTCTTACAAGCGTAAGAAAGTCACATCATGGACACAGAATGGTCTTTAACCTCTTTCAGAGCTAGAGGGGATCACAAAAGCTCTGGAGAATATGAGGAGTTTTAATTGATACTGTTAATAAGTCAGTACCATGGTGCCAGTCAACCTGAAGGTCAAGTTTTTCATGATGTAACATTCAATCCAAAAGGGATTTTGCAGGATGCAGTTACACATAAAACAAAGTTTCAAACGTATCTAGCACTGAGTAAATGAAACAAGACCACCTTTGTTCTGTGCCCATCCTACAGCACACCCAGTCAGTTTTCTTTACCTTACCATCCATCCATTTAGTTTTCATACCCAAATTATAAAGTGGAAACAGTAGGAGTATATAAGATCCAAATAAGGTAAATGTTCTATAGTCAAACATTCAGTGAGGAACTGGAAATCAAAATATCTGACATTCAGTTTTGAAGCAAAATACTCAGAAAAAAAACCTTAAGACCTATGGATCTAATACTTTGCAGCATGCTGAATAACATAAATTTCATTAACATTGTTCATAAAGTCCTTTGAATCAACTAATATTACGCTAACGTGAAATGCACAGATACTAAAACAACATGGGTCCCAGAGGGCTCAGTAATGTCTTGTTTAAAACTGAATAGGTGAAAATTTTGTGAAATTGAAGACCACATTCACTTACACAATTATATTGTTGATTGGGATATGGATCAATTTGACAAAGAAGCCAATAAATCCCATTATCGCAAAGCCTATTGCTGTTGCCATGGCGATCTTCTGGAACTCTGCAAAAAACGGAAAAAAAATGTTGTCAAGAAGTCTCATGTATGGCACACAGACACACATTGTGGTGGCCAAAGGAGATCTCTCTCTACAGAGCCATGTTAATGTTGGAAACATTTCAAAAACTGCACAGATGCTGAGAAACAAATCCACTATGTCAGAAGACAGATGAGATTTTCAAGAGAAGATGCAGATTTCCACAAAGAATGGCCGATCACAATCTTTTGTAAGTAAGCAGAATCAGAAATACCACAATGACAATTCATGGAACATTTATCTCATTATCTTTTTATTTATCTCATATCCTTTACATCTCTACAAGCCCTGAAAGTAATCTCTAGTACAGCATCAAAAATGGAAAATCTGCATTTCTGTCTGTCACAGGAGGACAGCATCGCAAGTCCACGCAAAAATCAAGTACCTGGGACATTTTCAATTACTTCAGGACCGCAACCATGAAGCTGACTAAGAAGGTCACCAGCCCCTCAGACACCTGCCAGTCTGACAAGGAATGGAGTTGCTTACAGATCTCAAAAGTTGCTAGCAAACTTAAGTCACAGACCTGTTCATCCTGAGCATGTGAATAAAGCACTGTAACTATCAGCAAGGAGGACCAATTGCATTCCAGTTATAGTTATAGCTTTGGTCTCCAGAGCCTCCCTGGTCCAAAACCTCCTCTTCCATACTCCCAAAACCAAAATTGTTCCTGTCCCAGTCAGGCAATGACTGACAAAACCGTGTAGTGCTGAATTTCAGGTACTTAACCTCTCTCCTAAGGTGAGTTTTAGTATCACTCACACACCTACATACCTTCCAGAAAAGAGCACATTCAAGTTTATTATAGCCAGAACCATAAACACATTGATATCCAGACAACTAAAGTTTAAATTGGCAGCTGAGAAACATCCACAGCAAATGAATCAACAGGAGTGATGTATGGAGAGCCATGTGCTAAGACACAAGATGAAATAAGGGTTGTGTTCTGGTTTATTGTGTGCTTTACCTTTCCTGTCAGGCTTGGTGCATCTCTTAACAAGTCGTATGGAATCTTTTACAAACTGACGGCTGGGTTCCACAAATTGCATTACCTGATCCATGATTGCCTGCAAAGACAAACACATTTAGCATTGATGGTTCCACATATATACTGAAAATAAGAATTTTTTAATTACAGGGGGTTTTTTTACAGATTTTAACTACAGATTTTTTACAAAATTTGTAAAAAGCTTAAGATAACTTAAAGTGTCATATTCCAACCTAAGATACTTCCACTTTGCAGGAAATGAAGACACTGTATCAGTAAATAAACATGAAGGCCTATTTCTGACTGCAAAAGAAAAAAATATGGAAAATTATGCCTTTCAGCCCAGAAGAGGAAAACAACAGTTCCATCACAGTTTGGCTTTCAGCTTGTGTCCTACGCCGCATTTCTGAGAACACCACCAAAGGCGTCTAGATAGACGAAAGTCGCCGGTTTTGAGGAGACCCCCGGGCCAAAAGCTGCCGGGGGGTTGGTGAGCACGGAGGGAATGCTGTGGCCGAGACTTCTCACAACAGGCGTGTGCCGGCGTTGCCACCGCAAACAGGACACCCGCTGGAGGGATTTGCTCCCATTAATCCACACGGACCCCCTGGTACGAGGCTCCCGGTACGATGCCGGCCCCTCTCGCGTCCCCAGCGATTCCCTCCCCTCGCTGCGGCCGAGGCGCCCTGCCCGCCGCGGGCCCTGCAATCCCCCATCCCGGCGCTCCCCAGCCCCGAGCCCATCTCCCGGGGCCGGGGCACACCCGGACCCCCGAGCGCCCTCACCGCCTGCCGAGCGACACGTCGCACTGAGCGGCAGAGGACGTGGCGTCACCGCGGCGGGCGGGGCGAGTTTTGGGTGGAAAAGGAAGATTTTGAGGGCGGGGCTTTACTTGGACTTTTTTTCCCTTCCGGTTTCCGGCGCCTGCAGCTCCTCCCGCCTCTGTGGCGGGGGCCGGGCCCGGCCGTGAGGGCCGGTCCGCCCCGGCAGCGCCTCTGCGGCCCCTGACAGCCCGTTCGCTTTCCGTGCCCTTGGAGCCCTGGGATCCGAGAGCCCCCAGCGGGAAATAAAGTGGAGAAAGTTTCTCCCAGGGAAGCAGTGTCAGGACGAGAGGACATAGTCTCAAGCTGCGCCAGGGGTGGTTTAGGTTGGACATTAGGAGGAATTTCCTTACGGAAAGGGTGATTAGATACTGGAACGGGCTGCCCAGGGAGCTGGTGGAGTCACTGTCCCTGGAGGTGTTTAAGGCAAGACTGGACGTGGCACTCCATGCCATGGCTTAGTTGGCAAGGTGGTGTTCAGTCATAGGTTGGATGCGATGATACCGGAGCTCCTTTCACACCGAATTGATTCTCTGAATATGCCAGTAACAAACGCTGTTCGATGAAGGGATGGGAAAAAAAAAAAAAAAAAAANACATTAGGAGGAATTTCCTTACGGAAAGGGTGATTAGATACTGGAACGGGCTGCCCAGGGAGCTGGTGGAGTCACTGTCCCTGGAGGTGTTTAAGGCAAGACTGGACGTGGCACTCCATGCCATGGCTTAGTTGGCAAGGTGGTGTTCAGTCATAGGTTGGATGCGATGATACCGGAGCTCCTTTCACACCGAATTGATTCTCTGAATATGCCAGTAACAAACGCTGTTCGATGAAGGGATGGGAAAAAAAAAAAAAAAAAAA
>VZRX01010274.1:18941-78658 GCA_013398075.1 Notiomystis cincta
AAAAAAAAAGAAAAAAAAAGAAAAAGCAACAACAACAAACAAACCTAGCAAGAAAAAAAAAGAAAAGAAAAAAACAAACTTATGCAGACTGTGATTGCCCATGAGCCAGAGACCTATTGGTTTGCAGGAATGCTGGAGCCATTGTGAACTAAGGGAGTTCATCACCTTTGAAGCATAGGATTTTTCTTGTGCAGAGAACTATGCAGTACTCAAAGCTGGGAAAACTGTGCATTTCAGCACCACAGCTGTAACATAGGACACTTCCTTGCATGAGGGGGAAAAGAGGCTGTCACTGGCTAAAGGGAGCGCTTTCTTGCTATTTCATCTTGTAACAGGTAAATGGAGAATAAAGACAAAATGGATTTACTTTTTTTATCCTTACTTTGCTTTTGATGTTATTGATTTTGGTCTAGAGTTCTGTTCCTAGTTGACCCCACCTTTGAGTTTATATTGAGTATCGAAAGCTTAATAATTATTCATCAGACTGTGGGGCCTCTGCCCCCAGTTTAGCAAATGCTTTGCTGATCTCAAATTCCTGCTGCATTTAAGTGTGCACAAAATATTTTCTTGGCTTAAATTTTTGCTGACAGCCTTCATTACAGTTAAAGTGACATCACATCACAGTAGAGAATTGTTGGTCATTTCATGGGGTTTTTTGGCAGCTACCTTCTTTGTCTCTGGCCACAGGGCACATCCCTCAGTATTACTGATCTCCTTGAGAGGTGAGCTCTCTGCTTGGCATTGGAGGGTTAATGGTTTGAGGTCCTCTACAGGTTTTCTTCAAAATCCACCTTTGGATTGGATTTTGCTCTGAATGAAAATGCATGCAGCACTGTTACTCAGATGGGGCTATAATTCTAGGGGCCAAATTCTGCTGGACATCTTCCACTGGCACACCAGCACAGAAAGACTAGATTGTCAGCCAGCCCTCCCACAGCAGATATGTGTATAATTTGGCTCTTGTTTTTGAGGCCAGTCTGCAGTCTGCCAGGACGGAAGGGAGAGGAGAGGAAGATCCCTAAGGAAAGCAGCAAAAGGGCCTGATAGCCATAGTGCACAGTGTGTGATGGGGCAGAATATGTTGCTGAACCTTTGAATGAAAATCCATCTGTAGAGGCATTTTGGTGGGCTTTGTCTTATTTGTTTTTTTTTCCCATCAGTGTCATAGATAAATGTCAGAGACTTTACCAACAGAGGAAACTCACATTTCCAGCTGTGTTGCATGAGGGGCCTTGCTGTGAAACCATCCCTGTAGTGGATGCAACCAAAAGGCACTGATTGAAAAAAAAATTTAACCTGAAAAAAGAAGACATATGTATGAAACAATTCATGACAGAGACTTCTGCTTGGATTGAATTTTTATTTTAAAAAGCATTTGCTGAAATAAAACTTTGTTCACCCAAAAATTGCTATTTTGTTTTTCCTGGGGAGAAATGCTCTGGAGAAACATAGCACATCTTGCATGGCTTAGCAATGTGGCTTTGTCAGGAGTTTGTATTACGGGTTCTCTAGGGTAGAGTAGAAGGCATCCATTGTCCTGTCTCAGCTTCCTTCACTCTGCCATGATGAGCTCTACTTTGCCTGCCAGGTTACAAGTTTGGACTTCAGCAGCTTAGGAGAGAGGCAGAGTCCTGATTTGTGCACAGTATTTTCCTCATAGTATTTTCCAGCACTTCTGGGGTTTTTAGTGTCTTTGAACTAATATATGCATACTTAGACTCGGTCTTCATTGCAACTATATTACTATTCTGTATATATTTACAAAGAGCCATCTGCATTTACAGAAGATAGGGAAAGGTTTACCTCTCCTGAACACGTGTATTTTTTTCATTGAAAGCTAGACTGCTACTAGGATGTTTTGTTTCTGCTTCTTCGTGGTTCTTCCGAAGTTGGGGAAGCAAGTGGTGTGTTTGCACAGGTGAATTTTCATGGCAGTTTTTCAAATCTGCTTTTATGGCAACACACAAGCAGTACACAACCATTCCCTCAACAGTAAAAAAGACCATTGTTATCCTATGCAGGAGTGCACTAGTGCTCATTTGCTTCTGAATATTGCATAAACTGGAGCCACACTGGGCAGGGGGGAGGGAAGTTTTCACCCTCTGTGTGCTCCAGGGATGAGAGACTTCTTTTGATGACGGTTTTACTTTGCATAGTTGTGCATTTTGGTTTGTAGTTTGTTCTTGCCCTTTGGAGAGCAAGATAAATATCTGCTTTTAACTATTGGCACGTTAGACTGTTGTATGACATCCACCCCCCTGGATCTGGACACATGCACGGAGAGTGAGATCAGCCTTCTGTTTAGCCTCTCCCATTCCATGCTGCCTGCCTGCCACGACACAGATCCCATTGCAACCTGCAGAACATGGTGGGATGACAGGAGCCAGAGAGCTCCAGCAGCTGCAGCAAACATAATTTTGGTGCCAGCTGAGAGAAGAAAAGACACAGACTTTAGTGTGAGAGGCAGCTTGGCCTCTTTATGGTGCTATGGCACGTGTGTGATCCCCAAGTGATGTGGGAAGGACAGAGCAGTAGCTCTGTATGAACAGGTGTCCAAGCTTCCCTGTTCCCCTGTGGGGTATAACCCCACTTTCCCTACCCTGACTCTGCTCCAGCCCCAGGCAAAGAAGAAGAGCAAAGTGGCAGGTCCTGCACAGGCTCCCATGAGGCTGGTGCTGCCTGGCCTCAGCAGCAGCTCGATGGCAGGGACAGCACCTCACTCTCTGCATTCCAGAGTGGAGAGATGTGCCAGTCTGGTTTTCTTGTTTGAAGGATTACTTCCCTCATGCTAGAAGGAAATACTTGTAGTGGTCTTGGCAGGTTTCCTGTGGCTGCACAAAAAGTGATACTTTGGGATATCAAGTCTTGCTGAGTTATATCCTTCCCATCCCAACCCATGCCATGATGGACAGCAGGAACTGAGCTGCTCCTCTGTAGGAAGAGCCAGAGGGATGAATGGATGAGCAGGAGGCACAGCCAGTGCTGTGCCCAGGATCCCTTAAGCCTGCCTTGTGGCAGGCCATGAGGCATTTGAACTGGTGGAGGCAAGGCAAAACATTGGCTTCTTCCCCAGGGGAATTTTTGGGAGGGATGGACTGTTTGAGCAAGAGCAGCATTTGGAAACAATCTGACTTTCCTTTATGAATTTAAGGGACAAATAGCTATGCAGAGAGACAGCAAAAGTGAAGAAAAAGGTTTAGAAAACTGGGAATGTGGCCACTTGTGGACTCATGTATGCAAGGAAGGTGAGTCACTGCAGCGAGTGGGCATCTGAGTATGCTCTGGGTCAGAAAACAGCAGAGAGCAAAGACCACTCAGCAGCAGAGATTTACAGCCCAAACAAGGGAATAATGTAAAGAAGGAAGGAAGAGAGAGAGATTTTCAGATTTTCAGAGGCAGCAGCATTATAGCTGCATTGACTTAAGTCATGCTAATGCTCCATTGCTTGACAGTCAGTGTTGTTGGATAACTAAATAACTATAAAATTCAGGCTTCAGGAATTGCTAAGATATATGGGATATTTTATTTTTAAATTCTACATTATCATAAATGTGTTTGATTAATTTATATTTTAAAAAAACATTGGAATATCTATGTGCTTCTGACATTTAAAAATTAATTTTAGCTTTTTGTTCCGCTAAACAATCCAGATACTCTGGACTTGATAAGCACATCTGCATGGTTTATGATAGGAAGAAAATTTCCCTCTTCAGTATCTGTACAGATGCAGGGGAACATAAAGGGGGAATTAATGTTAAGAAGAAAATGATAGCTCAGATTTGGGGGTCAGAAGGAAATTATGAATTGCTGCTGGTCCGTGTCTTGGGGTTTAGCCTCAATAATTATAGAAATGCCACTAGATCAGACTTTAATGCTGTGGTTGTGAAAGGAAATGTCTCTAGTCTGAAGCAGTCAACAGGGCCCATCTTTTGATTTGTGCTGTTTAATATTCAATGGAGATGAAATGTGGGGATGTGGGAAAAGTGCTGTTAAAATAGATTTTTACCAGTGTTGGATTTATTGTATATAATTTTACAGATGACCTTTTAAAAAAAGCCTGTGTTCAATTTTATTTGAAGGAGAGGACTTGGGAGGTGTCTGTATAGTGATAGACAAAATAGGAGAGAAACAAGGGCAGTATACTAAAATGGCATTGCTAAATGATACTTCAGATTAAAGAAAAAGTCTGAGGATAGGATTTCTACATAGCAAAAGAAATACAGGGAAGTTAACAGTCCATCAGCTGTTCAGGTCAGAGAGATAAATAAAAATCAAATGCTTACTAGTTTCTCTGATGCAGTGCTTGTAATGGTTTGTTTTGTCTTGCTCTGATAAATAGCAGGTGATGATACATGCCTTGTCCCTTACTGTGTAATTTCCAAATGAAGATTTTTGTGAATATTAACAAATAAATCACTGAATCCTTCTTAAAAATGCTAGTAGCAGTTGTGGAAATACTAATTAGCACTTCAGATTAAAATAGAAAAGAGGAGGGCAAATTAAATTTGGAAATACTCTCAATCTTAAGATTTTTTTTTGTCCTGCAGAGGACAAAATTTGATTAAAAATTAAATGATAGTTTTCATTGTATAGCAAGAATATTTTATGTCACAGAAACATTTTTCTGCTGTTCTCTGTATGTGTGTTCAGACATTTAAAAATGGCTTTCAGAAGTTTCACAATGGATGCATGTATTATACACAAGGCTTTATCATGCAGTGGATACAGAAGCAGCAGCAAAAACTGCAAGCAGTTGTACTGAACATGTGTTCTGTCTGCTTCCAGCCAAGATGACAGAGAAACCAATGTGCTTGGTAGCCATGAATGAGCTTATCTCTGCATGGCTGCAGTATCAGAATGTTGATTTAAAGTCCTCCTTTCATGATAAAGTCTTGGTTTACTTTGTTTTGGTAAATCTGCACTTGGTTTGTGAAGCACAGCCCATGGTCCTTTTTGGGACGTGGAGTAAGCTAAACCTTTCCCTTCTGTTATGTTCCAGTATGCCTTCTACTCCATTTGTGGCTCAGGGTGTCTGTTCCATCCCATGTAACAGGGTCATGAGCCATGATTGGGGTTGGCTGAGCTGGACCCCAGTTCCACCATCATTATATGCATTTTGGTACAAAAGCCCTTTCATTACATGTTGTGCCCACTGAAGCCCGGGGTGCTAGCTGGCTAGGAGAGTGGGCCAGAATGCCATCTTTTTCTTGAGAAGTAAATGGTGTTTCTTCAGCTTTTTCCTGCTGTAAAACTCGAAAAATTTGAGAAGTTGGGAGACACCATTTTGTAAGGGTGAGAACTCCTTCCCTACCTTTGGGGTGGGGAAAATTGAGCAGCAGAAAGGATGGAGCTGGACAGGCAGAAAAAACCTTCCTACCACTGAAAAGCAAAATAACTTCTTGCCCCTAGTTTTTTAACTTTTTTCTTTTTCCCACAGCTGGTCTGTATTGAGCTGGTTGCCTACTTGTCTTTTGTTCCTACCTTCAGATTAAATAGGACATTTCCTTTTGGCTCAGGTTAAGCTTTTGTGATACTGTTGAGGTCTCCTGAATTTTGCCAAGTGTCTGTGCTAAAGCAGACATGTCATTGATTTGTACAGAATCCCTGTGCTTCAGGCATGCTGGCAGCATGTGTTTTCTCAAAGGGTGCCTTGGAAACATACTCTAAATATGTAATAAATTGAGTATAGAACAATCCGGAGGAGTTTGGGTAAGTCAGAATTGAAAATCAGCTTTGGGACGTTTTACAGGGATGAGAATCATTCTTGAACTTCAGAAAGCTAGAATTGCAAAGTTTCTTTTTGTGGGTTGGTTTTTTTCTAATGTACTTTTCACTACTCTTCTGAAAATATTTTTAAATGCCTCCCCTTTTCTCCTTTCTGCCCTCACAAATCTTTACTCTCTGTGTTAGAAACTTAAATGGTTTTGGCACTTTCCACTATTCCAGTCTTGCTGAAGAACCTTGATAGGACCTTCTGTTCAGCGAGCCAATGACAGTGTCTCTGAACTGCACAGTTCATCTTTAAAGGTGATTTGAGGACAGCCTGAAAGTGGTGGTCATTAGACAAGCAGTTTTGCTCAGTCACTGGTTGAGTGAATGATCCTCCTCACATGCAAGTGGGAACAGGACAAAGCTACTTTTCACAGCGTGAAGAAGCTGCAGGCCTTCCTTGCTCCTGTCTGAAGATGCAGCATTCTCAGTAGGATTTTTTGTTGTTGTTGTTGTTCCTGCAGAAGGAATAGTAAGGTTCTGTCTATTATTCTACTTCTTTATCTCACCAGTAATGCTCCAACTCTGTATTGTTGAAAAATTTGGGGAATCGCCTGTTCAAGTGGTACTGTATCCAACTGTATCCAACAGTTTTTCAACACAAAATTGCCAATGTTCCTGAGTCCTGGCAGTAACTGCCGCAACTGGAGCAGTCAGTGAAATGTTTGAAAGTCTAGTATCTCTCACTTTCTTTACTAGTAAGATAAAAATCAATTCCTTCCATTATTGCTGAAAAGATAGACTCCTGCAAGGTGGTGTTGGTTTAAAAAATAAATACCTGAGGATCTAGCACTTTCTGCTAGCTTTATTACCCAGTTGTCACTTCCACTTAATCATGGATTTAGTGTTGCAGAACTGTCCAAAATGTTGCAGTAAGCAGATTTAGGAAGTTTCAAAAGTGAGTTTGCTAACATCATGGTAAATTTGTATCTGTTCGACTGAACCACGCCAAATGCTCGGGTAATAACAAAGTGGAAGCATTTCAATGGCAGTATCTCTGCAATTTTGGCAGCAGGTGGCAGCCCCAGGCACATTTTAATTAGCACCTTTTTCAAACTGTTAGCTAAATTAGTCAAGTATTAAATAGTCTTCCCCAAATGATATCTGCAAATTTGAGCCTTGCATCTGTCTTAATGTGTGGACACACTGCTATCCAGGTGATACTATGTACTGAATTGTGTATCTTTTAGCAAATTCATGGTACATAATCTGAATGATATCTGAGTTACCTGTTTAAAATTCATTTGTAAAGCACCTGTCAGCTATTTGATACTGGAATTCGTAGTAGCACAGTTTTCAAGTCAATAGCAGTAGTCACAGCACTTTTCCTGACAGAGAACTTGATCTCATATGTATTTCATAAGTATAAATCATTAATTTTCATTATCCTGAATTTATGCAGTTGAAGCCAAAATGCCTGCTCTGGGCCTGTAAGATCTGTAATCCTGATTAGACTCTAATGCTGAATCAAGCAGTGAAATTGTTATAACAAGGCATTATTGTCCTCGTTTTGGAGTTATTTTGGATTTAATATTTCCTTCTTGCATAAAAATAAACCTATAGGAACCTAACACTGTAAAATAGTAATTGTATGTTATGTAGCAGTGTCGCTGATAAACATCACCTGAGAGGTTTTTCTTGGCTAAGGAGCCTCTAAGTAGTTTCTTCACACTTTTACCCATGCCAGACACAAGCAGGGCAGGCTCATAAATGCTCAACCTCAACTCACTTCAACCCTCCTTTCTGCAACCATTCCTTTAGGACTCTGTCCTCACTCAGTGCTAAGCCTGATTTTCACTACAAAAGAATAGCCTGCCCTTAACTACCCTCAGTTAGCTTCTAAGAATTCATCTGCTTACAAAAAAGCCCTTGTTTAGTACATCCTACCTGTACGAGCAGGATAAGGAGATGTTACTCTGTGTTTCCCTGCAGTGAGGAAGCCAGATGTGGTACATAATGCAAGTAGTAGGGGGAAATGTAGCATGGTGGTGTAAGTGATCTGAAGGGAAGGATGAGCTGAGGAGTCGGAGAAAATGCAAGGTAAAGCAGTGAAGGACTGGTTACATTGTCAAAGTACAGGAACTTTTCTTGTTTCCTTTTTTTTCTGCTGCTTCTTGCTGTACTTCTGCATTAAGCCCCGTTGGCAATTAAATTGCAAAGCAATCCTTTGATTCAATTTGTAAATCCTTTGACTCAAGAGACAAAAGCTTAATTCATCTGTATCAACCTATCTCCTCTGCTTATTTAGGTCGCTCAGCTGCAGGAAGTGATGGATCCTGTTCTACCTTGGGTGCATGATAAGGGTGCCTGGTGCTTTGACTCTGGTATCTACAGGGTCTGACCTGTACATTACAGAGGTTCTTGTTACTCTTTTGGGGCTGCAGTCCAAATAAATGGGTATGTGGACTCCTACAAATAGTTTATAGGCATAAACCTGACAAACATACTGGCCACTGAACATGCTGTAATTATTTGTCAGTTAATCATTAAGCCATTAAAATTATATTAAATGCTGAAAAAAAATCTATGGCTTGTCTACTGCATAGATTTAAGGCTTTTAAAGGCTGACAAATCCTTGTTATTGTCAGTTCAGCATTATTGATACCTTTGGCCTTTAAAATACACAGCTTTAATTACAGTAAGTTATGTTCTTTTATTGCATCAGCAGCTTTTCAGTGCTAATCTTACTGGTGGTCTGGAGTTTGTCATGGATTGAGAGAGGTGATGCTAATAAAACTTCTGATTTCTAAAGTACTTGCAAAATATGTTTCACAGAATACATCCAAGATTACTTTTTCTGTTATTTTACCCTAGAGCACTGAATGCCTCACTTCTCAGGGGTTGCAATATGAGAGAGGGCTAGTGGGTATGAACTATAGTGTAAATAATCCAGTGAAGCTGTTCTAGATGGACAAGATTTGAATAGAGAACTTGAGGGGACTTGAGCTTTATGGGCTCTCCTATAGCTGTCTGAGGCTCCATGTCCTCTCTTACAGGAGAGGATAATGAATCACAGTTGGAGTCACTTGCAGATTTCCTGTGACTAGCAATGTATTCTGGAAATAAATGGCAAATACCAGCTTGTTCTAGTCTTGCAATGTTAAAACACTGACAAATTGTAATATGAATTGGGCTGGCCTTACTTTTAGACTGAAAGAGCACAAGATTAAAGGTTTTATGTCTTTTCTGTGAAGCGAATCTTATTTATGTCCTTTTTAAACAACCATAATTCTGCACCACTGTTGCACTACAGGGCTACCCATGTACAAGCACTGAGCCAGGTAGTCTGTGTTAACTGCAATAATAAGGCCAGTCCTTTAGATCTGAAATTGCACCCACCCAGGAAGCAGCTGAAACAGAGAGGATGGGCTTCTGCCTCAGTTCCTCTTATTTCTTGGAGCATTTTTGGTTTCTTTTCTGAGAGCTCCTAGAACTCCATATTATTCCTGGGTGTTAGAGCTTGCCTCAGCCTCTTATCTGCAGTTAAGTATTAATGTGGCTTTGGCCTGCCTTACTAGTAGTTGTCAAGCAGAGGGTATCTGCATATTTTCCTTATTAGACAGCCTTTGTTAAATCACTTACAGTACTGTCTGTGGGGGTGTCACAGACTCTGCCACACCTTGACTGTCACATAGACTGCAGAGGTTCTTCAGTGTTTTCTGGCTCTTAATTACCTCTGCATGTTGTTTAGCAGGATGATCTTTACTTGTCTGACCTTAGATTCCTGAGCTTTCTAGAAGATGCTTGTGATCTTAGCACTTTCATTACATATCCCACTCAAGTCCTTGAAACTGTCCATGGAGTGGAGGACGTTTTACTCCATTTTGTAATCCCAGACCTTAGGTGGAAATGCTGCCCTGCTATCCACAGCTAGCACTGTTTTCAAAATCCAACTTCTAGTTATCTCCAGCTCCTGTCTTAGCAGGCTTGGGAGTCGGAGCCTTGGAAGGTGACAGACAATCTCAGAGCATCTGAGAGCTCCAAGCTCTATGAACACATAGGCAATCTACAGGTTAATTTATCAGCCCCTGTGCACCTTCAAGTTTTGCTTCTCCAGATGAGTCCTCAGGGTAGCCATCTGCAGCTTTTTTTCTCTCAGGACTTTTCTCTGAAAATTTGAAGTTTACAAGATGTTACTTTTTAAAGGTCATCTAGCACCGGTGACTTCCTTGATTCTGTGGATAAGTTGCCTATGTCAAGCTAAAACTCTGATCCTGGGGAAATTTTGTAGGTGCAGCTTTTGTTACCTCAGAGCATTGGTGGAGGAGTGTGTGTTTCAGGGTAAGAAGTCCACTATTGCTTCTATTCTGTGCAAGGTGCCCTGATTACACCACACACACCACCACCACCATCCACTCCCATCCCTGGAGTCCTTCCATGTGCCACAGGTGGAGAAAACCTTCTAACTGATCTCCTTTAACACAAGCAAGATCTCGATGACATTTGGCACCAGCTCCATCCTATACCTACTGTTCACATGACTCCAGGAAGAGCAGAGCTCTTCTGGTGGCTATTGGATTCTGGCTTTTCTGACACCAGCCTACAGCTCTGGGGGTGTGGACAGAGTGTCACAACATCTGGGAAAAGTTTGCATTATTGTCTTATTCTTGTCATTGTCTCATCATCTAGGTTTTTTCTAAGAGACTGGTTGTCAGTATATCCCAAGAAACTGACAGAGTGGTTTGGATATTCAGCCTTTGACTTTCCAGTGTTTTCTCCAGTGTCCCTTGCTGATTGTTTTTGTGCAGGGACTCCTTTCAGAAAAGCCCAAGAAGTGGATTGTACTGTCATTTAGGAGATCAGGACAGGTTCTTTTGCTCTGGATCAGCAAGTTCTGTGTACCAAAGGATATAAACATGGGGTGTGAAGATCCATTGCATACCATAAAAATTGGACTGTGTGTATTTGGAAATGTACATTTAGGTTTGTGTCCCTGGTGGTAGGGGTTACACTTTCACAAAGTGTTTCACAAGGTATTTCTAAAGTTTCAGGTGCTTGGATTGCAAAACTGATGCTTTTTCACTGATCAGGGCCATTTCCAGATGCTGGAAAGAACAGTTGGAGTCATTTGGCTGCCCTAAGGCAAATATGCACGTTCCTTTTCCCAGCCAGGTCAGTGTGGCTGCTGTGTGAGGAGGCCTCAGAGGAGGTGCCTGCAGGTCTGTCTCAGCATCCCAGGACATCCCTTTCTGGATGTGACTGTCAGTGTGCCTGTGGCACTTCTGAATTGCTCGGACGTAATACATCCTAAGCACCATGTGAAGGAGCACCTGTCTTTCTGTGAATATTAAATGTGAGGACCAGGATGCCAACACAACAGACAAAACATACAACCTTTGAAAACTTTGACTTTATCCAGAGTCACATATGATTTACATTTGGAAAACTGAAGTTTTCTGTTTGCATATGCATCTCATTGGATAAAAATTCAACAGATTGATACACTTTTAGATTTTAAAATACTTAAGCTATTTCAGCATTATTGCCTTTTATACCATTGTTTGGAAACTGGTTTTGTTTGTTTACATCTGAACTTCAAATTGCTTTGCAGTTCTGCATTTCACTATGGTAGCAGATGTTGGTGACATTTTAGAGAGCATAAATAACAGCTGTGAGCTGTGAAGTCATAATTCTGTCAGGGGATCTTTCTTACAGCTTGTCAAAATAAAAGAGCAAATTTTGAATGACAAATGTGTATGTATTTGCCAGAAGTTTGTTTCAGGCATTCCTGGGTACCTGCTGTCTCATGGAGCTAAATACCATGACCTGTAGAGGCTGCAAAACAAATCTGAAGGTGTCCTAATATGCACAATTTGTACATCTGAGAAGATGCAGAGGACTTTTCTTGGGAAGAGTCAAGAGATGAACAGTGTATTACTGTCTCAGTGTGGTCAACTCACATGGTTTAAAACAGGCTCAAAGAATGTTAAGGAAACTTCTCAGTCTGACCATTCTCAAGCCTCTCTGCTGGTCACACTTCCAAGGCCGGAGACTTTCACAGCTGAAGCCAAAGTCCCTTCACAGCAGGCTGCTCCAGTGGGAGCCCTGATTCACTACCCACATCCCCCACTCACACAGAGAGACCAGGTTTCCTCACCAGTTCTACCTCGGGGTTCCCATGGCAGAGTCTCAGACATCTCGTTCCACAAAGCCATTTATTCAGGGTGCAGTAACACAGAAACAGCCCCAGCTGGTGCGTCCCAGAACGAGCCCCAGCAAAGGAACCCCGAGCTTTTCTCCCCTCACAATCTACCTGCTCAACAGTCTCGATCTTCCTCCCGAGTCTCTCAGTGTCCTTTCAGCGGCTGTGCCACCGCTCTTTATGCCCTTTGTTATACAAAGGGTTGGCAGTTCACAGCCTCCTGTCTCTCTGGTCTCCCGTGCAGAGCTCGATCTGCATCTCACACTGCAGCAGCTTGCAAACCTGGCTGCCTGCACCACGTGTGTTCCTCAACAAAAGGGCAAGGAAGTGGCAAAATCTGTGAGCTCAACTTTTGGAATCGATATTCAGCAAGTAAACTCCAATATGAGACACAAGACGTCAATAAACAGCCACTAAGGTGTTTAGGTTTCTAAGCACTTTCCTGCAGCTCATCCTAAACATGAACACATATTGACAGTAACATACACCCTCATGGTGCTGTTTCTTGGGCTGTGAGACACAGAAATGCAAAGGGGTTACACGTGAGGAACGTCTGACTAGTCTGGCATCTGTCCTCTAGAGCTAATTAAGGCATCTCATCTTTTCTTCTTGCAGACCTGCTCTATTCTTTTGCCTGGACATTTTCTCTCTAGAGGTTGGGCTCTTTGAACTTTGGTCTAATATTTTTGGGGATGTTTGCCTGCATATATAAATGCATCTTTCGTATTTTCATAGATTTATCAGCATAATCATACATTCGAATTTTTAAAAGTACCGAACAGGCAGACAGAGTGTCTGTCAGACTTCCTTGGAGTCAACAAAGCAATAGGATCAAAATCAACTTTGAAATCTGTTTTAATCTGATCAATTGTCATTGTAATCACTTGTCATAAAAGTTTTCTGAAGGCAAAGCACTGAAAAATTTACTGCTTATTTTAAAAAGGAGTCCATAATTAAAAATATTTACAGTAATTTTTAATATATATGTATAATGGGGAAGCCAAGAGGAGATAAAGAAATCTTCCCATAGAAACGAATATTCAGGTGTTGCTGAAAAATCTCATTATGTCTTGCCTTTATCAGAAAAAGTGGCGTCGCGAGAAGGCATTTTATTTCCTGTGGTGCACCTTTTCAACATTTCAACCTTTTCAACAGGTAAATCCGGGTATTGTGTGTTGTAGCTGCGACCTGTAAAGCCTGTAAATGGTGTAGCGAGTGCTTCCCCTCGCTAGATGGCACCGCTGCCCTCGGAACATGGTCTTCCACGGGCCTCATTTTTGGGCGAAAAGTTTCCAGAAGTCGTTCCGTTTGTGCTGGTTAAATGTGCTTCGTTTGGGTCTTGCAGATGTTGCAGGTTAAACAGATTCCTGTTGATTCGGTGTTAATTCCTGAGCCTGTCTAGACTGCTCATTTTTGCTCTGGGCTTGCTGGTTTTTCCTATCCACACCCTTAACAGTATTGTAGAGATAATGCAAACCCAGTTCTAAGTTGGCTTGCCAGCACAAATAGAAAGAGTGGTTCAAGAACTGAAATAGAAGTAATGTGGTCTCAAGCCCACGTGGTTTGGGTTGTTTTCAAATCTGTACAATATATAGACTCTGGAGAACTGGAATTGTCTCTGAGGAATGACCCGAAAGAACAAGCAATGTCTTTGCTGCAGTTGAGGAGAAACTGGGAGAAAGGAAAAGAAGAACAGGATGTGAGCCCCAAAAACTGCACTGGAGGAAGGGCTAAGCCCTGGGGGAAGCACAGACCAACTAAAATATTCACTGAGACCACTTGCAAAGACCTTTTGGAACTCCTCCAAACTGGAGTGTTTCTCAGAGGTGTGATTTGTTGTCTGACCCAATGAAAAAACAAAGGAGAAATATTTGTTGAAGAGCTGAGCTCAGTTTGGAGTGATCTGTAAGTGTACTTTCCCTTAAAGCATAATTCTAAAGGCACACATAGAATTGGTACTTCTTTTAAAACGTATTTTTTAAACAAATATTTGTAGCATTTCCCATACGGTATTTTGACCCACATACAAGCTCACACATGAGATCCTTGAAAACAAAACAAGCAGTTGTTGAGGTTCAATTCTTGTGCAGGTTCAATTTCTTTCTATCTGTGTATGTATTTGGCTCCTTATCCAGGAGAATGAGAGGCTTAGGTGTTAAATAAAAGTCAGGAATCACTGCTGAAGGGAAAGAACGGGCATTCAATGGGGAGTTGAAAATGGCAAAGTGAATTCATGGTGTGGAGACAAAATGGTGTATTGCTTCTGACACAGGGTAGATTGAGGGGATCACTGTCTTAATTGCTTAATCTCCCAAAAGGATTTCTACTTGTCCAAACTGCTCGCTGCCAGGGGAGGACATTCTGATGTCAGCAAGTCCCTTGTCCCCCCAAGACAAGTGCTGTCTTTCAGACACCTGGGGTACACACAATGTGTTGGTGGCTTAACACTTAAACCTTAGGTTTGTTTCTTAAAATGCCTATGGCACAGTCAGTTGTTGAGGCCCACAGCCAATAAAAGGGATTTGAGCCTTTACAGTAAAATCAAATCAAATCTCTAAATTCTGAGCTTTTTGTCAGAATGGCTTTTATTTTCAGATTTCTGAGCTGTGAGTTTTGGGAGCATCTAACTCACTTTATTTGGAAGATTAAGGATTCAAGGGATTAGAGGATATGATAAACTCCAAGTATTCTAAACCCTGACTGAAAATATTGTCGGGTTCATTATAAATGGAGGAGCTCAAAATAAAACCAAGGGAATATTTAGATTTCCCAAATACACATGGGGAGCAGAACCTCTGGTGCTATTGCTGCAGCTACTGGTTAGTTGTGGCAGGAGGCCTCTTAAAGTGGGCCTTATTAGGAGGAAGAGAAAGGAGCAGCAAAGCTGTTTTCAAGTGGAGAGGGGAATTAGAGATGCTTGGGTTGGATGTAATTTTCTGAAGCTATGTGAATGCTGAAGGAATGGGAAGGAGCTACTGGAGTAATTCAGTAGGGTACTAACATTGGTTCTATTCAAGGATACTGTTGGAAGAAATCTTACATGGAATGTTTTATTCCACATTTGTGAGGAGTTAGGTCCTCATTTAGAATGGACCTTCTGTTTTACGGAAAGTTGCTCCTGTCTTTTTTATGCTTAGCATGAAAGGAGTTGGAGGGCTTCCTAGAAGTGTAGACACAGAAATCGCCTAGAAAACATGCTAGGCAGCCTTGTGTGTGTGTCACCCTTCTGCCTGCTAGATGACTGCTCTGAGTTCCCAAGCATACACCACCTAGACGACACCTCCCTGTGCCTTTGGGGGCTCCCTGGCACAGTGCGGACACAGATCGAATCAGAGCTTCCTTGGAAGATGGAGGCAAGAGAATCCTGCCCACTATCTTCTTCCCAGCTGCCCTTCATTCTCTCTCTCTCAAGCATTGCTCTTACACTCAGCCTCCATTCCAGCTGCTTTGCAGCTCAGGTGCAAAACCATGCAATGGCTCTGTTCCCTCTCAGAAGCAACAACAATTAAAAAAGTGTGGCAAAGTAGACAAAAAGCAAACTTTATTGATTTGAACTACCCCTAAGAGCTACAGCTAGGGGGTGCAAAGACTACGGAGTAGGGGAGGGGGGGGAGAACCTTATGCCTAAGACGATATCAGCTTTTGGTAACTTGAATACTATGAAAAACTACAACTACTGGGAACCCTAACCTAAGAGTGGGAGGCTAAACTAACATCTGTGTCACAGTGCCTGGGCTGAGCACTGGTCATCGACCTCCTGCAGTGAGGAGAGCCAGACACTGTCAAGGCTCGAAGTAGTCTCTTTCTCTTCCAAATGCCCCGTTTCCTTGGTCTCTTCTCTACCAGCCTCTGCTGAGGGTGGTGGCACAGGCACAGCTGCATCAGGGCACGATTGTCCCTCAGCAGCTGGAGCAGCTCCTTGCAACAGCGTCTCTGGCGGCACAACCCTGCAGAGGCAGAGCGTCTCCGGTGCTTCTCCTGGAGGGCACAACAGAGGGAGCCTCATGTGAGGGGGCAGAGAGGTCTTGGGGGGCTGAGCCCTCTGAGGCTGGCTTTGGCCTCTGTGGGAGACACTCGAACTTGGCTGGACTGCCCCGGGCGGAGGCTCTGCCTGAGGTCCCTGAGGCTCTGCCTGGGGCCCCTGGGGCTCAGCCTGGGCCCGATTCCAACCCAGGGACTGAGCCACTCCCACTGCCTCTGGGCCTTGGGCAAAGGGCTGCCCAAGCAGCCCAGGACCCCAGGGTTCTGTTTGACTTTTCTCCTGCACAGTGGCTCTCAGCTCTCACCTGATACCAGCTTGGCCCAAAGTCTTGGACAGCTCCTGGCCTGCTGCCCAGCACCATCCCACATGCCTGACTTCCCTTCCTCCCTTACCTTTCCCCAGCATCTCTGGAGCCTTTCGCACAGCCACCAGCTGAAGTTGATGCCTATCAGCAGCAGGTCCAGGGATCTGCAACTCCAATAAGGCATTGCCTCATGCCCCAAGGGGGTCATCTCGGTCATCTCTGGGCCCTCGTCCTGCTGTTCCAGGGCCTTGGCAAGCACAGCTGAGGTGCCTGTGTCCACAGCCAGGTGGCTGGAAGTGTCCAGGGGACAGCGCAAGAGCACCAGCAGAGCAATCGGCAGGAGCCAGGGGAAGCCCTGGCCGGCCATGGCGTTGCTGTGTGACCGTGCACCACCTGTGCACAGGTTCTGGCCACCGCTCTGTGAGTGCAGAGCTCTGCCCAGGCTCTGGGCCCAGGCTGGCAATGGCTGCCAGCCACCACGCTGTGCCCAGGGCCTGTGATGTCACAGAATCACAGAATTCATCGACTTGGAAGAGCCCCAAGAGATCATGGTGTCCAACCTGTCACCCATCCTCACCATGGCAACTAGAGTGCAGCACTGAGTGCCGTGCCCATCTTTTCTTTCCTAGACACATCCCACTGTGGGGATTTCACCCAGGCCCTGGGCAGCCCATTCCAATATGGAATCCCCCTTTTTGGGGAAAAAGTTCTTCCTAATGTCCAATTCAAACGTCCCTTCATGAGACTTAATTCTCTTTTTGGCATCTGCTCTCTCGTCCTTGCCCACCTCTGAGAAGGCTTGGCACTGCCTTGTCTGTAAGTTCCCTATAGGCAGGAGCAGAGGCTGTGCCAAGGAGTGCTGCTCAACTTTTGGGCTATTCCAAGGGCCTGCTTTCCTTATTCTTTGTATATTTGCATTAAAGAAGAAAGCATCCCTTCAGGAAAGAACTACTCCCTGTAACAGGCAGTTGGTACAAGAATAAGTTTAAATAAATAGACTGGAAAAAAGACTGAGGCTGGAAAATTGTAGTGGATTGGTAGCTGTCAGAAGTAGGGGGTTCTGGAAGAGCTTTTCAGTCAGCAGCACCTTGAGTTTTAAGATGGAGCTGGAGCACACGAAAGACAGTTCTGTGATGTGGCTGCTGCAGCAGCAGGGCAATCTTAAGTCCCTCTCAAGTGCTGTTGCCCTCCAAGCAGAGGAGAATGGGACTTAAAAGGGACACAACTTAGCTCTGAAGGCTAGGACTGGAACCATGCCCAGGGAACAAGAGCAGAGAGAGAACAAGCACAGGCAGCCAGCTGAGACAGGTCTGAGGAAGTATGTCAAGAGAAGCAACACAAACTTGGAGCATTGGCCAAAGCCTCTGTAGCTCATCAACAGAGGAGTGCAATGAAGGAAACGGTCCAGCTCCCAGGGATCTGGAGGGCCGGAGCACACTGTGCAGGCCAAGAGGCAGGAATGGTGCTCAGTGGCCCTGCTTGAGGCTGCCCAGCAAAGGCAGGGATGTGTCCCAGGGCTTGGTGCCAGCAGCTGCTAGAGCTGGAGCCACACATAGAGCCCTGTAAGGAAGGATGGAGCTTCTCAAGTCTGTTGTTGCTTCAGGTTGTGTATGGGGTCTGTGTCTGGTGCTGTCACCAGTGGGGGCCTTCTCAGGTGTGGGACACATCTCATATTGGAGGCACGGAGCCACTGGGGGAATGACCTATGCAAGGCAGGGAGCAGATTTTGGAGCACTCAGAAGGAGCAGAAAATTGGCAGAATCTTCCCAGAGACTCTTCAAAGAAGGCTCATGTACTGGAAACAGCAAAGGAGTGCCCACAAGGACGGGAGGATGAGGAGGAGTTGACCCTTTTCTTTCCCACTCCCATGGCCATTGTCTTATTTGAAGTGACTTGGCACAAATACATACAGGATGGAAGAGAAACAGAAGGAATTAGAAGTCTAGGCTCAGTCTAGAAAGTCTGAGTTCTCTGTGCTGACTGACATGGAGATTTCAGCAGTGCCCTGGCAGGCAGGAGTGCCATCCATGTCCTGAGGAGTATCGCTAGAAACACTGACCTGGCAAGGGAGGAGACTGTCCCCCTCTGCCCTTCACTTGGGTGTCCTCACCTTGCATATTGTGTGCATTTTTGGGTGCTAAAACAGAAGAAAGAGATAAAGTTGTTGGAGAGCTTCCAGGGCAGGCTTATGAGGATGGTGAAAGACCTTGAGGGGAAGCCATATGAAGAACTGCTGAGCCATAAATTACCAAAATATCTCTTAGCAGAGGGTACGGGGTTTTGAGGTGTGAATGTGGTACCTGAGAAATCCTGGATTTGTATGAGCCTGAGCACTATATTGGAGGGGAAGTTAAGCTACTTTGACACTCAGGGCCAGAGAGTAATCCCTGGTTTATTTTCTTTCCTTGACAATCATTGCAAGGCAATGAATCACCATCACTAGCAGCCTGTGATCTATAATCACTCTGGTATGTAGCAGAAGCCTTTTCTTTTTACCTTGCATTTAGTAATAGAACAGTCTGACATTCATCTTACCATTTAAAAAGGATAGAAGAAAGCAGATACCAGGCCAAGGACACAGATTCTCCTTGCTCTTATGTTTGTCAAGGAGAGGTATCTTCCTTGACCCCTACTCCCAACATGGATGTTAACATTTTATGTACCAAAGCTTAGGTGCTCACTTGGTGGGATGAAGGAGACCACAAGGGAGCACTGAAGAAGATTTGCATGTGGCCAGGGCAGGGCCTGCAAGTGTCAGCAGGGTCCAGCACAGAGCAGGGGATGTGCCCATCAGGAGCAATGCTCTGGAGTTTCACTGCAGCACAGCCACTGGCTGTGGCTGGGGTTGGCCCCAGGGAGCTGTAAGGAAAATCTATCGTAGAGTTGCTCCAGAAAATACCATGACTGCCTAGATGTTACTCACTGTTAGCCTGGATGCCAGATTATGATGTGGCTTTGTGGGACATGCAGAGTTAGCCCAAATAAAAGACCAACTTCAGAGGGAAAAACATAAAAATTTGGTTTTGGGGTTTGGTAGAAATTTGCATTACTGACATCCTCTGCTGAAACCTGTGGTCTGACTAAAAAGGAGAGGAAAAAGTGTTTAATATTCACTGCCAAATCATCCTTTTTAACATAGTAAAGCATCTATTGCTTTTGGTAGTTCTGGTATTGTGCCTGTCTCTAGAGAGGGAATGAAGAGGGCTGAAGCAGTGTCAAGTTAAACACTTCATATGGAAGGAAAGGAAAACCCAAGATAACTATAGGAGTAATACTGAAGTAGTAGCTGTTGTACAGAGGACAGGAATTCTGAATTATTAAGAATATTATTGGAATTATTTGGAAGAATAAGAATAGAATAGTTTTGATGTTCACAGGAACTTGTCAGATTATATGAGGTCCTTTTGCTTCTAATCTGGATTGCTGTTACAGCAGAATGAAGAGTGAGGAGAATGGTCTCTGCCTCTTCCTGCCTGTGGGATAAAAAGAAACCAACCTCTTGTAGGTGCACACCTTGAGAGGCTGTAGGGTGTCAGTTTTCTCAAGTGGCCTGTGGGTTTCCACCGTACCCTGAGTGATCAGTGAATCAGAATTCCCCTGACTAACTGAGGGCAAAATTTGAGGAACAAGTCAGCCAGGGCACATTTTAAAGACTTTCACAGACCTGGTAACGCTGCACAGCTTACACTCATGGTGTGCTAAGAAAGTCTCTTTCTTCCCCCCACTCCCCTTCCTGCTTCCACCCAGGAGCTCTGATTCTGCTGTGGTTAACAGCTTGGCTTGGGAAAAAACCCTTGTTGATAAAACTGCAGCTCTTCACACGTCTGAATTTCCAGCGAACCAAATGGGATGTATTTCTTCAGGCTTTCGGGGTCAAATGAAGAGCCGTAGTCAGCCCTACAAATGGAGCAGAGGTTTTGCAAGCTTGGAAGCAGTTAAACTGAACTGTCAGAAGGGTGGTCTGGCTGGTTATAAACTGGCCCTATCTAGGTTATGCCTTTTTTGGGGAGATTCTTATCATTTCTGATCTGTGCTTTGTCAGGTCCCACAGGCTGCATGATACAGGCAGCAGTAATCCAGCATCTTAGACTGATAGTAATGTGTCTGTGATGGAAAAATGAACTGTGACCCCTGAGGAAAAGGATTATCCCATAATCCTGCTAAGGCAGTGGAGGGGCTCTACTAAACCAGCTGTGCTCCTTGGCAGAGCTAACTTTTCTGGAGGGTCTGCAAGATGCCTGCCCAGCATCTCTCTCACAGCACAGCAGTGCCTGGGGCTGGGTACAGATGCTGCTGTGAGAACAGAGACCACACTGCTGAGCTTCTGACCACGTTGCCTGATTCTGCTTTTTAGTGGTTATAAAATCACAGTTCCAACTGTGATGTGTAATCTCAGATGTGGGCAGGATTTATCATGGAAACAATTGGATTTTGGCTGCCTTGCTGAATAATAGCTCATGTTGTGAGTGAGAAAGTTGCATCAGAAACCAACAGCTGGTTGGCTTACCACTGGAAAATGTAAACTATTAAATGTAATACTGTTAATATAAAAAGAAGGACATCACCAAGAAGTCATGGCTTCTAAACACTGTTAATAGATCTGAATTTTTGAGCCTGTCAACAGTTGAAATACCAAATTTAGATAATATTTATTCACGACAAAAGGGAGAAAATAACTATTAGATTCTTTAGTATTGTTTCTTCTGATGTTCTTGGTAGTGTGATTTCATATCTTCTGTCTCCTTTTTATACCAAGACATCAAAACTTGGGTAGATAAAAATATTAATCATACTGAATTTTAATTCTACTCAGTTTAGAAGTAATCTAGAATACTTCTGAATTTTTGACTTAGACAAGAATGAATTTTTGAGCCAGCCTATCCAGCCAAAGGCATGCAAATTACTCACACAAGGGTGAGATCCTAAGAGTGAGAGCATGCCAAGAAGGCATTTCTCCCATAAAATATCTCAGATTTTACACAGAAACTCTCTGCATGCTAAACACAGGCCCTTCCCTCCTATTACTTGTTCCATGGGCTGTAAATAAGAAGATGATTTCAAGTGAGGAATCTATGAAAGGCTGAATATAAGAAGGGACCTTTCATCCTTCACAGGATCCTCAGGCAGCAGTTTGATGCCACCTCTTGGAGAGACTTGTTTTCCACTTTCTCATTTCCTTGGCTTTCAGCCTATTCCACATCCATTTGTACCAGAGAGGAATGAGAACTGGAATGCCACATTAGATAGACCTCTTGTCTAACCTGTGGGGTCCTCTAGATAACAAAAAATGAAAGTTTTTTTACATTTTAAAGAATTTCACTCTAAGAAAACTTAATAGATTTTTAATTCAGACCTAGTAATTCTTTGGAAATTCCTGTCTTAAGACAGGAAAGTCACAGCAGGTGTTTCCCAGCTAGCTATTCTGAAGATAACTTTTTTTTTGTTGGATTTTTTTTGTTTGTTTGTTTTGGGGGTTTTTGTTTGTTTGTTTGTTTCCCCCAGACAGCAGTAACTGTAATGTATGGCAGATTTCATGGCACACTGTTCTCTTCATTATTAATTATTTATATAGCCTTCTGACTTTATAAGGCAGCATCTCCATGTCAAGCAATGTAATACAGCTCTGCATCACACCCTGGGACTAAAACACTCTACTACCTTGAAAGCAGAAGGGAAGGTTGGGTAGGTAGGACATCCTAATCTCTAAACTATAACTGCAGTAGGACAGAGGAATCAGCATTCCTGCTACAATAGCAGTGGGGGCTTTAATCATTGTAGTGACAAGAGCAAGACAGACTTTAGATTAAAGAGTAAGGGGAGAAAATGCCTAATAATAAGAAAAGTTGATCCTGAGCCATGGGGACAGCCTACTCTTGTAGAGGAATTAAACAGGTTAGATGAAATGTCAGGTGTAATCATGCACTGAGTATGATGTAGGCAAGGGGGTAACCCAAGCTCACTCTCTCTTCATGGTCTCATTACCCAGGATCCTATTGTGGACCAATGCTTTTACCACATCAACTGATTTCTTAATTTTGTGCAAGATTTTATCATTACCATCTGTTATTTGGTGCTTTGGGTTTGGATATAAGAAAAATGTCATAGGTAATGACAATGTGTTCTATAAAATGTGTGTGCATTGTCTTTTGTGGCCCTTGCAGCAGAAAACCTTTTCAGCCTTCCTAGTGAGATACCACTTGCCCTGGTATGTGGCAGGTATCACATTGCCCTTCACCTTGGCAAGCTGAAGGGATGGATCAGCTGGGAAAGGTCCACAGGCAGCATTTGAGATACTCTTTTAACTGGAGATAAATAAATATTAAAGTAGACCCTGGATAGCTACTAAGTTTTCTGCACTGAGTATTGTTTTGCTGGAAATGCAAAATGTTTTACTGGAAATGCACAATGACAGAAGCCTGATGAAAGTGGTGGGTGTCACAGCACAAAAGAACATCTGGAAGGGTGGAAGATGAGACAATCCTGCTCGAAGGGAGGTAGCAGCAGGTAGTTTCAGTGGTGTGGAGCGTGTAGGTGAAAGCCAGGAAAGGATTTCCACACAGTCTTTGAGAAGAGAAAATTATCAAAGGAACATAAAATTAGAATTCAGTTCTGGTTCTACACAAAGAAATTTTCTGGTTTCAGTTTTTGTTCTCTCCTGCTCTACCTTTACCTAATATTTGAATCTTTGGTAAGAGTATGTAAACTAAATCTTTATTGGATGTGTGAACCCGGACTTCAGCAGCATGTCAGGTTTAATGGAATCACTATCTGCCAATCCAGCCTCAGTAACTGGTCACAAGTCACAGGATTTCTACCTCACCACGGGAACTGGCAGAAAACAAAAGGGAGGTGGAAATTAAGAAAACAGCTCATCATGCAGATAAGCAGTTGAGAAAATAACCATGGTGCCACAGACGGAAGCACGCCTTTGCTGGGGCTCCGGAGGTTTGCATCTCCAGCTAGTAGGAACTTGCCAGCTTGAGTGGAGTTACCTTGATATTAAGGAAAAGAATGTTTCTACCAAATTAACTGATGGAAGGAAAAACAACCTCCTGCCACACACATACCATTTCATACAACATTTTTCCACGTTTCTGTTATGTTCTTACCAATTGAAGTCTTTCCTTGGGGCTGCTGGACTTAGAGAGCTTGTCCTTTTATTTACCCAAAGAAGAGATGTGTCTTGATGGTAAAAATACAGACTTCTCTACACTACCCTAATATAGTTGGGGTTTTTTAACCATTTTCTGGACAGATCATGTTTTAATTTCTGTAATGCATTACTCTTTGTCTTATATGCAGTGTTTCCATCCAATGGGTCAACACTAGTCATAGCAGTGACTTCAGTGATGTGGATGATTGCCCACAGGAATTGCAGTCCTAAATTAATTTAACAATGGTTCACTGAAATTACTTGCAAGGAAAATATAAACTGCTGAAACAAGAAGTGGTGACAGGAAAACCCGAGAGGTGTGCTTTCTTTGAAGACATGTTCTTAAAATATCTGAAAACATTCAAATGACTGCAAGAAAAAGCATTGCAAGATTTCTACAGATGCTTCCTTGCTCTTATGGGAAACTTTTTAATCTTAAAACCTGTGAAAAAGATGCATATTTGTTGTGTTCAGCATTATTTCATATTTTTATGTGTGGGAAGGAAGGTAGAGGATTAAATAACTTTGCTGAAGGCAATTAAAACAGAGGAAAGAAACTACCACAAACCCCAAATAAGGAGAAAAATCCCTAAAGTTTCACTGAAGCCAGCCAGAGAATTGGAGAAAGAAATCCCTATGAAGCATGAAATCTGCTTTTGTCCCTGCAGTTTACAGTGACACCAGCTTCACCACAGACAGTGCAGTGCACTGCTCAATATACTGCGTGGTTCTTGCCTTGGTGAATGCTGAGAGGCGATGGATGTCATTCCTGTGCTAGCCTTAGTTCTCTGTTAACCTCCAGCCAGCATATTTTCTCACTCAGGAAAACAGAGAGCTGACAAGAAGGCTGTCCTCTAAATGGTCCATGCCAGGAGGTGGCCCAGCCGGTGGGAGATAACAGCCGTGAGCTGGCCGGGGGCAGAGTGTCCATCAGGAGGAGACAAAGCTCTTGTTTCACCACAGCTCTGAACTGCCTCTGCTCTGCTCTGCCTTGCCCTGAATTCTTTAGCAACCTTTGGGCTAGCCATTTGTTTGTCTTGAGAAACATGGGGGATTATTCTTCTCTTTTTTTTGGTCACTCTGATGCCTTGTAACTTCCCAGAAAGGGCTTTTATAGATTTATTTGAGTTTTGACTGCACTTGACTTAACTGCAATCAATTACTGCATTAGCAATGAAACAGGCTCAAGTTAAAAAAAAAAAAAGAAAAAAAAGAGAAAAAACACCCAACCCTTGTAAGTTTTTATTAAACACTCATTGCCTTCATCCAGTGTTCCCACATTGAGTGTGACCACACTGGCAGGAAATCTGCCTGCAAGGCCACTTCAGCAGTGGCTGGGAAATAAATCCAGTGCCTGAAGGAGGAGAGAGGCAGAGCCCTGTTCACAGCAGAGGAACAAACTTCACACATTTGTCTGTAAAGGGACGCCCTTTTGCAGACTCTTTCTATTGAATGCCAAAAAGAAGTGTTAGCAGAACTGACTGGCATTTTCAGGGGAGCAGGGGATTATTTTTTTTTTACTTAGAGAACTACACAGTGCTGCAGCCAGTAAGAAACAGACAACTTCTTTGATTTCCTGCTGTCTTGTGTGTTTATTCTGCCTCATCCAACACCTTCAGTGTTATTTGTGGAGATGCTACTAACCTTGAATAATTCACTCATGGTAACTCTAATATTTTTGCACTTATCCTTTGCAACAGTGCTGTGAGACACTGAAGAACCAGGCTGTGTAAAAGACCATAATCCCCTTTTTTGTGTGTGTTTTTTTCCCATTCAACTCTGAAACTCTGCTCTTTTGTTTCCTACCTTTTTTCCAACTTTGAACTCTGCTGTGCATCCAAAGGGATATACTTTTAAATATACTTTGAGAATGACCTTGCTTTCTGTGAGAATGACTTTGCTTTCTGGGGAGATTCTGCTTATCCAATTATGCTTTTAAATTAATTTCTGCAGTATGGTGGTTTTCCCAACTGTTAACCATTCAAGCTAAGCCTGGGATTTTCTCATCAATACACTTTATTTCTGTCTAAGGCCAATGCAAGTCATACATTTGCAAGTTGATCTGCTAATTTTCTGAACTCTAGAGGACTTTTTCATAGATGTATTAATTCAGCCCCTCTTGAATGAGCCACAGTAAATAAACACAACAGAACAGCCAGGTACATTGCTTAGTTGTGTACAGGGGACAGAAGTATTCTTTAAAAGGGTGTAACATCTCCAGTCTGTCACCTACATGCAAGCAGCATGGGACCCTGTGGGTGGGCCAGCACCCTGTTCCCTCTGCTAGGCAATGCAAACTGGAGCTGCTTCTTGAAAAGATTAGATGCTATTTCCATATTACAAGTGAGAAAATGCAAACATGCATTAAAATGCATCAGTGTCAGGGCTTCATAATAGAAGTTCTTGGTGGTTTGTCATTCTGCATGCCCTTTGGATAAAGGGTAAAGGCTAAAAATTAATGTGACCTTTTCCTTCTCCCATCTAGATCTAGATCTAGATCTGTGCCTATTTAGGGAGTGTACATGTGCCTGGAATGAAAATAACTTACTTCTGGAAGAGCATGTTAAAACTATGGTGCTAGAGATGCTCTAAGAAATCTTAAACTCAGGCTTGGATCGAATCTGCTCTTTCTCAGGATCTACGAAACTTGCAGCTTGACAGTGAAATGCTACAGCTTCTGTAAGTACGAAGTGTCTCATTGGCAGGTGTTGCAGCTCACAAGTGGTTATATATAATCTCCACACTTGTACAGACCTCGTGAGTCAAAGAAGACCCAAATCTTTAGAACTGTGTTGGTTTAATTTTCATGTAGTTATATAGGAGGTTCTTTATCTGAAATTGTTTTTCGACAAGATGAGCCATAGACTGCCTTGTCCCCAGCTAGACCACAGGATCAGAAGTACTTGCTCACAAAAGAGGTTGCTTATACTGATGCTCTAAGCACCTCACAGTCTATGAATATATGCCAAAGGGGTGGTCTACAACTACTCCTGGCAGCTGCACAGTAGTGACTAACAGTAGCAGCATGAGGAAAGCCTCATGGACGAGTATGAAATGGGACACATCACAGTCCCCCACTGTGATTGCCTTGGAACTTCCCTCTGACATCCACAGCAGTGTGGTACCCTGTCCTTCTCCTGCACCACCAGACTGAGGAATTGAAGTCAAGCTGGTTTCCTTCTGAAGTAGCACATGCCTGGGGCCAGACCTCCAGCTGCTGCTATATGCACATGCATGCTTCGCTTTTGTTGTGCTCTGATCAGATTGGCAGATTGCTCCTCAATTAGAAGTAAGCAGCAGCAGCAGGCATGGGTAAAGAGGTTGCATCTAGATGGCAGTGTTACTACAGGAGAACATTAAAAGTCATCCCAGTTCTGCATGGACTGAGCCTGATTGACCTTACTTAACAGGAGGAGAACACGCCAAGAACTTATCTTGTACAACTCGTTAGTAAGCTTCAAGGTTTCTTGAACCTTAGAACAGTCATTTTATGTCTTTACAAACCTGTTCCACCTGTCTGAAGCTTATTTATCCTGTGGCTTATTAAATTCTCAGGCCTCATAAAAGGCATTGATTTGCTTTGCTTAACCATTTCTCTGACTGTCTTCTAGTGTAAATCACAGTGCGATATTAAATTACACCAGAGTTCAGTGATGCATTCATTATGTGTGTGTATGTATATATATATATATATATGTATATATTATTTTCATGATAATACCTAATAGGCCATTTTGGAAATGGCAAACATCAGTAAATACTTCTGTTTAATCTTTACTTCCCTCTAAAGTCTGTGAAACAATGATAAGTATTTCTTATTCTGAGAGCAAATGAATCCCTGCCAAATATTGTCTGCCTTCTGGTTTATGTTTTAAAAGAGCAAGTCTCATATTAGCATCTGGAAAAGTCCCTGTGGTCACAGCTGTACCATGCCATTGCCATTCTGCTCAAGCACTGCAGAGCCCTTTGAAGTACTTCAGCAATGTCCTATGTTATTCTAAACCTCTGCAAGCTTGATGTGTACCTAGACTCAGATATGCAGATCTGCCTTTGGGTTTTGAGCCCAGGATATGCCCGCTCATGCTATTAGGATGTGCGTGTTGGCTTTATTTTTGGTCCCATATTTCACCTAAAGCCAAAGACATCCCGTCTTTGTTGTCTGGCTGTTGTTGTTCCACACCTATCTACCCCATGTCTTCCTTAAGGTGACAAGACAAGACAAGCAGATCTTCACACCAAACCATGAAATCCCATTTTTGCAGTGCCTAGCCTTAGCATGAAATTCCCATAAAAGGTCAAATGAAGATACGTGTCTGGCAGAGTAAAAGTTATGATAACACAGGCAGCTGTTCAGATTTGCAAAGATCAGGTAGAGCAGGTTGAGAGACCATGCATGTGTGCTATGAGGTGCATATATAATAGAAGGTTGTCCTTGGCTACAGCAAGTGTTTTGTTGCTCTGTTGTATTCCCCTAGAAGAGGTGCTCTTTATACAAGATTTAAAACAAGCAGCCCTTGCCGTGCTATCCCTTCTTGTCTGTGCAGTCAGGAGTTTCCCCTCAAACTTGTTTTAGCTCACATTTTGTCACATTTCAGGTCCAAATTCCACCACACCTCCCCTCCCCCCAGCTTCTTCTGCCCAAATAGGATTGTTCTGATCAATCATTTTTTACTGAGGTTCATCCCTCTTGTTGGTTGTTTTCACTTCCCTCTGGAAAATGGGCTTCATGCTCCTTTTATCTCAGTTGAAAATTTACCTATGCCTACCCTACTGCCAGTATTTCAAAACCAGAAGTGCTGCTCAGTTGCCTTTCTAAAGAGGAAAAGTCAAACCCTCAGCAAACTACTTTCATTAATGTCAGTTTTATGTAACCAGTGTTAACTACAAAAATACCTAATGATATTTATAGAGATACAGCAAAAGACTGTGTTTCTCTTAGCTGTTTGGCATTCTCTGAAACAGCAAAGTTATTTATCAGATGCTGTATCTTTATAAATGTATATGAATGTATATATGTGGTTTTGCTATGTCCTATGTCAAATTATAATATGTATTGATGTGTATATTATCTCTGAGTGGAGATAAAACTCTGTTGATCAGCAGTGTTTTTCTTTTCAAGTCTTGCTAAGATCAGGAAATTAAGAGTGACTCCAATGTAAATAGCACTGAGAGTCAGCAGAGCTCTGTTCCCATGGGCCTCATTAGCTTCTTTAGCATGAGGACACAACCCTTTCCTCCTGATCCTTAAAGATAAAATGTCATACCCCCAGTATGACAACAAAAGAGTTGGGTTTTTTACATAACTCTTTCTTCTTTCATTGGCTGTATGAAGATTATGAAAATAAAACCTGCAAATGGAAACTCATATAATGAAAATAATAACTAATATTCAGCAAATTCAATTGTTTTAAGCACTTACCAGAGTTTGAAATTTTATTTTAAGGTTTCTTTTATTTTTCAAAGCATCTGTTCTGAAATTATTTTGAATAGACCCAGGAAAGCTTCTCCAATCTTTTAGGGTTTATTTACCCCATTGGTACTGCAGTTTGAGAGCAGTACCTGCCATCAGTAAAAAGGACCCAAACTTTATGAAAACAAACTAAAAATAATGCAAGCTGAAATGGGAAATGGACCCTGAGTTCACCACAAGTGCTGCTACTATCCTGTGTCCAAAGCTGGAAAGTGTGGATTGCTTGTTTCACATAGTTTTGAATAAAAATAAGTATTTTACTGGCTACAATAATAGGCCACAGTCATAGAAGCCTTTTCTAAATATGTTTTTTCCAGCATTCAGTCACAAGCTTTAGGCAAACCAGGAACTCTCCCCATCCATGTCTTTCCTGTGACATATATGGGTGTTTGCCTTTGGGAGTTACTGGAGTGAACCCCAGGCTGTACACACGATTCCATGTTGCCTGTGTAGCCCCAGGCACGCAGGAAAGCTCAGTCTAGTGTGAGACTTAGAGACAATGTTGTGAAATTCCCCAGGCAAAGGTGTATACTTTTTTATAAATGTGTGCACATTGGCATGTTCCTTGTTATATCTACGTACATACATGTGTGTGGCACATAGCACTGCTGCGGTGTGAATGCTATATACATATTTAATTTTCATATGTAATTCAATGTATTAATATACTGATTACATTAATATTTTTGTTGCTTTATTACTGTATTAATATTTCTATATTGTATACGTTTTTATATATAGCTAAACAGTGCTAATTTCTTCCACAACTGAGACCTGTTTTAATGTCTAGGCTGAGTTCCTGTCAAAGGTTAATGCATTGGGGGTTGGGAAGATGGGGAGGTGTTAATGTGGGGTTTGGGTTTTTTTTCTTTTTTCACTTTAGAGGGTGGGTGAACTGATTCATGCTGCTGGATAGAGTTAAAAAACTTTTAAAGATCAAGTCAAACTAGGTTTCTGTGTTTTCACCCCTGTAGCAGAAGAGTGAGATACTAATTCTCAATATAGAAGGAAAATCAAGAGGCTGTGGTATGGTAAAGAATCTTAATCGAGTTTTAATGACAAAATGAAAAAAGCATCCAAGATTTCCTGATTAACGAATTACCTTTTCATCTGCCTCAGCAGATAACACAAAAAATAACATGGATTTCTACATCAGGTTTTAAGTTTGTCCTGTTGGCAGACCATACCCCTGCTTTCCTTGCTGCTGGAACAGACCTGGCTGCTGCTTCTCTTGTGTGTTAGGTCACAGGTGCCAAGGAAAATGTTGACACAGTCACCTCTGTCTGCAGGGCAATATCATTTGAACCAATTCAGCAGTCACCCACTGTTTATACCCCACAGCAATGGTCTTCAAGCAGTCTTGAGTGCTCACCCTTTTGCCTCTTGAGAGGATTGCTTCCCTTCTCCCAGTGCCTGTAATGACATGAGCAGAAAAACACTTCCCATGTTTCAGCATATCCTAAAAAGTGAGCAGGGGGTTGAAGGGGAAGAGTGATACACTGGTTCAAATGAGAGCATGTGAGCAGAGACAAACCCAGCCATAGCTAACACAGCTCAGATCTGCATTAGCTGCCTGTGGATGGTGTTGGGAAACAAATCCTTACTCTGCCCAGAGGCTGGAAAGGTTTTCTAAATATTTTACTGTTGTATTGTGGATGTTCACTTTGATCTGTGCCCCCATGGAGCAATTTACCTCTGCTAATGACCTAATGAGATGAAATGGATTTATCTGAGCGTGGTTCATGATGCTGGATAAGGGACTCTGGTTCAGTACCACCGTGTCTACATCTTTGTGGGCGTTGCCGACAGAGGATCTCTCTGAAGACAATGGCAGACAAGTCCTGCAGTAATTTCTGTAACTACAAATCCTATGTCAGCCTATAGGACTGTAAGCATCCAAAGTCTGCAGATTTTCTTTCCTTTTGAAATGCAAATAAAGGTCAACCTGTGTGTCTCTGTCCTCTCTTTGGTAACTTTTTTTTTTTAACTATGTTCACACTGGGCAAGGGAGCAATTCACCAATTAAAATGTTTTATTGTCTTCCTTTAGTCCAGTAGAAGACACCCCATGCTAAGTGTCCATCCTGCTCCAACTGTGCAGGCTGTTCTAGGTTTGTTCTAGGTTTGGTCTAAAAGACCTCTTTGAGAGGTCTTTTACATTGTGGTTTTTTGACAGCACATTTTATCTGATTTGCAGTTTCCTGAGCCATATTCATTCATCTTGTTTATAGCCCTTCTATTAAGGGTCATTCACCAAACAAATAAAAATTAATTTAGGCTTGTTAAACTGTAGAGAACTGCCAGGATGAGACTATTACCTGATCTCTGAAGAAAGAAAAAGTCATCAGCAATGCATATTTGAAGGTCTTAATAATCCCAGGATTAGCTCTTTTTGTATGCAGAGAACAGTGAATTTTTTGTATCCAATGGCCCAGTTCTACCAGAGCAACTGGCACAGGTTGTGTCTCATACTTCTAATGGCATTAAATTTATGGGTAACCCCTCTTCAAGCCTGGTCAACTGTTCCTGAGTTTTGTATCCATCTAGAAGCACAGACTTTCCTCAAGTCCAGTTCACTGCTGTGTGGGTTTGTTTGACAGGACAGCAATTGTGTGGATGGTTGCACATCATTTTCCATTTATCATCAAAGTGAAGGATACAGGCACAGCTTAAGCTTTATTCTTGTTATCACATGAGACCAAAATTTTGTGAGAAGCACCATGTTGACAGCATCTGAGGTGCTTTCTCAGCCATGTATGTGCTACAAGACCACTTTGATAACAGAATAACAAGCTGAAGATGACCTCCTTGACAGACAGCCTCAGCAGAGATAAATCCCAGCCCATTTTGCTCTACTCTAGCTTTGGAGAACTCCCCTGCTGAAGATGTACAGCTGAAGGTGTCTGTCTTGACTGAGGTGGAAATGGACTGTGGTTAGTCTCCACTAAATTTTTTCAGAGAGCTATTTTGTTTTGAGAAACACATCCTTTGTTAAAACAATACTATTGGAATGACATTTTAAAATTCTATATGAGAACAGCCTGGTTTTGTAGGAATTTGAAAGCAGATTCAAAAACTGAGTTGTACAAGCAGTTCTGAGGGAGGTTTGTAAGACTCCAAGCAATATACATCTGTACTGATTCAGGAGAAACCTTTTCTTGATGTACAAGCACAGAATCATAGAATGGCCTGGGTTGGGATGGACCTTAGAGATCACCTGGTTCCAGTCACCCTGCCACGTGCAGGGACGCCTTTCACGGAACGAGGTTGTTCAACTTCGAGTTGACCACAACCCTCTGGATGCAGCTGTTCAACCACTTTCTTCTCCTCTAACAGTTCACTCCACAAACCCCTCTCTCTCCAGTTTGGAAAGAAGGATGCTGAGGGTGACCATGTCAAAGGCATTACAGAAATCCAGATAAATGATATCTGTAGCTCCTCCCTTGTCCACCAATGTAGTTATTCCATCATAGAAGGCCACTGGGTTGGTCATGCAGGGCTTGCTCTTAGTGAAGCCATGATGGCTGTCTTGAATTATGTTTTAGTATAGCTTCTAGGAGGATCTGTTCCATGACCTTCCCAGGCATAGAGGTGAATCTGACACTCAGGGTTCCCAGGGGCCTCCTCTTTTTAAAGATGAGTATAATGTTTCCCCTTTTCCAGTGACCTGGGACTTCACCTGACTGCCAGGACTTTTCAAATATCATGGAGAGCAATTTAGCAACTACATCAGCCAGTTCCATTGGGACTTTGGGATGTATCTCATCAGGTCCCATAGACTTATGTACATTCCTCAGGTGGTCATGAAGTCGTCTTTACTTACAATGGGATGCACTTTGTCCCCCATTCCCATCCTTCTGTCCATCCACTTGAGAGATGTGGGAAGAGAGGTTGTTATGAAGAGTGAGGCAGAAAAATTGTGGAGTACCTCAGCCTTCTCCTCATCTGTTGTTACCAGTTTCCCAGCATTGTTTATCTAGGGGATACATAATATAGGGAGAAGAAATTCAAGCTCTAAGAAATGTTAGATAACACCCTAGTTGATATATTTGTTTCTCCTAAACTTTGTTGAGAACTTTCTTAATTTTTAACAGCAATCTTGAAAATTAGGAATATTAAAGGCAGCTTCATTAGGATGTGATGATATATGTAATAAAAGCATAGACAGTATCTCTTACAATATTTGGACATGTATGGGTATCTGTAGTTGCTAAATGATATGTGGCAAGTTATGTCATTAAGCTATCAGATTTGAGTAACAGGTATGTTTTTTAGAAAAAAGGTTCAATTACATTTTTTTTTTCTATCAGTTTTTTAATGTAAGGAACACTAAACTCCTTAAAAATGTGGGGTTTTTTAAAACACCTTGCACCTTATACCAGTAATTCAAGGAAAGAAGTACCACCACTAAATTAGGCACTTTTGGATGCAGACACCTGAAAATGTCTCTCTGTTCAGTTTTAGGAAAGGTAGAAGGAAACTCATCTGTTCATGACAGCTGCGTATATTTGATCTAATCTGGTTTGTAGGAAAAGGGAGAGAAATATTTTAGGCATTCATGAATCAAGCATTTCTTTGCTTGGAAAAACCAGATGAGGTGTCCATGTAACCAGAACAGCTTTCTTCCTCAGTATAAACCTGCAGAGCAAACCAGCATATCTTTCTTCATGTCTGGGTGTACTAGTCGTTGATAGTGTTTTTCGTATTTCTGTAACACTTGGAAGTAGATATCTCTCCATGAAACACCTGAGAGGCAGCTACCTCTTGTTTACTTGAAAAAAATAATGTCCTTGAATAAGAATTTTTAAAAAAAGGAATCATGTTCCATAGCAGAGAAAAATGTCTTGAATCTCTCATTCCTTTTGAGCAGTTAATCCACAGATTTACAGAGAGATTCTTCAGGCATGAAAGTGTGAAGGGCAGCATAGGTGTCAGACAATAAGAGGGCAGATAAAATTAATGAAAATAGGGATATAAAAAGGAGAAGGCTTCTGGTGAGGCAGAAATTAACCTGGAAAGGCAAGTAAGATTAACTTATTTGTGGCCTGGAATTTCTTTTTATGCTTTTTGTGCTTTTCTCCTTTCCTGTACATCTCCTAGGAAGTGAACCTAACCTTTTTCTGTGCCAAAATATTTGCTCCCTTTTTGACTGAGCATCAGATTAACACACTGCTGTTATCCACCCTCATTTACTCTTCAGCAAATCTCCACTGCTTATCAAAACACTCCTTTGTGTATGTATTTCCTGCTTGGTTTCTTCTTTAGCTTTATAACTATTATAAGTTCTTTCAATCAGCATTCATGACACAGCTTTCAAAAGGTGTAAGAAAAATAAGGGAGATGGATATGGAAAGCTAACAGTATTTTACAACAGAAAAAGATTTAGAGCCATCGTATCTTGCCTTGAGTAATGGAATAACTTTTTTATTTTCTTGGAAAAGAAAAACAATTGGAAGAGTAATTATTGTGATTATATGGTTTATTAATAAACAGGAATAAAATAAGTGCATGTTTATGCTATAATGATGAGGCAGTTGATACTTCACCCTTGAAGGTGAAAGCATTTTTGCTAGTTCTTTTTCTTTTCTCTGCTGTCTTGGGACTTGTGATCCAAATAAGTCCAAACAGGAATTTCAACTTTGCAATACCTGGCAGCCTCTGTAAAACAAAAGCTGCTTGTACTGGGAGGCAGCTCCATCCAGATGGACAGAGGTTCCCGTTAAGAGGGTTCATCCAGTGGGTGGCTTTTTGTTTTTTTTTAAAATAATATTGCATTGGTGATAGGGACAAAACAATGGCTTCATTCCAAACATTCTGCTGGAGGAAGCATTTCTGGTGGGGATAAAAGGTTAATATCTTCCCTCCCTCTTGTCAGTACATCATTGACTCTGCTTCCATTGTGGTGGATGGCAACAAAAAACAAAAGCCTCACCTCTAGTGATCTGCTCCCCAGTGTGCGATGTGTGTTATTTGAGTCCAAGGACTGAGTAAAAAGAGGCATTCAAGTCTGTTGTAACCGTGTCAAGACACAGGATTTCTGTCCTAAAGGAAGCAGAACGTGGTTGCTAACTGATTTGTTTGTACTTTGTAGAAAGGGGAGAATATGGTTGGATGTCATGGAACAAACTAAATGGTTTGGTTTTTTTGAAGCCATGACTAAGAAACTTAAGCATAGAGGATGGCTCATTACAGCTGGTGTTTAAGTCATCAAAGGAGGCAGAGGCAGTGTGAGGAAAGAATATTAATTATGAAGAACAGTGAGGGTTACTATTTAATTTGGTCCATTTCAGTGTAACCATAGGAGACATTTCTGCTCCCAATTACAGAAGAAAGGGCAGATCTCTGCTGCTGCAAAGGGAGAACTCGTCATCAGTTCAGAAACACTCATTGTACCACACTCAACTGCCCGTTTTCCCTCTAATGGCAGGTCTAAAATAAGGTTTTGCGGTGCCCTTTTGTAATAATGCCACCAAACCCATTTATGTAACCCTCACATGCCACTTGCAACTGGGGCAGAAGGCTCTGCTTCATGTTAAAATGAACCTTCTCAGAAAGACATTGTGAGGAGCTTGTTGAGAGAAGGCTGGGGAAAGTATCATCATTGGACAGACCAAAGAATTGAAGCACAGTGTGGTTGAATAATTTGCTACCCAGTGCAGTAGGTGAGGCTGGTAATAACTAAAAGTATAATTCCTCCTAGATCAGAGCCTTGTTGCAAAAGAATTAGATCTGATTCCCGTTTGTTAGGAAGCATAGGATAAATATTTGGGGTGAAACTTGTCAGATTTCCATAAAGTTTTGCTTAAGGTAAAATTTGAACAATGTGATTTGTGACTTACTCTATCTCTTTTTTCCCTTTATTTTTGTACTTACTCATCCATGTGGCTACTTTAGAAGGCATAACAAACATTACTATGACAGGTTAATTAACAGAGATTCTTCTGTTACATTTCTTTATATTCTATATCAAAGTATATACTCCTTACATCTGTTTTTTGAAATGTTTTTGCTCAAATTCAGTTTACACCTACCTGGATGGCCATGTGTTCCAGATGCTGATCATTAAGTGACATGGCATTCTTGCTGCAGGTCTCACAGGGCACCATTGTAAGCATAGGCAATGCTCTTGTGGGAAATTAAATTCTAGATTTGCTAGACATTAAGTTAAAAAAAAAAAAAGAGGCAGGGCTGCTATCAAATCTCTGTCATTGTCCTGCACACCCCTGCTGGAAATGTGTCTCCTGCTCTGTGGGTCATGGCAAGGAGACTGTTTTTCAGCCATGCAGAGAAGCAGCAGGAGTATGTGCAGAAGAGCAGCAGGAACACGAGGGAAGGGGCCTATGAATTCAGCCAGGACAGGTAGACACTGGAAAGCCCATACAGTGCTCTGCTCTGCAGAGCTCAAAGGTTGGTACAGAGCTGGAAGGCTGGTAAATGATAGTGGAGGAAGAGGAGGTTGTTTATGTTTCTTGGTTATTCAAGCCAGGGAATGCCTTTTAATTTGTGTAAGGTGTAAACTGATGCTGATTCTGTTTGGGTCTTTGAGGTGTTTCTGAAACACATAAGGAAGAAGCTTGTGTGCAATACAGAGGCTTCAGAGGAGGACTGGTCCAGCCTTGAGGCACCCAACCACTTTTTCTGAGCCCTGGGGGAGAACAACTGAGCTCCAGCAAAACACAGGAGATAAATGTACTGATAAATAACAAATTGTCTTCATCCACAAAGGCTCACTCTGTTCACATTGTTTATCAGTTGTTAGTCAGATATGCACGAACATGCCATTCACACCTCAGCACGCATAAACCAATAAACATGGGACCGAGTTTAATGGCATACCTAGAGGCACAAGAGTGAGGTGCAGAGTATCATTTAGCAGAGTCTGGCTCCAGATGTTTTCATGAAGTATGACAAAGGAAACATGTGCTTTATAATAACCTTAATTTTCAGATAGAAAATGAGGGAAGTGGGTACATTTGCTAGCATGCACCAACAAGACTGCTGTTGCCTTTCTGCCCTGAGAAATAAATTTTTATTGTCCCCCTCCACCCTCCCTCAGGTGACTAGTTTGGTCTTGCTTGCAATTTTAGGTTTGCTTCCAGGTTCTCAGACAGTCTCCTCTAGCTCATGCATTAATAATTACACCTCCTCTTTAACTGTATTTTTCATGTTGAGGAGTTGCAAAGCATTTCACAGCCCTGTGCCAATATCTGCTCTTTCACCAGGGAGAATGCAGAGCAACTTAAACCCGTGGAAAATCAAGTGAATGGAGGAGTTGGCTCTGCTTGGAAAGAGGTCTCTTCACCTATAGCCAAAAGGGAGAGAAAGCATGGTGGGTGCTGTGCTCTGCCAAGTCGGCTTCACTCTCTGTTGGCAGAAGGAAGACAAAGGCTGTTTCTAATGGAAAGTATTTAAAAGCTGAGGACTGGGAAGACAAAAGCTGGAAAATATGCCAGGACAGCTGCATTAATACCTTTGTCTTGACAAAGGTATTGTACAGCTCTTGACTGTAGCTGGCATTATTGTAATTTTATGTTATCAGTGTTTATCTCTCACAGATGTAAAAAACTGAAGACTCAGGCTTATTTTTAGGATTGGACCTTTTGCCCTACTGATTTTGAACCTTAGGGATTCTATTTTCTCCTTCCTATTTTTTTCTCTGTATAGCTATGAGATGTGGCATTCCTGCTGCAGGAATGCTCCTTATAATTTCAATTTATGACTGAATTTGTCACATAATAATTTGCTTCCTGGAGCTGAGGTTTTAAGAAAAACATCATAAGTCCATGCACTCCTAAAAATCAACAACAACAATAACTAATCCTGCAAGAAAATGACAATATTCTCATATGTAAAAGACTGAATTGCATGTGACTTTTTTTCAAGGAAACTAGCACTGACATCAGTCCTGTCTTGGGGTAAGGTAGAGGTGTCCCGCTTCCACCTTCAGGGCTGGAGACATAAATGCTTTCCATGCTACTTTCATCTTCCATGCAACAAGGCTTCCCTGTCTTTCTAGGACTGCTTGCCCATTATGACCCTGACACCTCCCAGCATCAGTGGAGTTGTTCCAGTGGATGTGATGAGAAGCCCCACATCCTTACTTAGATTGTATTTCTGACAAAAACCTTCACACATCACTGTAGCTGGTGTTTCCTCAGCTTTGACCTTTCTGTAGGAAGGAAATTACTCCACTTGCTCCACACTTTTGACTCTATGTTTTAATAACTCAATCTGGGAAAGGAATTAGCACTAAGCAGTTAGTGCTGCTACATCTAGCAAAGCATAGCTCAGCTTCTCATTTTGATGGTGATTAAGTTCACTTAACCAAGGCAGGCCTTGGGGCTATGAAGTGTCTGAGAGGTTATCATGAGGCTGTGCAGGTGGGGCATTCAGGGTAGGGAGAGGGCATGTAACCAAGTAATGCAAGGATAAAGGTGATCCAAGCATACAGATGTTGAAAAGAATCAGAAATCTGAGAAGGCTGGATGCCATACTCCCTAAATAAAATCTCAGTTAGCCAGCAGAACTGGTCAGAGATGGTGTCCTGGTGTGCACTTCCTCACTGTGCTCTGACTTTATTGGAAGTTAATTCTCTGTTGTCACTGCTCAAGCTTTAGATTTCCCCCAAGCGCCATAAAGCTCTGTTTATTTAATATAAATATAAAAGTAAACTAATCCATTCTATTTGGATAAAAAGACAATTGAGATGCTAAAAAACCAGATTCTAATCAAGCTCAGGCCTGTGTGGTTTTTACTGGCATATTTTCTCCAGGAGCTTAATACCATACCCAGAACTAAACTTTTGTAAAGGACGGGAAAAGTGCCCCTTGCCCAGTTCCCACACACTCCCCAGGCAGCATCCAGACTTTTGATGGAGCAGGCTGGTTTCCATACCTCTGCATGAAATGCAAAGAGCGTAATCATTTGCTTGCCGGCTCATTTGTGGGAATCAAACATCAGAAAGGAAAAGCCTGGACATGTAACAGAAAGATGATTCCAGCTAATAACAAGGCTGTGCAATGCTTTGGGAGTGGGGGAGGGGTTCTTGTATAACGCCATGCTCTGGAGTGAAAAGGTAAATACGTTTTATGGTGTTACATAACAGCATAAGATAATTCAGGGCTGCACAGATTTATCGTGCACCTGCCGATTGACAGCCCTGTCCCCAGGACAGTATTTCAAAATCTGCTTCAGACTGTACTGCTCCTGTTTTAAATGCAGAAAAGCTAATCCTTATTCCAGTCAGCTTAGTCACATTATGAATTTCAGGTGGATCAGGACTCCTTTCTTTGTGGCTTTTTTCTGAATATCCAGTAAGCAGTGCACCTCATCAGTGTGTGAAGTGCTGAAGGATTTCTCTATGTATTATTACAGCTTCTCTACCTTCATCTTGCAGGTTTACATCAGTACAGCTGCCACACTGATACAAAGAATGTCTTTGTAACATCACTATCTACTAGACAATTTATCATCACAATGCATTTAAGGAAAATAGGAAAATAAGATTCATGACTTGCTTAAAATTCAGAATGACCCCATCACAAAGCGGGTACCCTGTGAATCTTGAGTTTCAGGCAGAATTGTGACCACTGACTCATCTTGTTCTGCTAGATCAGCCTACAAAGAATAAGCATTAAGAAAGAGTTCCAAATGTAGAAATTATTAAATTAGAAAAGCAGTATCTTCATTGTGGGAAGGGTAAAGAAAGTGTAATTCCAGAAAGTCACCCTCTCCAAATAAATGCTGAGTTTTTGAGAAGTGCTTTGTGATCCATAAGAGCTCCTCTTAGTAATCCTTCAGATAACTTGTGTTCTTTGATTGACCTGTCACATCAAGGGTCTTGCTTCTATGAGACATAGTCTGAGTCTGGTTCTTCTTAAGTTACAGATTATCATGTAAATAAACCCAGGAGAATATAATGAAAGTTTTCAACACTCAAAAAAACCAGACTTGTAGTTAAGGAAAGAGAGAGGGTCATGCAGCAATGTCTCTGCATTTTGGCAGGTGTGGCCCCTGCTGCTGTACCTGAATGCAGATATTATCATTCAGTGTATGTAGAGGCTTAATGTTGCCTTAACACAGTCACCACATACCTATCCCACATAACATCTCCCTGACAGAGCATGAGTTTGTTACTGGTGAAGTGCAACACAGAGCTCAACCAGACTGTGGAAGCCCCGAGTCTGAGGCAAAGCAAATACTTTAGTGGGAATCAGAAGAGCATTTAGTGTTTATATGCATAATGACAGAACGTATCATTTTATTCCTTATTTATAGAAAGGGCATAAGCTCTCATTCTCATGGCCTGAGGCAACTGCCAGCATTTGGAGATCAAAAAGGAACTGGTTTGGGGTTTTTTGAAATGTGTGTGTTTTCATAAGAATATGAAAAGAGATTTTGTTTCGTTATGTCTTTCTCCCAAGTGACATTACCCACTTTCTGCCAGGGAGTAGAAGGAAGATTCTCTCCAGCTTTGCAGTTTTGTTGTGATTTCTATTACTTACTCTGAGTGGCAAAGGAAGTTACATGCCCATTTATTGAAAAGTCTGGTAAAGGTCTTGGGGATTTTCCTGTCCTCATGTAGTTGTTCAGCCAGAGAGGCAGGTCCCTTCTGTCTCTCTCTGTCTTTCCTTTCATCTCATTGTCTGCACTGCTACTCATCCTGAACATTCACAAGCTGGCAATGCTTCACCTGTGACTCACACCTCAGTCACTTGTCCAGAAATGAAGCTGTCCCAGGGGCTGTGGAAAGGGCAGACAGCCCTGGGAAGATGAGTAAACCCCCTCCACTGAACTTTCTCCTTTGTGACTGGTGTGATGTGTACTTCAGGTCTGGCTTAAGGGAAGTCACTCCAGTAACAAAAACAGCGCGTGGAAGTGCCTATGAATCAAAGCTGCTGAGGTCTGTGTTGTTTTATGTAACTTGAGTCTGAGCCCACAGAAATTTGCCAGTTTAACCTGAGATGATTTTAACCTGGGTCCTCCTTTGTGTGCTGCAACAGCACTGAGACCTGACTGCAGTGATTGTCGTGTTGCAGAATTAAACAGGTTCTCGTGGCTTGTGGGCAAATCCCTGCGCAGCCCAATGCAGCAAGACAGAGCAGGGAAACACTGCTGTCACTAAAATCCAGAGGCAGAGAGAGGTTTTACGAAAGTGTTCAGAGGAGTTTTAGCACTTAAGAGTTACTCAGCCAAGGCATCTTTCTTTAAAATTAATAGGGTCTCAATTAATTCATCATGACATACATTGTGGCAGTTTCCTGATCTGTCACTGAGAATTTGAGAAATCACATTTTTTATGGCTGTTCTTCTAAATACCTGCAAACACTGTCTGGCTAAAGGGTTACTCAACATAGTTTTTACACTGTAGCAATTAGGAAGTGCTGTCATAGAAATATAATTTCTTGTCAGGATGGTATCTTCTTGTTTTCCTAATTGGAAAAATAAGTGCATGTCCTTACTTGCCTTTTGAGTATGGAGAATGTTTAGCAGAATTTGAGTGGAAATGTAGGGGCAAAGGTCAAGGTTATATAAACTATTTAACTTAGTGCATAACTAAAAGAAAACAAGTGAAAATAATTATTAGCCATAGCAAAGATAGGCAACTCCCAAAAGATATACAGAGAACTAAAAGTGGGTATCATCTTGATAATTTAGGGTTCTTCAGTCCAAAGTGAATTATTAAAGATAAGAACCTGGGCATAGTACAAGATCAGTACTCCTAGGAGTAGATGCTCTTACAGATTAATAATTGATTGAAGACTGAAAATTTCTCCACTTGGTTCTTTCCTTCACTAGAGAATTCTTCTGGGATATTGAACAGGCACTTAGATTCATCAGATCCTCAAGGGGATTTAAATGTGTCTATCTGGATGCAACCCAAATACAGAGCAACAGGTAAGCCTCTCTCTGAAGAACCTAGGGTCTGCTTGCTTTGCACCTTAGGCAGCACTATAGCAGTTCAGAAATGAGACAGAGAGGGGTCTGGGCTAATAATACTCTGAACAGACTTAATGTCTCTTGAGACAGAAAGTATTTTGGAAACAAAGCTCAGCAACCGACTTCTTGCCTAAAAAGCAAGGCAGGAGCTCTATTATTTCCTTTGATTTGTATAATTGTCTAATAGTTCTAGCATTTACCTAAGAATGGAGATATCTGCATCACTTCCTATCTCAGGGCAAAGGGATTTACTCCTGCACATCCCACGCATCCTGAAAGAGGGACCTAACCTCCGGGTTGCGTTTGGTTAATGTACAGTGAGGGATGTAAATGGATCTGGAAGGTTGGTGCAAAGCAGGGTGATGCTTGCTGCCTGGAACTGTGCTCCTTCAGCTGTCTAGGATTGAGCAGTTTGACTATCTAGGATTAGTCCTATGTGTATGTGCAGTCAAGCACATACATCTCTATCAGGAGCGACAGCTCAGAATGAAACCCCTAGAACTTCTAGTGCTGCCACTGCCAGGTTATCATCAGTGCCCCTTTTTCTCCACCTCTCCTGCCCCACAGCTCCTGCCAGTTACACAACAACCTAACTTCATCCAACAGCCTAAAAAGGGGTGGTTCAGTGGGTCTGTGGAAAAAAGTATATGCCTGGGAAGTGGAGAGTATTTTGAATCTGTAGCAGAAAGGTCTGAATCTGGATCTCCTGTTAGATATTCTAGCCACTGTGATCTTGCAAGTAACATTGTGTGACTAGTCTGTTGCTCAGATGGGTGCTTTCCAAGTCAGGCTTCGTGCTCTGGATCAGGGATTGTATGGAGGAACCTGCATGCCAGAGAGATTACAATCCTGACCTAACTTCAGAAGGTATTAGTAACCAGCTCCCAGGACATACTGTGAGCTTCCTGGACCACCAACGATCTTCTCTGGCTCTGTGCTGTCTCCGTGTTAAATTTAATGGTGCTGACTGGGGCAGGAACATAGCTACATGTCGGGGTAACTACACTGCCAGCCCTGCTGCCAGCCTTCCCTTTCTCAGCTGCCTCATTTAATCCTACACAAATAAATCTTTCAACTTTATATTTTTAAATGTCTTGGCAAATCCAATTTCTTCTGTAAAAGTGGTAAAAAGGTTTATTTTTTTAATCCCTGTTTCATGTTGCCAAGACATTGAATGAGCACGTAGATTCACATTCTTCAATCAGCAAAAGAAAAATGCATTTCCTACTGATGTAAACCTTTGCTCAGTTTCACAAGCCCATACATGTAAGCAGTGATTAATTCTCTTTGTCAAGGTTGCAGTTTTCACAGGTTATTATAGTTCTAGCATGGCCAGCATAGAATTAACTTCCATAGCCTCTGGCTTTAATTCAGACATAAAAGGGATTAATATGAAGGAAAAATCTCTAACAGACACCATCACATTTAGCTTTCCCAGCTACAGCTGCATCTCTAAGAAGTAATTAATAATAAACCAGACTGGAGATGATGAGACCAGGTATCATAGAGAAAATTGTACTGCTTTATGTGGATGGATCTGTTGTCCAGCTTAGGCAGCTTTTCAAAATAAGATTCTTATGGGCTTATGATTTCAGATCAATATTTCATCTTACTTACACCTTCATTTGCTGGAACATTATTCCTTCCTTGTCTCTTTGTTCTCAGACAGTTTTCTGTAGGCTAATGCTACATTTTAGGAAGAATTTCTAACAGTGTTAACTTGTAGAGTCTTGCATGTAGCTAGTTGCACTAAAAAATTCAGTTGTACTTACAAAGGGGTCAGAAATTCTCTTGATGTAAATACTACTCCTAACCAGAAACCACCTTCATTTCTTTTCAATGAATGATGAATTCCAAAGTATATTCCCCACAGTGTTGTATGTATTCTGTATGCTTTATATTAAAATACTGTGTTTGCTTTGGTAACAGATACTGTCTTTTTCCAGCTGTTGCTCTCAAAAACCAAAGCAAGCCCTCTGTATCTGCATAAGGGACACCAATGATTTGTTTCTTGCTACAGGCAGGACACAGGCATTAGGAGAACAAACACAGCAGCTAGAGCCCTTGCTTAAAAGGATCCAACATTTGAGTGTTTACATAGCTTAAATTTAGGGGTGACACCCACTGAAAGATTTTAGCAGACTGCACAAATCCAAATTACCCTCCAGGCCATAAAGCTGCACAGTATATAGTACAGATAGCATTTGAACATCAAACAGGTGTGAAAATAACTTTGCTTAGAATTTTTAGGAAGGATCTAAAGGATGTCCCTTGATTTGTGCTTTCTTGCATCCATTCACATGCAATTCTTGCTTGTCAAATAGTTTTTTAATTTTGAGTTATAATATCAATGCAAGACTTTTGTGTAGTCACTGATTATATAGGATAATAGGAATGCATCCTGCATCAATAAATAAATAGACAGACAGATAAATAAATAAAAAATGAATAAAACCCAAGTGTTTTAACCTAGGTAGGAAATCATGGCCATGAAGCTTAATGATCAATAGCAGCCTTTCCCATTTTTCCTCCTCTCTTGCATGAGATAAATGTCAGATTATTTAATGAAAGGACACATCAAGTTGATTTCACTCAAGACCTGCTTTGATACGAGAAACAATATGACAGATGTAGCCAATGATACATGGTCTCTACCTATGGATTTTGGTGCAGAAAGATGTAGGAGAGATGAGGGAACTGATGCATAGCATCTTTTGAGGGTACAACAGAGATCCATACAACGTAAGCCAGAGCATTTCTTCTCTGTAAGTATGTCAAAGTTCAATTAGATATCTGTTTTTCCTAAGAGGCCTTTGGGTTGTGCAGTCAGTGTTAACATGGAAGCAACTGACAATAAGAAAGGCCACACTATGAAAGTTAAAATACAAGGATATGTGGAGTAGATCGAGAAGGTCAAATACAATGAACTCAAGCACGTTGCAAAAACAAAAACAAAAACAAGGCAATTAAGAGAAAAAGAGATTATTCTTCTTTAATAAAGGATTTGTTTAACATTTTATGGGAGGTAACAGACAAGAGATTAGATAGAAATTACTTAAACAACCCATTGCTTTTTGAAAGATGTAAAAAACTCGAAATGTATATAATTTACAGGCTTCTACAGCCCTGCTTTAGTTTTACTGACTGGCTGGTTCCACACCTGCAGTTCTGGAAATTAGCTACAGTTGAACTGCTTGAGTCTTTATATGTGTCAACAGATAAAAAATCCTGTGTGGTGCCAGCTGGGAGAAAATTATTCTTGTCTTCCTTTGGCATGTGCAGACAAGAAATGAGAAAACTAAGTTTGTAAAATGAAAAAGTTAAATTCATATTTTCTCTTTTTTTGTAACATGTCAATATACTTGTAGAATGAGCATTACCTCTTATTGTGAGCTGTGGAAGGGGAAAAGGCAGTATTATCACAAGGGAAGCCTGCATTCATATACCATCTGTTGTCAAACACGTGGATTGAAAGGCAAAACACGCGAATAGCATTCTTGCCCCAAACATGAATGCTCTGGAGGAAACACAGCAGCATAAAGCTTATTCATAGTTCAAGCTGGCTAACCAGTTCCCAACGAGCAGCTTTGTATATAAAAGCAGTGTTTGAGGTCTGTGAGCAGCCTGAGTCATTTAGGAATTTCTGCACTGGCATCTCTGGGATGAAGGTGCAGGAGGAGAGAAGGGAGAGCTGGCTCCCTGCCAGCCCCCAGCCTCTCTGTGTGGCTGGGATGTAGAAGCTACAGGTGTGTGCAAGCAAACCCTGAAGGAGAAGAGCAGAGAAGAGCTGTGCTTGGAAGCAGAGAGCTTTTGTACCCTCAATAAACCAACCCCTTGGCTGTAAATGGCCTTGCTGTTTCTATTTTGAGAGCTGGCCATTGCTACTGAGCAAGGTACTTGACAGTATTCCGTCTGTGCCCATGTCCTGAAGTCCTAATATCCCTGGGATTAAAATTTGTGTGTTTCTAAGACACTAAACATAATATTCACCCCTTCAGTGAATTGATTTCCTACCCACGAACCACGACCTTTAATTTGAGGACCTGGATAATACACAGGCAAAGTGGCCCAGCCAGTGACCAACTGTGGCTGAACCACAATATTTAGGGAAAAAAAGATGTCTGAGCAAATGCTTGCTTTCATGACTTCCTCGTTTACCATAATGGGGATTCTGTTTGATCAGCATACCTAACATTTGTACTCCTGACACCCTCTCCACTGTACACAAACCCTGCTGAGGGGCTTCTTTGTCACGTACCTCTGCAGGTGACTGACATGAGACCACATGCACAGCATAAGTTAATTCTGTCCTGCCAGAATTAATTGCTCCAAATATCCAATGCCTGTTTCTTTACTGCAGGCTAATGCATAGACAATTACAGAAAGGGGTTTCTTTTGGTGAAATTATTCCTTTTCTGCATCCTCAAGTACTTCAACCAGTTTCTGAAGAGACAGGATCTTCCTCCTAGAGTGTTATATGATATTTGTGCATGCCAGAGGGTTTTTTATGAATGGGAATACATTCTCAGAAGTAACAAAGCAATATAATGATAGACTGGATTTCTCTGCTGCTTTTTAATTTCATATCTGAGTGGCAGGCATCCATTTTAATAAGCATAGAAAATGTTCCTAAGACAAACATACTCCATTGATTCTATGTGGCAAGTTGCTTTTGTAGCTTGATGAGTGCAGTGCCCTTGGTGTCCCCCAGTGATCTCTGGAAGCAGAGTAAGACTCTCTAACTCCTGCTATGCTATTTCAGCATGAAGAGCAAGGACTCCACAGAAAGCTGGGCTTTCTGTAGCTGTGGCCCTTGAGGTACTGGCTCACAACTAACCAGTGAATGGTTGTCAGACCAACTATCATTGCACTTGGTGACACTTTTGCTATAGAATTCAGCAAGCACACATGCAACCTAGGAGTGAGGTACAGCTTTTGGTATTCATTTAAATCTCGTATGTCACAGAGCCTTTTGTGATTAGCCTGTATCTATTTCCAGAATTTATTGTCTCACTAATGTACCAAGTTCCAGCAGAAAGTGACGTTGGTCGTTAAAATATATTAATTTACCATAAGCTGTATTGTGATTGCCAATAAATTACTTGGCTTTTCTAGATACTGGGTTTTAAAAAAAATTTCAAAAATTTTCTAAAACATGGTTCTTAAAATTTCACTTATTGATTTCTAGTGAGTGACAGATAACAGAGTCTTATGTTCTAAAGATCTAGGGAATGAATTCTTTGAGAACTCCTGAAGTAATTAGTACATCTGATCTACAAGAGAGGGGGTGTTTGTGTCTGCAGTTTAATAAGCGCCTTGGAAGTGGAAGATGGCAAGGGAGCATTGGAACTGCAGCTTGGTGGTGCTATGGAATGCTCAGGTCCCTTGCCTTACTGGTGTCTCTTGCCCAGACACTGACAGCCCCTAGTGTTGTGCCTGAGCACATCCTCACAAACACACAGGGAGGAAGGGAAGCACTGCCTGCTGCTTTTTCCAAAGGGGAAGCACAGTGTCTGACTAGTCCAAGATAACACAAGGACTGAAGAAAGGACCAACAAATTGAGGGCAAGTCCTTTAAGCTGGAATCCTATGCTGAATAATGCCTATCAAACTTACTCTCCATCATCTGATACAAAATCATTATATTTTATATCAGGGCATTCCTTTCCCCTTCATCTCTCAGAACTTTTGTCTTCTTGCTGTAGCATTTCTGGTCAAGAGAAAGAGGGGCAAGAATTTGTGTTTATGTTGGCATAATACAAAACATTAACACAATCTCTGTACTTGGCCAAGAGCCTGATGTCCTCACTGAAGCAAGAGTCCTTTGTTTTTGTGCTTTCCTGGATTTTTGCCCTGCTTCTTGAAACCAGTTCAGCAGGACTTTTAGCCAGGCTCTGCTTCTCCAATGACAACCTTCAAAGGATTACTGTAAGGCACATAATAGTGAGCGCCTTGCCTTAATAGCTTGTCTTTCTTTGCAGATCACTACTAAACTTAGCGACTCCAATAACTCAGTAATAGTTGCTGTAATAATAGGAATACGATTATCCAGGGAAATGCATGTGGCTTCACTGTGAGCTCTTGCCCCTGCATGGGTGATCACTGGCTTCAGCCTAGAACCAGCTTAAACCTGGTGTGACTATTCATCGATGGTACACAGACCTTATGAAAATGTTTTCTACGTTTCTTCTTTTATAGGGCTGAACATCCTTTGGTTCCTGTGCTGGTTTCTCATATCTTGTGCTCAGAACTAGGAGAAAGTTTGGCCGTGCTGTTGTCACTGATGGTAGCGAGGCCAAGCTAATGGTGCTCAGGGAGCCTCTCACTATGAGAGCAGGGCAGATAGCTGGACATCACAGAAGAGCAACAGAAGACAGCTGCTGGACTGGATTTCATTTGAAGCCAAATCTGCCCCACAGTACCCCATGCTTTCTAACAAAAACAGATATCTGAGAGCTCTGTTTCTCTGCTAGGCTTGTTTGGACTATGGGGTTTGACTTCTGTCATCAGGAGTGACAGGTGGAGTGGTGACACATTTCAGTCTCTCCTCGGCACCATATAAAGGAGTAACTGTACCCCTTCAAAACAAAGCACCAAGCAGAGAAAAGAGGCAGAAAGGGCAACACAAAATATCATTATTTATCTATTTGCAATGACATTGCTATTTGAGATAAGCATACATGTCACTCTTGGATCAAAAGAATTCATAGTGACAACTGATGCAACACTTGGGGCTGTAGCTAAGCTTCTACATGCTGAAGTACTAACAAAGACATGGTTCAACCTGTGCTGTATAAACTAGACATGTGAAATAACTCAGACAATAACTTACCTCAGTGGCAATAAACCTGATCAAAATAGAAAAGGGCATTATAATAAACCAATCCAAAAGAAGGATGGAACAGCTTCTCTGCGGCGTTAGCTCCAGGGAAAAGAAGCGTGTTTTCTAAATGAGTTACAGCTGTGTGCTGGGCTGTTGCCCATTATCTGTTTTGACTACCTTGTAATTGCAACCTAAAGAAAGTGCTGTCTTTTCAAAGAAGCTGAGGCAGTGAGTCTCACACAGCATCACTTGAGTTTCTAATCACCCACTCTTAAGAACCTGTAGTGTCAAGTATTCTTCATATGCTCACCATACCCACAGCTGAAAGGAAATTACTATTGTAAAATTGCCAAGGAGAAGGAGGAAGAATCTGTATCTGTAATTGCAGTGTCAGACTGGCAGAGTATTATAACCTAAGTGGAAAGGTTAGCTTTGGGTTCGAGTGGAAGCGAGGAATTAAACTAGACCACAGAGGGATGTAGTGTCATGAGATCTGCTTGGTCTTTGTCTGATTTTCTTTTTGGCACTCTCTTCAAGCTGAAAAGTACTAGAGAGTCTTTATTATTTGGTCACCTAAACCACAGGTGGCTCCAGCTCTCCAGAACTGGTTGGAATATGCATGAGGCAGAACAATTAAGCAAGCTACTTCTCGTGAATTTAAAAGCTTGCATGAAAACTGAGTTTGGTTTGGGGCTCATGCCCATCTGCCTTCAGAGAAGAGGCACTTGAAAGGAATGCAATATGTCTCATGAAAGCTGCATGGACCAAGGTGATGCATATATACTCAAGAATTAAGATCCATTAATGGGGACATGAGGTCTGTTGTAACTTTGAAATGAGAAGACTATAGGTAAACATGAGGTTCTCTCAAGTAAAATGTAAAAAGTGATCTATAAGAAAACAAAAGTTCATCAGGAACTTTAACAATCATTGTATTATCCATAGTTTCAGCTTCACTATACCCAGCTTGGTAGAACACCACAGACATTGGAAGGATACAGGAGAAAAGGGCGTCTCTTTTCAGGTCCAGATCTGTTCCCCATCTTCCAGGTGTCTGTTTTATAGTTATTTTGCATTGTTTACTTTGATGCTTGATGTCTTTGTCACTCAGGTATGCCTCTGCAAAAGGCATTTGCCCGAGAGACGTGCAAGGCAACGCCTCTGCAGTACTCCAAGCATCCTTAACCCCGGCAAAGCTAAGCAAACAGTAGTTACCAGCCAATTTCGTCCAAGCTGTACATTTATTTTGGCTGCAAGGGGCAACAGCACAAAATTGAATTTGGCTGTGCAGCAAAGGAAAGTATATGAGGGTACCAGTCTCTATTTAATCTCATAATTTATGAGATTTGAGTTGCCAGGGAAGTTGCCAGCAAAGCATATAGAAGATTTTATGGTATATCTATTTCTTCATAAGAAGGAAATTTGGTAAAGTGTCTACACTATCTAGGTGACAACTGCTTTTGTGGTTAACAGAAATTGCCTTTTTTTGGTGTAATTAGCATTCAAGGCTGGTCAATTCACTTCATTGTGTGTGTTTGATTTTACCAGCAATGAGTTGACTTCAGGTTAGAAGGTCGGCCCATCTTGGTTGGATACTCTAAAGAGTATGTCCCTCTTTGTGTACAAGCCCATGAGGATAAAAAGAATTAAAAGCTGTCATTTAGAAGATGGAGATATAGTTATTCAAAGGGGGGAAAACAGAATTTAGCCTTTCTAGCAAGACTTGTCTGAATGTCAGAGAATATCAAACACTACTCAGCAGTGATTTATTTGGTTGTGTCTGGTCTAGAAAATTGAGACGAAGAAAATGCTACCACACTGCTGAATGCATCTAAGCTAACCACATGATCACCAAGGAAATGAAACAAGCTTCTAGAAAAAAGAGACTAAGAGGCTCCTGAGTCAGTGGTACGCTTCTGCTGTGGTATCTGTATGAACTGGGGAGAATCAGTCAGTATGGTCCACAGGGAGGCTGCTATTGCACAAAAGTCTGCACTGAGAAATTTTACACATGGGCAAGTGATCCCCAATGGATTGTGTTTTGAAACAAATGTACTGTTTCAAACATGATTCTCCCTATTCATTAAATAGGACTTGATACCAAAAAAACAGAAGATAAACATCTCAAAAGTCAAAATGTGTTTTCAATTTATTCAAAATTTAAATGTTGAACCATTTCTTTCAAAATTTCTCAGGAAAATTACCCAGAAAAGCAACAAAATATTTCCTTCTAATTCACATACTAATTAAGAATTTTTTATTTCTTTTTTTGTTTTAGCAAAGGGCAAGGCATAGAAAGTATGCATTAAAATGGAAATTCCATTTATTTGCATAGCTTTAGTTGGGGTTACCTTCTGAGAGGAGATTATATCCTTAAAGAACTTGAAGATCAGCAACTGGCAAAATCTACTGCACATATTATTGGGTGTGGTATTTACCATGAAGTAACCAAAATTATAAGGAGATGTCAACAGCAAGCTATTTATTTTCTTTCCATGGAAATGTGTGCCTTTATATTCCCATTTTCTAATATTCCAAGATGTGTATTGTTACTGCTCTTGGTGAGGGAGATGGCGCTGATACAAACAAAATTAATTTACTCATCAACAGTATTAATAAGATGCTGACTAAACCTGTAGTCAGGCAGCAAAACCTTCTATGGAGGTTTCCAGGATGGAACTGGAGGTCACAGCACTGAGACTGGCAGTTAGGTAGGGTGGTTGGGTCTTCACCCTCTCCATGCAGAACAACAGAGTCCAAGGAAGACTGCTGCTTATCCAAGTCTCCCTACAGGGAAGAGAGGTTTGATGATTTCCCAGCACTTGAGTGGAGCAGGTGTGTGTAAGAGTTTGCTGCTTTATTTATCTTGGAATGCAGAGACCCTAGAAATAACCAAACTTTCATGTGCCTCAGCCAGATTAGAGTGTCGTTCCTCTGGGAAAATGTCTGATCCTCTCAAGATTTGCTGTAAGCCTGGATTAACTAGGTTTTCTTGCCAAGAGCAGTTGGAAAGAGAGAAAGCATGGTTAGATAATACCTAAGAAAAGGTATGTACTTTTTCAAGGTAAAAAAATAGTAAGGAGGGCAATACCTAAGACATGGGCCTGTCTCATCATGTTATTCTTGTTCAAATATGCCATTGACATTTTACTTTTACTTTTTTAGAAGCTTGAGATGTTTTTCAGTAGACTGCTGTACCCAAAATTATTCCACAGGAGCATATTCTTAATTATACTTCCTAAAGTGTAATCCATGCCAATAGGAGAAGTTGGAAGTCTGGCAAATGACAGACCAATGGTCTATTAAGCTAAAGGAGACATAGAGGATTGTATTCCTGTAATTCCATTACTTATTCAGTGATCGAAGTGGGATTCTATTTTGTAGAATGTAAATGTAAAGATTTGCTGTTGTTTCCAAAACACGGAGTTTCAACAGGCGCACTTAAAAATATTTGTAATGTAAATATGTAAGAATCATAAGCATATTTATGACAGGTCAGCAGTGCTGCTATTTTGTGCCCTGTTTTCTATTTTAGTTCCTTCACTCAGAAATAACCATTCCATTGCAAAAGAAGACTTGAAGTGACTCCAAATGTAATATACTTTCTTCAAAATCTGCGCTTACAGAGCTATATTTGCCAGGAATATCTGGCGGAGCTTAGCTACCTTACCAAATATGCAAAACCTGTGACATTTACATCTACACTGGACAAAATTAGAAAGACTGTGGTAATAGGGCAACCTTGCATCTTTTCTCCTTCTTGTAGGACAGAAATCAAAATATTTAATTAAATTTGAGGATTTAACCCTGCTTGTAGTAAATCACATCTTCTCAGTCACAAGTGGCGCAAATTTCCTGTAATCAAAGTTGCTAAAGATGCTGTGTCTGTTGTGTGTGTTCATGACTGCGAGTCAAGAGAACACAGCATTTAAGCTGTTCTTTTTCCTTAGCAATAGTGGATCAAGTCTCTGTCCCCCTATCATGTGTATATGTGGGCTAGGAGACAATGTTCTTTCCTTCAACTCTTCTGAAAGTGTGAGTTGAGCAGAAATAGTCAAGAGTAAGGTGAGAGAGGCAGAAAAAGAACAAATATGTCAATTAGCATACCTCAAAGAATTCAAGTTACATGTAGCCATCTTTTCTTTCTCTGGGAGATGATCCACATATCTGCATCCTTCAGAGTACTTGAGACAGTATGCTACATGTCATGAAATATTGAGCTTGACACAGTTCTACTAATCAAGTACTGTTCCTAAATACCTCTGACTGCCTAGTATTGAATGAAGAAACTGCAAAAAATTAGTCAACTGTCAAAGCAAGGTAGTGTCCCTTGCTAGTGGAAGTGACTCATGCAGACCATGAGGACTGGGATTGGAAAACACCAAATAGTCCTGAAGCAGAGCAGTGCTGTGCAGAAAAAACTGCCATGGACATTTCAGTGAGATTTAGAAGCCAAATGAAGCCTCGAACAAGTAGGGATGGAAGCTTCACATTTGGCCATCCCCTAGTTCTTCAAGGCTTATTTACTTGTGACCAGCCAAGGCTACTCCTCTGAGAGTGGCTGGTGTCAGAGAAGTATGATCTGACAGGGTTGGTCCTTCCTCTTTGGCAATGAGGTGAGTGCCATTCTGGCTCTCAGGCTGTGAACAGGGCTGTGTCAGTGTCCAGGACTTCTTGGTCTTGGGACCTCCATCCTGGGATGGAGTCCCATCCTTGCTGCCACACAGGAGAAGGTGGGGGGTAATATGCAAAGGGCTGACCAGAGCTCAGCAGCGAGAGAAAAGCTGTGTCTGCCAGAGCTGGCACGTAGGCTTCAGTGTGTTACCTGAATGCTCTTTGCCACTCCCTGGTCAGAGACATCAAGTATCCTGATGCTGAGATGGGATTGATCCACTGAAAACTGAGTGATAGTCTGCCATACTTTATTTATCCAATGATCCTATGATCTTTCTTTACCTAGAGCAGTTGTAGCCACAGAGGCCGTGCTGTTTTCTTAAAACCTCTCAAGCAGTTAGATGTTTAGATGATATTTTCTGGGATTAGAAATCTGTGGGGTAAATGGGCACCAACAGATGGACCACAGGTGTTCAGTGGGGTGATTCATAGGAACATGTGGCACCAGGTGCAGAAGTCAAATGCCATCATGGGACTTTCACAGTGTGTGGGCAGCAGGAGGAGGATTAGGCCACAAGCTTTGCCACATATGAAGGCCTTGAGGATATCTAAGGTCAGAACTGTGTCAAAATGAAAGAAAAAAATATGGTAAGATGAAAAAGGAATGGCAAACTGCAGCTGGTTAATGACTGAGGGTAGCTAAAGAAAAGGCTTTTACTCATTCCATGGAAGGATGTGGGATGTCTTGAGTAATGGCAGTGTTTCATGTTTGGAGCAAAAGTGTGACCTGCATCTACGATAAGGCTAAGAGAAGAGAAATCCTTGGCTCTAGGCCATTGTGACTCAAAACAGTTCAGAGCATAAATGAATCTATGCTCCATTACCTGAAGGAAAAACCGAAATATTTTTATATGATTATCTAAAGAGAGACTTTAATTCTGTAGGGCTGAACAAGCAGCAGTTGCTTTATTCAAAATATTTCTGATTGATAGTCCTGATTTCTTATCTCTGAACAGAGCACACACTGTTTTTGCTGAGGACAGCAGAGAGCAATCCCATCACCTCTGTAGCACTGGGGTGAGCTTGAGATTCTGAATGGCAGTAGCTGTGACCTCATCAGCTGCTGCACACTCCTGGGCTTTTGAGTCCCTCTGACAATGGCTTGGTTGAAAAGCAATACTGTTCTTGTTATTCCCTGCCACATCTTCTCCTCACTCCTCCTCAGCTGTTTCTAGGTGCAGCCTTCTGTTCCTCAGAACATCAGCCATGTTTGTGGTGGTTGCTTTTTGCTCCTGTTTTGCATCAAAGAAAGGTGCAAATAAGAAGAATCAGATAGCAGGCTGAATACCCTCTGAAGACTGGATATAGGGAACAAAAGCAAGAAGAGTGTAGTGTGGAAGGCAAATCAAATGCCAAAGGAACTATCACTGTGCAAAGCAACTGTGGAAGTCTTAAGGTGCAAATTAAAATCATCAGTGACGGCATACCAAGTTATTTGACTAAAAATGACTTTTGGGAGGTAGAGTGCAATTTTCTCAATTGGATTTAGAGATCAACCATTTGTCTTAAAGTGCAAATGCTCTAATTCCCCTTTTTATTTTACTTTTCAAAATAGGTGTAAAATAACAGCTAGAGTGAATCTTAATGGGTTAATTCAGCTCTTTACATATAGATGAACTTGAACCAAACCTTGGAGTTAAACATCTGTGAGCTTTGGGGAAATCCAGGTTCATGCTTTGCAGCTGAAACTCATCTTGGTTTTAAATACATTTTTGTGACAGATGCCAAAACTTCCCATGAGCAATTTCTCCACAGTTCCACACCCAAGTCAAACCAGAATATAACTGCAGCTTCATTATGGATCTTTTCTTTACTTGATTTTCTTACATAGTAACTTATGGCCTTTTATTAAAAATTCTCCCTTAATGTAACATAGATAATTCCCTTCTTATACATCTCCATTGCTTAAACTGCAAAAAATAATTAGTGTCTCTTCTGAATTGTTTGTCTTTCCTTTTCCTTCCCCCTACATCCTCTTGCTACACTGAATTTTGACTTGGTATGAGTTACAGCTGGGTATCAGATCTAAATATTTAATAATTTTGTTTCTGGCCTGGTAATCTTGTTTTATAGCATGTTGTGTAATGAAACCTCATGGAACACACTGATATAGGTTAATGTGAGGGAGCAGGTGTGCATGCCTGTTAATCACCTCAAATATCCGTTCAGTATCTCTTGATGCCATTGACATGTTTGTCCTTTGTTTTTATATGCAGCAGGGAGGAGGACTAAGATGAAATATATGAATTAATAGAGGAAGGCTGAAACCAGTACATAACCTCGAAGTGTCCCTCACAAAAAAGCAGTAAAAGAAGTAAAATGGCAAAACCAAAGAACCTCTCCCTCATATGATTGGATCTGCAGGTTAAATTCAAATTCTATAAATGGATTGTCCTGTGTATTTATACATATGTGCTTTTATTAAACTTGTTCCAGTCTTGCACTGCAGGGTGGAATCCAGGAGTTTAAACTATCCGGAGGGTAGTAGTACCTGGAACACCAGAAGCAAAAGGATTTCTACTACACTTTTTATGGTCTGCTGAAGTATCTCTGCAACAACATGCTTTATGTTGGCTGTAGAGCCTAGCTAAGAACTAGCTGGTACAGCTGCTGCAACTTGTTCTCTCATAATCACCTGTAACCATAAAGGAGAAGAGTGGATGTCTGTAAACATTAGCTAGTGGCCGTTTTAGACTCATTTGTAGGAAAGTTGTAGTTACAGAGGAGGCCCCATAGCAGCTGCAACCACATACCTGTTTTTTGTTGTTTTGGATTATTTTCTAGGTTACCACACTTTTACCTTTGTAAGTTAATGTGGCCTCCATCATCCTTGTACCTGAATGCCTAGCAGATTGCAATATTCTTATCTTTGCAGCCACCTTGCGATGTGAAGAGATACTTCTACTGCCATCTCCCCAAACATACACTCACTAGGATCACAGAGAAGATCTTATTGCTGCTATTTGTTGTCACTATTGGCTCCTCTGTTATTTGTTTAAGTCTTTATTTGATCTGAAATATTTTTGGTTGTTCCCTTTAATCGTTTAAAGTATTGTTTACTCTCTTCCTCCTTTCCCCATTTGCAGGGTTTATTACCCTGTTTGAACTTGGCTCTTTGGAGCATGTACTGAGTAACATTCTAAGAGATTGCCCATTAAAAGGACTTCAGCAGCAACTGTGCCTGTGTATTATGTGGCATAAATGAAGGTATTCTTCTAAATTCAGGTACAACAAGCAGGACTGTTAAATCCAGGACCTCAGGGTGGGGTTTCTAAGCACAGAGTTGTGCCAATTTAATTAAGGTGTGATTATCTTCTTTTTCTTTTGCTCTTCTCTACCCCCTTATACCAGGCTCAATTAAGATAACACAAAACTTTTGGTGGGCATTATTTTAACTTAGTGGGTCATCTATCAATTTAGCTCTGTCAGTTCAGAAAAGAGTTGCTATCAGAAGATTACCTTACCCACCATTTATAGAGATAATTTTAATCAGATATTAATTATTTCATTTTTGTATTTTTGAGTATTTGCAAGAAATACAAATATTTCATAATCTCCTTTTTTTTTTCATTCCACATTTCTTTTCATCTTTATGACGTGTTTCTAATAGCAAATATATTTTATTGTCCTTATTACAAAGGAAATCACCCACTCTTTATTTTGGCTCAGCTTCTGTAGGATCAGTCATGCTGGCAGGGTGACATACAACAGCAGTGAAAGTGCACATTTTTTTCCAAGCAACTTCTTTGCTCTTTTGGATCTAATTTCAAGCTTCTTAATGCCACAGAGAAAATATTATTAATATATTGTGATTCTTGGCACTCATTGAACATGCTGTTGGTGTTCAACAAGTGACTTTCCTTCCCCACATGGCATGTGCAGTTTCGGGCCAGGTTCCCATTCCTCTGTGCGTGTCAGATCAATGTAAATATGATGAAGCCAAATAATGACATAGTTTTCCATAGTTTCTCAGGGTTAGGTGCTGCATGACTGCAATGAGAAACCAGCTCACAATGTTTGCTTCATCTGACAACTGTTTCCAGTAGCACCAACATAAGAGAACAGGCCAAGAAGAGGAAGTGCTGAGCTCAGTGGCAGGTCCTTGGCATTGCTATTTTTGTGAAAGCTTTGCTTCCTTATCCTGTTTCTTCTACATCTTTAATTTGTTTAACATACCTCAAGTCTCATTATTCTTAATAGGAGTTGTTGAGAAGCGAGTATGTTTGAAAGTCTGCCTGTACATGCTTAATGAACATGCTCAAGGGAAATCAAACATTTGGGATTCCTATTGAAATTCCTCACTGAACCCCAAAAGACTTTTTGAAGCAGAAAAAATAGTTACTTCATGCAGAAAATATGTTTTCTATGTTCCCTCCTCTTTCTCCCTGAATCCCTTTCTCAATTTCTATGTGAGAATATTTTCACTGTGTTTTAACATATTTTACCTGTATTTTACTGCCAGTAGAAAAATAAAACTATATGGCAAAATCTACATATAGTGTACCACTGGCGCAACTCATTCAAGCTTGTACCATTTAGGAATCCAAGACAGGTGCTGGAAGTACCCATTTACACCTATCTTCTACTACATGTTCCAGCAACTCAAGTTTGGAGGTTTTTTGCCATGTAGCATAGATGGTAGGTTTTTTTCTGGTCAGGACAAAAGGTCTCTCAAGTTATAGATCCTCTATGCTGTACCACTTTCCATAGAGTCGGTATTTTAACTCATGGGGATTCAGCATGATCCATGTCCTCATTTTCCTCCTTCTGCATTAATTACTGGGAGAATAGGAAAGGAGAACATCTTTCTGTGCTAGCACCATGTGCTAAGCTTGGTGAGTTTCCATTATGATGCCTAGGTGAGCAATGGTCTCTTTTCACTGTTACATCTACTGTGTCCTCATAGTTGGACATAATTCCAAACATTTTTCTATAGTAAAACTTGTGATACCTATAGCAAGATCATTAGAGGCTAGTGACTCTGTTAAGATATCAAAATAGTCAAAGTGATATTGGATGCTATGGTAGAACAGCAAAAGTGAAGAACCCTTGCCTCCTGAAACAGGTGGGAGCCTGGCCTGGCTGGTCTCCGCACTGCAGTCGCCGCAAGTGCCTTGTTCTGACGTGGCTGAAATGACCAGGAGTGTTCAGCTGGGAAAACATCTGTCTCCTGCCTTCATGCATGAATCACTGTCTCTGCATACCTGCCAGAAGCACCTTTCTTCAGAGTTTACCTGTCCTAATGGTGATCTCAGTGGAAAGCATGAGTCACTTCCAGTATTTGTGAGTCATCCAGCCAAGTCTTAGATAATAGCAACAGTGTTGTGGAAAAATTAGAGCATGTAAGAGAAAACTCTTGAATTAATTTCATTAATTTTAAATCCATCCATAGATTATTGTTACAGGGTGAAATTTTCCTTGTGCTCTAGAAATGACTTTAATATTTTATAGAAGTGTTATTACCTACCAAGTTCCATAGATCTTTGATCTCACTAAAGCCCTAGCTTTGTTTGCATTTATTTGTCACCTTCTGGGATCATCTTTCATGACAAAGAATCACACAAGGATGTTTAATTTAGACTCCTTCCAACTTAACTTTCAGATGAGCTCCTCCTTCCTCCTGACTGGTTTACATGATCTTGGGTTGAAGTGATCATGAGTCTTTGGTTTTGATTTAAGCAGAGCTGGGATTTTAGCTTTAGACTCTTGTTTCTATCTCCAACGAAAATCTTGAACCACTTGACATATAACCCCTGAATTTAGTCTACCATTTTATCTGTTCAAAGGGCTTTTCATTTGCCCAGCATATGGGCTTCCTGTTTGTTTTTTAATTCAAGCTGGCCTAGAAAAATTATAAAAGCAGACTGAAATAACAAAGCTATTTCTCTTGTTTTTCTTGTAGATCTAAGAAAGAGCTAAGTAAATGTCAACCAGATTTAAGTCAAAAAGAAAAACAGCTTTCTATCTTAGGTGTTAAACATCACTTTGAATAATAATGAACCCCTGAAATTGCTAATAGGTAGACTCTAGCTGTAAAAGAAAAGGAGGGGGGCTGTGTGCAAAGTAGGATCAGGAACTATTGTTGTAGTTCAATGAACTATTATTGTAATTTATGAATTACACAATAGGGAGCAGCTCTGTGAGTTAATAACAATTGTTAAAATTAGATCTCTGAATCTAAAAACTCAGTTCTATCATATGTCCTCTCTTGGGAGCACAAGACAGATGTGCTGGGTACTCTACATCCTGGTTGTCCAGTGGAGCCCTTGGTTTCAGACACACAAAATGTGCAGCACACCGTGTGTCTGTTTCAGCAGATGAGTGGAGATGATGCACCAGAGTGATAGTGCCAGAAGTATGGTGGGAAAATAAAACCACCAAAACCTTTAAGCTGCTCACATAACAGACATTTAAAAGATATGAGAGTACAACCATGCCTTTCTTCTTTGCTGTTTCTGCCTG